>VXBC01002399.1:240805-264678 GCA_013399945.1 Ploceus nigricollis | reverse complement strand
TGTCATCTCTTCAGAGCGATGAATGAGTTTTGTCACCTGGTATTGTTCATTTTGTGTGCTGGGGAGTGCTTTGCCTGTTAAATAAACAGGTTTTTTCCACTTCTCTCTGAGTAAATTCTCCCTGAACCAACTAGGGGGAGGGGCCGTGTGGGTTTGCTTTCTGGGGGGCTCTTTTTGGAGGTCTTCTCCCAAATTTGCCCTAAACCAGGACAAATAATTGGCACCCAACATGGGGCCCAAACCCATGAGCCTGAGATTAAGAGTCTCATGCTCTACCAACTGAGCTAGCCAGGTCATGCAAATCAGACTGTCATAGTGCTCAAGAAAGCATTTGTGCACTGTGTACACCTTCCTTCACAGGAACAGGTGACTACTGCTACTGTGATTTGGACATGCCTGGATTGAAAAGCCTGCCATTTGCTGGCCAGCTGGTCAAATGGGTAGCTTTCTGATCACTGACAAGCATTTATAATTAATAGCATTTTTTACTGAACCCTCCTGTGGGCATGTCTTCTTTTGAAGTAGTTGCAGTTTCGCTCAGGCAAGTAGGATTTTACTAAAGTCACTGGGGACATTTGAAGTACTTTGTAAAAGGTTCAAAGAGCAGAGAGAAGGCAGAGTGATGGAGGTTGCAAATTTGCAAGCATTTTTGCTGGTTTTGCTGTGACCTGTGTTGTCTCAGGTCTTCTGCCATATCCCCACAAATACCCCAGACCTGGGTACCAGGAGCACTCATTGCTGCACTTCCTGTCTCCACCATGCCCCAGTGTCCCTCAGTACCTGCCCCTACAGGCACCTCTCTGGCCCTGAACTCCACAGCCCTCACCCACCTGGGGATGCTGAGGGTCCATGCAGAAGAGGACACCATGAGATGGCTGCAGGGGCACACTGCCATTAGAAGAGCCTGCAGGTATGTTGGTCTGTGTGCCCAGGGTCGTGGGGGTGTGCCATCTGCTTCTTGGAGGACAAGCAGGTAACAACACATGGCACTATGCTCTGCTAATGTCACTAACTGAAGGAAATTTTAATTTAAAAATGTCATGTACTGAAAGCACTAGTCACTTTAGGGCGCTCTTGGTTTTCATTTGAAAAGTGCAGTGAAATCCTGCAGAAACCAGTGTCAGTCTCCCCATGTTACTGGAGCCAGTGTGGAGTGCCTAACGCCTCATGTCTTCTCAAAGTAAGCATGTCAAATAAATCACAGTGTTTCAATTATAAGTGGACCCAAGACAAAACACATTCTAAAGCAAAGCTTTCAGTTTTTTTAGATCTGAATCTATCTATCTGTTCTATCTCTGAGTGCAGCGTAGACAGATTGCATTTACGGGTTTGTTGCTTGTGCCAATGAGGGACCCTGCAACTAGCAATTCCATTTAAATGCTTCTTGAAGAAACAACTAAAACACACCACTCATTAAGTCCTTTGGGTCCTTGTTCAACTCATTTTAGGGTGACATGGTCAAAAACACCTGATTGTGCATATCTGCTCTCCACTCTGCTTGTAGTGCAAATTAAGTGGGGGGGCAGAGCCAAGTGCAGTTGAAATTCCACCATAACATTTTATATTGGCGTCAAACCCCTGGTTTACCAAGCACTACACCTACACAGACAGAGGAACTGTAGGATGCACATGCAAGCAGGTAGCAACACATCTGTGTCTCGTTGCTAGCATTAGGGACAAAGCAAGGGGATCATAGTTTAAAATAACAGCAGAACTATAATGGCCATCGATTGATCCTGTAAAAGGCAGGACAGAGACTGGAAGCTGTTGTCCATTTGCCTATCTTCACTGAAGTTACCAGGGCAAGCCAGAGCTGCAGCACCTATTGAATGCACACAGCTTCTATTTTCTGTCCTTGAGGATGTTTAAACTGTGAGACATCACTCACTTGATGTCTAGCTTGAAAAAAAAAAACAGAGAGAGAGAGAGAGAGGGAAAGATGGGTAAGTTTGTCCCAGATGGCACCACAACCATGACTGTGGGACACCTCAAGTTCCAGGAGATTTGGGAGAGGAGAGAAGTATCATGGAGGCAAGGTCTGTGTGAGGGAGAGGTGTAGATTATGCATGTAACTCGAGACTCGGGGCAAGGGCTTCGTTTTGGAAAAGCACAGAGAACAGCAGAGAACTGAATGGAGGCACAGCTGGGCAATGTTTGGTTGAGTGAAGAGAAGCGGTTTAAGGTAAACAGGTAGAAGGGAAGTGGCTGAACATGTGGACAGCAGAAGCACAGGGTGAGTTTTTTGTGTGGCATGAAGATCAACGGTCTTTTCAAAGAATAGAAAAAAATAGGACCACAGTGATTGAGGTGAGGTAAAAAAGGTGGTTCAGGGATGTAATCCTCAAGGATAAAAAGAGTTATAAAATGGCACATTTCTGCACTTCTGTGAAGGCAATGTTGCATATATTTGTGTGACCATTTCAGGGAGCAGTAATGGATGAAGATCTGATCCTTTAACTTCTCAGATCTTGCAGTGAATTCTGGCTGCACAGCAAAAGAAGATTCACAGCAGGAAAAAAAAATACCCACAGCACTTTTTGGGCTTGATGAGCCATAACCCTTCTTAAGCACAAGAAGCTGAGGAGAATGAAAGGGTGTTCTAATCCTGTCCTACACTTACTGTAACTGAAACTTGGAGGCAGCAGATCACCTTTGCCCCAAACGCCTATTTTCTGCTACCTCCTGGAGAGCAATAACCTCTGGTGCAGTCTGATAAGCCAGCAGGAGGAGGCAAGGACAAGAGCCAGGGGAGGTCAGGTACTGTCAATGCCAGTGCTTTGTGCACCATCTCCTGACGCTGGGCTGGGCCAGTCAGGAGGTGAGCTTCTGATCTGTTCATGCTTCTGGCAGCACTCATAGGCTGGCTGTGTCCAGTACAGAAATCAAGCAAGGTGTGTGCACCATGGGCTGTGGCGGGGACAAATGCTGACACAAGTCAGCCCTGCCTTGGAAGAGAAGGGAGGAGGGGCACAAAGGGTTGACATCTGTCAGAAGGTCATCAAGCTGGCAATAGTCCTTTAAGGCAAGAGGCTGCAAAGGTCACACCATTCCTGGCTCATCGTGAGCCCACCCTCGGGACAGGCTCAGAAGGCAGAGGGGGCATTGAGAGAACAGTCTCAGGAAGGGTCACTGGAAACCACACCACCCAGCTGCAGCACCACATCTCATCTCAGAACAAGGCTTTCCAGAGCTGGAGCTGGCCTAAGAGGTGCCTTTGAAGACTGGAGACTTCATTGCACTGGGATTATTTTAATGGTGAAAGATTTTATGTTGTGGACTCTAAGGAGATGAACTGCCCTTTGCTGGTTTGTTAAAAACCTACACTAGATAGAAAAGATAGAAAGAGCAGTTTGTTCGTACAAGAAAAACTAGAGAAAAAATGCTGCCTTTTCCTTTCAGAGAGCGGCACTCAGTCTCCAGTTGGGACCATGAGAGAGAGCACCATTGCTGGGGAGCTTCCAAACCCAGAGAGTGCTGTGCATCCATGCATGCTGTGGGAAGCAGTTGTACATTGTCAGAGCTTTAAAGGGCATTAAATTACATTCCCTAATGAGCTCTGAGCTGCTGGTGAGATCCAGCAGCCCCAGCTACCTTCATTTTCTAGGAGCTCATTCAGCTGAGCATGGCCCCTTTGGTCTCCTGATCTTCATGCATAGGGGTAAGAACAGGCCCAGTGCCTCACAGGAATAAATATGGTTCAACACACACTGAGTTGAGCTGAGCTGAGTTATATATGGAGGATATGGCAGAGCGAGTGTGCTGCTGAACAGCCGTGGTGTTTCTTCCAGCTCAGGTCTGTGAGGGAAGCTGTGGGCAGCCTAAAACCTTCACAGCTGGCATGTGTAACCATGCCCTTCTGGCTCTGCCTGGGGGAAGGGGACATGGAAAATTTTCTCATCAGCATGGGTCTGAGAGAGAAATTGCTCCTGCTGACAGCCCCCAGTGAAAATCTGGCTTCTATGTACTGTTGTAGTGTTGCTTAATAAAAGGCACAATGAGTTGCAGTGAATATGCATTTCCTGTGACGCTATTTTGGTGTTAAAATTACTCTATCAGCAGCCTGTTTAAAATGGGATTATGATGGAGCACCAATCTTATAAGCTAATTGTGCTTGCTAGTCTCTGGCTCTGTATTTCACAACCACATTACAATGGCTGACTGATGGGCTCTGCAGCCAGGATACTTTTAATTCCCCCTGGATTTCATTATTGTGACTGCAAAGGAAGGAACAGAATAGCAGATGAAGCAATTGCTGTTTAGGCTTATAATGCTGCCTATGCCTTGTACTGAGCTGTGCCCTTAGGCTGAATGAGTTGGCAGGATTCATCTGGAAGAGTGAAAACAAAGATTTTGTATTTGCCTAGGTTTTGTGATACAAAAAAAATTTAACACTTTGACTCAGGAGCAGCTGCTCTTTCTTTTCCAAAGAGTAGACTACTGCAGTGTGAAGTGCTAATCATTTTTAATAGCTTTCAACTGCATGAGCACATCATAGGTATATCTGGACAAATGTAACATACTCAGTACCCCATGCCTGATGTGTTACTACTATCACACCGAAGTGCTCTGTGTCCTGGCCTGCAGCACTGCATAATTTCTTACCAGACCTTCTTAACATTTTTAATACCAGAACAGGCAGCAAGGACTGTTTTCCCCCTTGCAAAAAAATAAGACACTCAAGGGATGGTCTCTTCAAAAGCTTCTGCTGCTGCAAATCCAATGATGCTCAGACAGCAATGGCTCATTTGTCTTCATATGACTTTTCAAAACACCTCCATGTAAATGCTTAATTCTAGCCAAAGCAACTTCTTCTTTTTTTTTTTTTTTATTTATTTTTTTTTAATTTCCAGTAGCAGTTCATTACAGCAGTTGTAATTGGTAAAGGCAAGCACAAATACCCTGCAAAGAAACACTCCACTGCCCTCCCTCCAGTAAGCATTGCTCAGATAACAGCCTACTTCTGAGGAGGGTCTCAGTTCTGGCACCTCATTTACTACTTACTGCCCCTTCTGTATTAGCTTTTTCCATTGCCTTTTCCCTACTTACTGCTTTTCTAGCCTGACCCCTCCTGAAAGGTTAGCTGGAAAACATCTGCAGGGCCACAGTGGGGTAGGCAGAGCTACAAGGTGCAAATACAAGGCTGCTCCACAGCAGCCTGGACAACAAGCAAGGTTTTGCCATTGCTGGGACTTCCCCAATTGATGTCATGCCCCTGGCTTGGCAGGTCATCAGTCCATTTCCTCCTTCCTCCCACTTCCTTCACTGTGTCATGGCTGGAGCCCTTCTGGAGCCCAACTCCAGCTTGTGGCCACATATAAAAATGTTTAGCTTATTTCAAAAAAAGAGTTTGTTTTGCCTCCATGGCTCCAAACCTTAATGTGTGCTTTTTACTTGCCTTGTTATGTGCTATTCTTAAAGTAAGTTCAGATGGTGATTATGGAAAGGTGGGGGGCCCTGGCCCATGAACACAATGAAGTGAACAGAAATTCAGGCTTGTGTATAGTTCTCCTACATTCTTCATTCAAGCTTTGATTCCTTATTATTTCTTTAAGAAGCTTAATAGCTTTTCAAGCTGTTCATCTTCTGGGAAATTCAGACCTGCAAGTGCTTATGCTGTTTTTTTTGGGGAGAAAATTACATTTTTATAAAGCTGTCAAACTTCATCTTTGTCATAAACAGCATGAACCTCACATGCTCTTCTGGCAGGCTGGTCTCCTGCTGCAATGAAATACAGACCATTCTGAGGTTTTCTTGTCCTTGTGTTGTCCCATAATGCACAGATACAACACCCCAGCTTTCAAAAGCAAGCCATGATGCTCCTTGCCTGGAGGCAGTAGGGCATCGGGGCCCATAAGAAGGAAGAACTCCTCTGCAGACCTCCTACCCAACCTTTCAGAACAGGCAGAAATCCCTTTACTTCATTCAGCAATGTTCAACATTAGGTACTAAAGTTAGATTTGTTGTTGTTACTAGGGGCAGTGCAATTTTAAGAGATTTGAAAGACACCCAGCACGCCTTCCAACAAGTGGATTTTTCTTCCTGCAAAAAGCAGGCACAGTGAAGTAACAAGACCCAGTAAAAAACTGGAGGGGATTTTCTAGTGGAGGATTAAGTTTTCAGATATTTTAACTATCAGAAGAGCAATGAGTCTGAGGTGTTCATGTCTGTGTCATTTCTCTTGCATAGGATGAAAATTCCACCCAATTCATTGCCTCTTGCAGCTGCAGAGGCATTTTTAGATCCCAATTTCACACACAGCCCCTTACCTGCCCCTATTTCATTCATCTGTCCTCCTGCAGTTATCTGAGTACTGACTGATCTTTAATGTATTTGGCCTTCACTGCATCCCCATCTTTGAGGAAAGGGAGGCAGAGAGACAGAGAGAAGTCCCAGGTGACAGAGGAGGTCTTTGGTGGATAAGCAGTGTGTTGGCCCCAGGCAGGTCTCCAAATCTTTGAGCCAACCCTCTCCTACCTGGAAGCAAAGATGGGGGGACATGGAAGATGCTGCCATCAGGAGAAGTAGCCAGACCACTGTGCCCCATCTGGCATTGCCAATGCCTAGCAAATATTTTTTGTCCAAGGTTTGTATTCAGGACTTAATATTTAAACCTAGAATACAAGTAAGAGCTATCAGAAAAACAATTAAAAACAGGAGACATCTTATCTTATCACTATTTCTGGGACTGTGGCAGACTTTTTTTTTTCCTAGGGCAGAGGGTTCAGGTCTGTGATTTCTTTTTCAGAGGACTGCAGTGTGAAATAGCTGCTCACCCATTGGTCTCCCACTTGATTACTGTCAGCTGAGGTAGTGAGATACAGCAATTCAGTAGCTTCTCTCATAGGCTTTATTTGTAGCTTTGACTGCTCTGGTAAGGGTCTCAGAAAATCTGCTCTGGTGCTGGGTTTTCTTACACTTTAGTGTATTTAAGGTAAACAAGAATAAGCACTAGATGAAGATGATGGCAGTAGTTGTCAGAAAAACAGTCTTTTTAGGTTTTCTGTATGCAGGAGTGCAAGCTCCGTCTATTTCACACATTCATAATTTAATAGTAATTAGAAATCCTAAATAATTGCTCCCTGAGCACTAGCTAATCTTCATTAAACATCTAAATACCAGTGACTAAAACTGGGTCAGTGACCCACACTGGAGAGAAGCAGCCATGCCAGACTCCAGCAGCACAGGATCTGGGCTCCCTGGCTTGGAGAAGGAGCCCATTTGCTATACACTAAATGCTGCATACAGAGGGTCCCATCCTCTACACACGGCAGGAGAGCTCCTTCAGCAACCAAGGACATGTGCTGTGTTGCTAGTCCTTCATCTCCAGTGGGACAGCAGGGCTTTTCAGGGAGTGGGGATCTGAGAAGGCATCTGCCTGTGCTGTTCTGCAATTGCCAATGCCAGGGGCTGAGTCCCAAGGCTAAGTGGTCAGAGATACATGCCCACCACATGAAGAATGTCTTGCCAGTGTGAACTGCTGTGTGGTTGAAGGAAAAATCTTGCTTATGCAGCTCCAGTCCTCTGTCTCCAGGTCCCTGCTAACAGCAAGAGAACAGGGTTTTCTTCCACAATCCACCACAGTAATCTCATATTTTCCTTCCAAGTCCCATGTCCCATTCTGTTCTCCCTACATATGCTTCTCTCACTAGCCTTCTGCAGCCCACCTTTAGGTGCTTGCTTTTTTGTTTTCTCCTGGAAGTCATGAAAGTTGCTTCAGAGCATTGATCTCTGCAGACAGTGCTTCAGTTCCTCACTGCTAGAGAGGGTAAATAAAGCTAAAGAACTCCTGTTCTGCAGCTCTGACAGATGCAAAATACAGTGGAAACCAGACAGGGTTTATACAACCTGTGTGTTTCATGCCTCCTGCCCCAAACACCTCTACTGATGAAGGATATCTCTGGAGCCTCTTTTGCTCTGTGCAACTAAACCCATCTAGCCATGCAACTTCACTGTTAATAAACCATGAAATAAACACTCTGAGCCAAGGGGACGTACCTTCAGTGGAACTGCAGAACATTGACATGCAGCAGAACACTCTGGGTCCACAGCATGGACCCTGCCTTTGTGCAGAGGTCCTGCCTGATGGGCTGTCTCCTCCTTTTCCTCCTCATGGACTGATGATGATGATTGATTAGCCACAACAGCATCAGTCTCTGTTTCAGAAGCAGCAGTAGTTTCCAGATAAAGTAAACCATCTCATGAAAATACAGTGCTGAAGTGGTTTGCAGTAAAGAACAATAGAAGCAGAAGATATGGTTCAACTTGGCTTACTAGTGCATTAGTATATTAGTGTAAAAAAAAAAAAGTCAGCAAGAAGCAGAAATATGCTGCGTTATGGGACAGAGAGGAGAGGGGAAGAAATCTTTGTGATTGTATGTGCCTCTGTTATTTCATCTACTCACCATCCATCTTTAGATATCCAAGCTGGTAGAACAGCTGTGCAGAGTGGGGAGTGTGTACAGGTCCTTGAAGAACAAGGTAATGGTGCCACAAGAGGTGCTGTGCTGGGATATGCAGCTTGCATGGCTCATAACGCATAGCAAGATCTCTTTCATGCCTCCCTACTGTTCACTGCCCCACAGCTATCCTGGTAAGGCAAAGCATCTTATGAGCCAGTATGCTCCAGATAACCTTATGAGCCCTGAGAGTCCTGCTTCCTAGGTATGCACAAGGACCCTTCTGCATATGTGACCACAGCCTCCCCTTTCACAGTGAAGAACTTTCCAACTGCTTCTGTATGTGACTGACCTTCAGCACACCCTGTAGTCTATCAGAGAGGCTGAGGAATGTGGTGATGGGTGTAACCGTTAGCCTAAAGGGGCAGTTTCCAAGACTCTGGAGAGAAGCTGAGGAGCAGTGAGAGGATCAGTGACAGAGGATCAGTGAGAAGAAAGACAGCAAAAATATCCTGCCTTTCCTCTACCAAATCCCATTAACATGCTCATCTCAGAAAACATTACCATCAGAATGCTTTTTTTGGCACCACAACAGTAGTGCCAGTAGTCCAGTGTTACTGTGGCTACTCAGCCAAAGAGCAGCCACAGAAAAAAGTAAAACTTGAGCAAAAATTTGACTTGCTTCTCAGGAACATGAGATTGTATTGTATTGAGTAAGAGCATGGCTTACACACACCACATAGAAGATACAGAAATTTCTTTCTTACTTAAAAGGAAAACTTTATTTTGATACATTAAAAAATCTATACATTTCTTAGACTAAAATACAGTTTTGCATCAGTATCCTGGCACAATGTCAGTTTACACAGAAAATCTAAGATTAGATCAGCACTGTTAATTTTTTCTCTTCCTGCATTCACAGCTTGCAGTATAAAATAGTTTAAGTTCTCAAGACAACAATGAACAGTGTCACATTTATTTTTCCCATTCTCAAAGGAGGTGGCATTCCACTGGAAAAAGGAGCACTTGTTAGTTGATCTTGATTCAATATAAATCACTAAGCCAGTCCAGGGGTTTGATTGCCCTGTTAGAAGTATGAGTAAAGGAGGATGAAAAATTCCTTTCCAGATGAAGCTTTGATGGACTATGACAATGCAAGTACTGTCAAGCCTTTAAAATCTGTTCAGAAGATTTTCCTTTTTCCTTAGAGTAGTTTCTGTAATCAGCAACACAATTCATTATATAGAAATAATTATTTTCTATAGGTATAGTATTCCACCTTCATTTTGCTCTGAAGAGACCAGAGTAAAATTAAAGTGGGACACGAGAGATGTTGCTGTGAGATGTCTGAATTGGAATGTGAATTTTCTTAACTACTGTGGAATATTTTTTATCTGCTCCCCATGGCTCCACCTAACTTCTGGCAGCTGCTTTCTGTCCTACATTGGGAATAAAACCACCTTTCTGTTTTCTCTTCCCTCACTCCCCTGGGAGACATTATGAAATTGTCTGTGGCGCTGTTTTTCAAATGAGAGATATTCTCCTGTTTCAGTTTGAGCAGCAGGGAGGGACCCAACAAATATTAACATGGAGGACACATGGTATTTGAGAGTTAAAAAACACGTTTATAGCGGGAACTCCAGTCAGTGCACAACTTCTGCTGGGTTTCATAACTAGTCAGCTTCCTAATTTCACCAAACCTTTTTGAAATAAGCTGCCCATATTCCCATTAACCCAGAGAGTAGAGGTGGTACACTTGAGGAATGGTATCCACCTATGCTGCCAGCATAAAACAGGAATGCTGTTAGGTATCTACTTATGTAAAGTCACATACTTAGAGAGGCCATAGCTGTCTTTAACATTACTGAAATTAGGCTAGTTCTGTTAAAGTCAGCTGGTACTTTTACTCTGAATTCTTGGAACTTTGGTTCTAAGGGGAGTTTCTGTAGAGAAGTACCGAACGCTTATAACACCAAAGTCTGCTCATCATATTCAAATATGATGACTTGACCTCAGTGAGACAGGGGAGTAGAATCTGATAGGCATTTGCTGGTTTTCTCCTAGTTCCATTTTAACAGATATCTGTCAAATGAATGCCAGATAGTTTAGCCTCCAAATAGGTATTTTCAGATCAATTCATGCTACCAGTTCTCCTTAGAAATATTTTCACAATCCTGGTCTCTGAGGAGCTTTGGCTTGATTGTATCAGATTGCAAGACTCATCACAGCTCCATCCCAGACCAGAAATTTTGCCTTTTATATATGACCCACATCACAGGAGATGAGTTTCATCTTTTCTCTCATCTCTTTAAATATAAAAGAAAAAAATACCTTGAGGACAGTATTTGCTACAGAACACAAGAAATATAGATTTACTAGTCTCCATAATCTTGTTACATGGTGGAAATAACAGCAGAGATGAAATAGTTGGAAGAGCATTTGAAAATGAAATATTTAGAGTAAACTTTCATCATCCCAACAAAGAAGCTGAGGGCAAGAAATGCTTCAAATGCCTGTTGGGTTTTGTGTTGAGAAACACAAGGGTTGTTCTGTTGTTTTTTGGTTTTTTCACGAAGATGAAATAGAACTTCTGTGTTGATAATGTGACACAAGCTGTTCAAGAAACAATGGGCTAGTGATATTTAGATTCAGTAAACGGTACCTGCACAGGCCAAGCCATGATTTTAAAAACAGGAATGCTGTATAAGTTATCGACTTATAAATCTTAAGACTGTTTCTTAAAACGACTGTGCCATACTCAATACAGCATGTAATATGCACTCTGAACTAAATGCTTACTAGATGGTGATGAATATATGTCTGCTACATGCATTTTATTCTGACTCTATAACATACATTCATAGAATACATCATAACCACTCAGAGCAAACCAATAAAGTGCATGCCCTGAGGGCACATTAAGTATATTGTTTCCAACACTGGCTGCTCAATTGCCAGCACACTGATACAGAAAGGGCTTATTTTTGCTTTATATCCCCATTATGCGCTGAAAGTGTAAGAGCTAACATCCCCTGCTCCCTCCATGAAAGGGAGCACTGTGGAGCAGGCTAATTGCCTGCTGCAAAAAAAGCCCTTTCAGAAAGAAGTAACCACCCTGAGAAGATGCTGTACAGAATTGCAGGGAGCAGGTCTTGGATTAATTATTGGGTAGGTGGGCCTGTGTACTGGGTTAGGCTGGATGGAGTTAATTTTTTTTTCAGCAACCTGCAAGATGCTGTGTTTTAGATCTGCAACCAAAACAGTGTTGCTAACACAAAGTTTTACTTGATACTGAGCAGTGCTTGCACAGGGTCAAGGCCTTCTCTATTTCCCATTCTACAACCTCCACAGTCATTTGGGGTTGGGCAAAAGGATGAGAGGGCACACAGCCAGGACAGCTGACCTGAACAGACTGAAGAAATATTCCACACCATATATTGTAACACTCAGCAGTCAAACTGTGGTGGGTGTGGTTCCCAAGCAGCTGCTGCTTGGAGGTTGGCTGGGCATTGGTCTGCTGGTAAATGGTTGCCTATGCCTTTTTTTTTCCCCCCTTATTTGCTTAGTGAACTGCACTTGTATCAATGTTTTTGTCCTTTCACTGCTGTCTCCCATCCTGCTGCAGGGACTGAGCAAGCAACAGAGTAGCAGTGTATGTGACCGCCATGGTCAACCCACCACAACTTTTAACTGCATTTTCCACTGTTAGGTCTCCCTTCCAGAAAACACTTTCCCAATGCAAAAGTCCTTCATTTACTATGCCAATGTAAGGCCACATTTAGAAGCCTGTCCTGGTTCTGGCACTGGGAGCGACAGGAAAGCTGAAGATGCAAATCTAAGCTGGTCATCCTATGTGTTAAGTCTAGCTGTGGAGCAGCAGTGAAACTCTAGAAATGATTGGTTGCACTTCTAACCACAGTGATGGAATAATACCAGATAAAAAAAGAAAAAAATTCTACCTCAGAACTTTCGCTTAGCACGTACTCTCCCTCTCATTCAGTACAGGTAATATCCTGAATCATTGCCTCCGGAAGGTAAAAGGGAATGTGGTAAGATCAAGGGACAAAGGGGAGCTGACACTCTGCCACTTACTACTCTTTTACTCAGAGAGCAATATGGAAATGAGACCCCAAAGAACAACAAAAATAAACATTCTCTAGGGCTGGCAGAAGCAGTAAAGATGACATGGTGATGTTCAGCTTCCAAACAGAAAAAATAATGTGGGGAAAAAATTTAACAATTTAAGGAATGATACGCTTTTTCTGTTTGAAACTTAGCTGGTCAGAGGCTATGATGCAGAAACCAAATGCTGGGAAGCAGTAATCCCAATGATTGTTTCTAAATCCAAATTGTCCAGCCTAAATCTCCAGTCTTTTAGCACTACTCAATTCAATGGACTTTCTGAGGAGATGATTTCTCTGTTTTAGCTGTCTCATCTGCTCATCCTGCATTGTTATTCTCAGTGCAGCATCACTCTCTACTTAGTCTAGACTGCTTCCCACAAAGCAGACCATACACTGGCTTTAATAACCAACAGTCAAAAGAAGTATTTAATCCCTCACAGCTGGCAAACCCCAGCACCCCTACTGCCAAAATTTATGTATGGGATTAACATGCCAAAATGTCCTCCCACTCGACTATCCCCACTAGGAAAGGAAAGCAGTCTAAATTTGTCCTGAAAAGTCCTTTTCAGGATTCTGTCTTCTGCTTATCTCTGTGCACAAGACAGAGCTGAAAGAGGGCAGCTTGTAGTTTGGTTTCAAATGAACTTCAACAGACATTCAAAAGCTTTAAAGGGCCACTGGAAAGCCTGTGTGTGGATGGAATGCCTTTTTGGCAAGACTGAAAAGCTCTGCATGCTGGATATACACTCAAGAATGCTGCACATGTTTTTATTAAGGACTTTGTAATGATATAGGTTTCTCACTTAAACATTACAACTACCCATAGAAAAATGTTGCCTGTATCTTTTAAACATCATGTAAATAAACAAATTTATTTTTAAGACAGGATAAACTGCTATAAAAATGGTGCACAGTCAAGTCATACAAAAATACAAAATTTGTTATCAATTGCAGTCCTAGGTGCAATTACAGACAACAGCTCCCACTCAGGACTTCCAGTGAGTGGGGAACACAAACTTGTGGAACCAATCATGGCAGAAATTTTTTATCAAAATGAGCAGAATACAGGGCTTCTTTGATTAAGCACTTCTAACAACCTCCAAACAAGATGAAAACTAGATTCTCTGGAAGCAACTGGGTACTTGATAAGTCTTTTAGTCTTGAAAACCAGTTTCTAGGATTCATCTAAGCTAGTTTTTAAATTTGTGTTGCTAAACCCCTCTGATCTACACAAATACTGGTGTTGAGTACAACTGCTATCTTAGACACTTGTACTGCAGAAATGTTTCCTCTCCACAAAAGTAAGGCTGCTCCAGTGGTCTTTCTGGGCAAGTCTGACCTCTAACTTGCACAGAGAGGCCTCACCTGTGCTCCAGTTTGAATCCCAAGGCTGAAGCTCTAGTCCAGTCAGCACTTACACAGATGTGTACATTACAATTTCCATACTTAGAGAGCCCTCTTGATGCTAGTAGAGTTACAGATATGGTTCACTTAAATGAGTAAGTGCTTCCAGGACTGGATAATTCTCTTTGCCTCCCCAACAGCTATCTTTTCTGAATGTATTTTTATTTTTGTACCATTCAAATAGTTTGGGTTCTGTGATATGAAAAGTGTAAATTGTTTTAACTGGCTTACAGAAAAAAAAAGTAACAAATTTAAGTTATCAAATGACTTCTGGAAGCAAAAGTGAAACATTTTACTATTGCCAAAAAGATAAGAGCACTAGTTAGCTAAATGATACTACATAATTATTTAAACCTTCAGCAGCTATTTAGAAGTTTGATAGTCTGAAAGGAAGCACAGTTAACTGCTTACTAACTAAACCTTGATTACACGAGTTGTGCATGTCTTTACCTAGACATACCTCNTCAAAAGATTTTCTGGAATGGAGTGATTGAACCATTGAGGCATCATTATTTGTAGACAGCTTGTATTTAGTGCAATAAGTTTAAAAATTCTGCTCTGAAATATTAACTTTACAATAACAAAAATAGTTTTCTTAAAAAAATGTTAACAAAAGGAATATATAGCATAGACAGATCATTAATTCTTAGCAAATACAGTTATGCATTTACCAATTCACTATGCTGAATAATTGAATATTAGCATCCATATCTGGTGAACTTCCAGACTGAAAAGATATTTATGTATCTAATAATAATAAAAAAGCATGTTCTCTTGTCATTTTTTAATAATTTCAGATAACTATCCTGGCAGCTACACTTCCAAAGGAATGTTTCTCTGCCCTTTCTGGCTTTAGCCACCCACTACAGTATGTACAAATATGGATCAAGCAACAGGCAAGGAATGATCCTTTCTACCTTCCAGAGCTCTCTCATTAGATTAAATGAAGCATACAGTACTTTTTATGTACAGTAGTATAATTAATCTCTCTTCTCATCCTCAGCATCTTTGTATCTAGTCATGAATTAATCATGAGTATGGCTAAGACTGAACTTTAACAATCTGTTATTTCACTTGCCCGTATGGAGAATCCATACCCTTCAAAGGAACACTGCTGAAGTGTGAAGGAGGCTACTGAACTCAGGGGGAGGATAGAGGGCAATGGGTATGAGGGGTAAAAGTAGGGTAAGCAGGAAGTTAATTGCATATAAAAATTATCTGTCCCCATTTTGTAGGTTCTGTTTAATAGGAGATGCAAGGGCTCCCACACACCTAAATACCTGAGGAGTTGGTTATTGTGATATCTGATACTGGTAAACAGAACTGTGCCCTGCCAGGGCTGTTTAGTAAAATAACTGCTTATAAACACATTTCAACTGAACAAATTTTTGCTGAAATGACCTCTTGAAAAAATAAATTAGAGACTTTTCTTGATTTTAATGTTTTCTGTACATGTCACTGTCCCAAATTTAATGCAAATTTTAAAGAAATTAAACAAGTAAAACTCGCAGCAGATTAGCAGTGTCATGGGAAACCTGTCTCTAAACCCAGTCATGATTTCAGATTATCTTTACAATGATACTTCCTCCAGATTTTAAAATATCAAGCAGATAAGAATCNCCTAGAAAACAAAGTCATACAGTACAGTCTTAGACAGATGCCAAAGGACAAGGAGAAATTGAGTCAAAGGGGTCACTGGAAGCCATAAAGAAAGAAGCGTGAAAAGGTGGGGTTTTTTGTTGTGCCCTGATACAAGAACAGAACTTCCTAAACTGTTTTCTCATCTCTGCTACTAATATCTGTTTTAAATACAACTGCGCTTAGGGCATTTCACATTAAGAAATAATTGTCATATCTAAGAAATATCTGCATTTCAAGGGAGCTGAAGCAAACCAGTAAAGTCTCTGTTTGTAAAAAAAGAGAAAAAAGTAGTATTGATCTAATTTTCAGACATGCAATTTTGGGACTACGGGCAGTACTGTTACACAATAGACTTATGAATGATCCTGTTCTGCTGTAACTGAGGCCCTCTACTTTGAGGAAAGGTCTCAGAAATTTAACTGCTGTGTCTCATCCTGATCAGGAAGTGAGATCTTAGTATTCATAATCAAATCAACTGGAGCTGAATGCCTAAAAATGGAAAACCGCAAGGCCCAAACAGTTCCAAACAAGACATTCACATGAGCAGCAGAACTGGGAGTAATTCAGCAGGAGACTTCCACTCTGAGCCTCAAGTGCTCAGCATCTTCTCCAGCCATCCTATGAGGACTTTTGGCCAGTACCAGGCTAAGAGTCCAGAAAAAAAATCCTCTAAGAATAAAACCACCCTTTGTTTGCAAGTACTTGGTTTGCACTTTTACAAGGGGTGGGGGTGAATAAAGTTTTTTAACATCCAAGCTTCAGGCTTTTTAACATCCAAGCTTCAGTCAAGTACAAAAGTGTAAGTAGCAGTCTGTGCCAACTCTGACAACAGTGTAAGTGGAAAACCACTTAAGGTAAACCAATTATTTGAAACAGAGTTTAACATAAAATTTTGAACAGAATTTTTTGTGCATATGACTAGAGAGTTTCCACACCCAATTCTCAATCATTTTCATGGCACATTTGCATTTATAGCAATTAGCTAGCTTTGAAAATCCCAACGTTAGTGTCTGCTTGACCAGCTAGAATTACTCCCAGAAGAAAACAGTAAATGACCATTGAATTAGTTTTTTATATGTATAAACACAGCAGCATTTAGGCATAAGCAAATCTAGAAACTGGTATGCCATAATGAAATAGCAAAACACACAAAGCTACACATCTATCCAGTCTATAGCAGGAACCCATTCCAGCTTAGTCAAAAAATGCTCATGCAACATGGCTTCACGTACATTGTTGAAAAAAGAAATTCTTCTGTTAGCATACACTTATTTAGATTCCATTTGGTTAAAAAATTATCCCCATGGAAATGAGTAAGACCCCAAACACTCTGAGAAAGTGATGATGGGAAAATATTCTGTTTCACGAAGTCATAATGTACAATGACAAATCATACCTTGCCCAGCCTGACTCTCTGTTATACGCCCTCTGTTCTCCACCTTCCAAACTTATCCTCCTATCTGTTATCTGTACCACGTATAGTGTTCTTATTCCAGGCTACTCAGACATGCAATGCCTTCCTAACAGGCACACCATAAGTAAAACAGGCTGCAGAAGCATAAATGATGCATTGTTCACTGTCTGTGCATCTGACAGTGTGAGATGGAAAGAGCACACAAGAGACAAGCAACATAAGTAGTTGGCAATAAAACAAACAACTGGGAGAAATGTCATTTCAGCAGGTTGAAAGGAATCACTGTATCCAATTCCTTGGCACTGTGTAAGATAATTTGGTGAGGGCTTTGAATACCTGGTCTTTGCAACAATGGATGCACACAGTAAGTGTTCTTCATTTCAGGCTTTTCAGTGAATGTAAGATGAACAAAAATTGTTCATCTCAGGGCTGAGAAGAGCCCAAAGAATCTCAGAGCCATCTTATTTTTAGACTGTTCAGCAACTGGGGCTCTCTGCATATACATGGCATGCACCACTAGTCCTAATGAAATGATACTGCATTTGTTTCATATGAGACGGTTCCTTTCATCTTACTTTTACAGGAGATGGTCTCAGCTGTGACAAAAACTCTGCCATCCAGGTGATAGGCAAGCTCACAAACAGAAAAAGCAGAACATCTTGAGTGATACAGAGAACAAAAACTTCTCCTGAAGAAGTGCAGTCAGTAAAGACAAAGAGGGAGAAGAAGTAAAAGTGAAACTCTTGGAGGATCGCCACCTCCTCCTCTGCACCTACCATTGGTTTTAGCTCTCTGCCCTCAGCTCCACCTCCCCGGCCAGCTTCTTTCATAGATTTCCTACTATTCTCCACAAACTCCTGAAAAACAGTAATGAAATGACAAGTGCTTTCACAGAGCAGACGCCAAACATCAAATCTCAAGACAGAACTTCAAGATGTAACTACTCAAAATATCTAGGTAATTTGCATCTCCCACTTCTCTTGCTTAGACTTGACCACAAGGTATCAAAAAATGCTGCCAAATAACCACAAAGGTCTCCTTCACTTAATTCTGGAAGCCAGACAGATGTATGCCTTGTGTGCTCTTACAACTTTCATATTTACCATGCAATGCTCTCATCTATGGGGAAAGAAGGCAAAAGGCTGATTTTCAAAAAACAACAAGAAGTCAAAACCAAACAAAAAAACCCACAACAAAAACCCCAAACAAACCAGAATCTCATTTATTGCCTTGTATTCTGTGCCTAATGTTAAAACTCCCATTAAACAAAAGGACTTGGAGATAATTATTTGCAAGATTTGGCTGTTTTCCCTAGCTGTCCTCAATTCAACCTCTTACATTTTTCACAAAATTGCAATCTCTTTTTCATGAAGATTAGAAAATGTGCTATAAAATTTTAAGCATTTTTTTTCTCTTAAAGGCAAGAATTCTGCAGAAAATGTCAGTAAACTTTAGCTGCTGGGGTTTTGTGATACTGACTGTTGACTACAGAAACCCACAATGCTTTTACAATTTATCAATGCTTTCTTCTGAGAGAACTTGCTGCATTTTACTCTTACTCTGTTAAAAAACAACTAATCAGCAGCTGATTTATTTATTATATACTCTAGATTCCACAGGGGTTTACAAAAAAATTAGCATTAAATTCTTGGCATGGTTTCCCACAAAAAAAAAAAAAGCTAAGAAGTCATGAGAATCTTCCTCTAGCCTACACGAGGGTACATTTTACAGAGACATATTCTACACCTGCCACTTAAAAACACTGTCAAGAAATTTCCTACACAACAAAAAAGTGAGGGACTTGACAAGCAGAATTTTTATGTCTTGGTTTCTTCTTATAGTGAACAGAGAATAACATGGAATAAAAATGGACAAAATGAATCAGCCTTGCAAAAGGCCTTGACAAAGCATGTGGGCTCCAGGATAGAACGTAAAGCCTGGTATTTCTATGTGTGACAGAGTCAAATTCTGGTTGATGCCTATATGAAAACTCCACTGTGGTCACTATCTATGCATGAGGTAGAAAACTCTGATATTTTTGTTCTCTCATATCCAAAGAGAAGTCCTTCTTGGGAAAGTAAAAAAACCAACTTTTCTTCCCTTGTTTTGCTTCTTTCTATTCTGCACTGTGTAATTTAAAAGACATGATATCCAAGAGTATGATTCTGCAAGATCACTGCTCATCTAACAGCTAGCAAATAGAAGCCAATACCATGGGAAGGAAGAATCATTACTTACTTGATGCTTATCATGACACTGTTTCCTGACCAAGCCATGAACAAGATAGCAAGGTAAAAAAAACCAACCAAAAAACCCCCATATTGAACTCAGCTAGTGCATTAATTCCATTGTCAAATACCAATTTTATGGAACCAGATCCTTAGACTTTGAGAGTAAGGGAAAACTTACCATGAGAACTTTATCCATGTAGAATTCCCTGCCAGGGCTCCCATCATTGTATTTTGTATCGATGGCAAAACATAAGAAAAGGACATCAACAACCATTTCATAAATGGAAAGGAAGCAGTGAGCAACCAGGAATGCAAAGAGGCAGACAATGATGAGTGGCAGCACCCAGATGGTGTAATCTCGTTGGTAATTCAGCAACATAATGCCGGCCAAACCTGTGCTGCAGACAATCAGGACCTGAAGAAGAAAATGGTAGACAACTCTAATGGCAGAAGCCTTTTGATATTTTTTGTTTGGTTTGTTTGTTTTAAGGCAATATGCTTCTTGGTCTGCCAGGGTTAGAACTAGAGGTAACAGATAGTAGGTAACAAGATCTTTACCTCCTGGATTCCCCACATCCCTGAGGATAAATGTAATTTAATTCATTTTTTCAGCAGGTTCAAGTCAATTGTGACACATCCTTCATCACAAAGAGTATTTTTCAGAGAAAATTACATTTATATTCTGCTGTCATTGTTATACAATATTTCTGTAAAAAAGAACTTTATCCTCTCAATTATATAAACCCCACAACCAGATGCCATGCATCAACTAACATGCAGTTGGATTTTTTTTATTTGGGGTGGAGGGAGAAGTTAGGTATTAGGAGAATGGTATTTTTCATTTTGCTAGTGGAAACAACTACAAAGCTTGTTTAATATCTATTTCTTCTCCATACAGGAGAAAGTAGATCAGAATTCACATGAGGCACTACATGTAAAAGTCTCCACAGAACTACACTATGTGTGAGGCCCTAACAGATATTCCACTGGGTACCAGTGTAGTTTTGGCAAAACCAAAAAGACTAAATTGGTGTTGCCAATTAACTTTTTGAATATTTCTGAATGTATTATTATGAATAGCAACTAAACACAATCATAAAATAGGTCAGCTTTTATGAAAACACCACATTGAACTGGTAGAGGAGATGCTGATAGTGTAGCATAATTTTAGCTGATACTGATTTTTATGTGCACTGCTCATTTGAACATTTCTGTCACCTGAACATTTTTCTAATAATCTGAGATGTCTTTTCAGGGGATGTTTCCTAACACTTTTCAAATTCCTCAGTAAAACTTTGTTATGTAATTTCAGGCTCTCTGAAGCATCTATATCTCCCGTACGTGTTTATTCCTTCTCACATCTTACTCACTTAATTACTGGATTCAAGGTTCAGCCCGCTGAACTCCTGATTTAACAGAAGTAGAGGAATGCAATAAGGAATACAGATCAGTCCAACCAGTGTCCAGATACTTAGGCACAGGTGATTTAAGTAATCTGGTATTAATTGTTTCAGTAAATTATGGCACTTCAAAGGATAGAAATAATTCACTAGATTACATTTCCATACAGTATATCTCCATTAGCTGGAAACCCAAAAGGCTGACTGATTGCAGAAATTATTCTGGTCTCCTTTTAATTCTCAGAGTAGAACTAACTTAGTTGCTTAAACTGGCAGTTCCTCATAGCAGGCTTCTGTACTCTCCCAGTCATAAAAGGTGATCAGTAATGTGTCAAATTTTCAACATAAACCTAGAGAGTCCATACTAATCAGAATTTAAAAGAAAAGCTTCCTTTCCATACAATTCTATGTCTTAACTACAAAATCAAAACCTTAGACTTTCTAATCACTTTTCTCCTGACTCCCTAAAAAAATGCAAAAAGTGTCATAAACTTCAGCTATTCCTCTCTAGTCACTTTTACTAAATTTAAGTGGATCATCTGTTTATACTCTCTATACTGGATGATCCCTTCCTAACATGATGCAGCTAGATGCGATAAAGTGCACACTAAGAAACGGGATTTTTAAGGCATTTTGAATTAGGGGTCAAGCCATTGCTAAAGAAAGATTGCTTCTACATAGGTCTGTAACAGCTGTATGCAGCAGACATACCTTTCCTAGAAACAGCATAAAATCCCCAACTGTGTTTATGGCAGCCACTCGCAAAGCGTTTTCCACTAGGATAACAAAGGCATCCTTTGCTGAGGTGCAGAAATTGGTGCTGTTGATAGCTGTGGCTGTATAAGCATTCTGAGAAAAGGGAGATTGAAGATTTATTCATAAAATGATCAGGTATTTCAGATGGAGGGTGGGGAAGGTGAGGAGGAAGATACAGCTTCTGAGTAAGACACATTCATAATATGATTTTAGTGAACAAAAATTCCCTTCAGAGTTGTTGAATAAAGCAATATGAACCAGCTGACAGAAGATTATATGAGGTAAATAATTACTATTCTTCTCCCCTCTTGCTCATAATTTATGCATTAACAAGTTTGTTCAAAAAAACTCATTAAACAGAATTTGCAATTTCTCTGCAGGAGGAGGTGAACAGTAGCATAGCTACAGAAATTAAATCATTCCAAAAAACCAATCTGGAAATAGAAAAGAATCCGAGTGTCATACAAGTCAACCAAGATAATTTCTAAATACTTAACTAGACTGCATTCAAGGTTAGTGAGGACAGTTTTCAAAGATTACATTGGGGCACTTAAAATGCTTTCTTATGATTTTATTTTCTACATTTCCATAAGCAAAAAAATTTAACAATAGTGAAAGAGATATTATGTACAAGATATTTATGTATCTCATATTTATTTATGTGATATTTATGGCCCATAAACCGACTTTTACAAGGGGTCTTTTACAAGGACCAGCTAGTGTGTTGCACTTTGCAACTCTTTTTCTCCTTTGTAGATGATGATGACAATTTGATGTTTTGTATAGTTTTTACACTGTGAGAATCTTAAATATTACACATAGAAAAACTTAATTCTCTTTTCATAATGAAAATATTTTGAAACTCAGATGTAGTTTGGCTGAGTAGACTTAAGGGGGAATGTCTCCACTAAACAACTAAACAAATTGTTATAAAGTTGAGAAACCATGTTCACAAAGATGAATATGGGCTATTTTTTAGTTCCTGTTTATATTCCAAAGATCAATGTAGTGATTTGTAGTGTAATTTCAGTAATGGAGACAAGACTGAAGTACTGTCATTCAAGTTCAGTTCCAAAGTACAATACATTATGTGTCAGCATCAGATTGCACTCCGGGAATATATATATTAATATCAGTACTTACATTAAACTTAAATATGGAAAATCTTACCTGATTTAAATATGTCAGGCACTTTTCTAGACACCAAAGGCAGCAAATGCAGGCTTTAATCATACAGCGAGCGCATGCATTTTCCTAGAAAAGCACAGAATGTAGGAAAACAGATGAAGAGTTTTTATGGAAACAATATTCCCTTGTGCTTCAGTAACTGATATTCAGCCTGCTAACTTAACTAATCTGTTTCAGTCCCATGGTCCTGTAAAGTTTAAATATTCAGAGAACAATAGGATAGTTTGGGTCGGAAGGAACTCCCAACACCACAGGCAGGGACACCTCTCACTAGACCAAGTTGCTCAAAACCTCATACAGCATGACCCAGAACACTTCCAGGGATGGGATATCCACAGCTTCTCTGGTTAAGCTGTTCTAGTGCCTCACCACCACCCTCACAGTGAAGAATTTCTTGTTACCCCGATCTATTCCAAAACAAGACTTCCATCCTCCCACATTGGCTAAATAAACAGGTAAACATATCAGGCCTTGAGTTTTTATAAGAAAATGGAATCTATTTTTCTTACCTTTCCTTTGAGTTGTGTGTGAATATACATAAGAATCATTCGTGGTATCTTCACTAGTGTGATAATGAAAGACCCCTTTGCTACTGTTCCTAGGTGGTAACAAACAAGGCGATTAACAGATGCCAGAATAGGAGTAAATGGCAGATTTCTTTTCTCCCTGTTGAAAAGAGAAAAAAAAATGAAGTAGAATGATCAGTATTTATGTGGTATCATCCAGAAGTGCTACAAATTCTCAATAAAATAATGTGCAAAAGGAATATATTATCCTCATACTAGCTTTCAGGATATATTGCTCACTCCACCCTGACAATCTGTGTAACTCACAAATTTGTCTCTAATGCTGGACTAGGATTAGGAATTGGTATGTCATGCTGTCGGAGACTGCAATGTTATCATTTATGGCTTAAGCATTTTTATGAAAGACTTTTGCCTATTATAACAAAACTTTATAACAAAAGCTGCACAGAAGACCACCACATCCTGAATGAGCCTCCTGACTGAGGCCCTGGACTGCAAGTTGATGAAGATAAAGTGACTCAATTCTGGGATGGGGGGAGAAAATACATTCACATGGGGGTTAAGGCTCACACTTTTGGGCTGGAGACCACCACCCCAGCTATCAGCTGCCAGTTTTGCACAGGCCCTCACACCAAAGGGTGGGGGTGGGAAGGTTTTGGGTGTGTGGTGAAAAAGCCTCTGGTGAGAGGCAGTGAATGCCAATACTCTGCTGTGCAGACCTGCCCAGCTGCAGTCACCTCTTCACCTGGGAAAGTCACATCTACAGGACACCCATGTGAATGACAGCAGAGG
>VXBC01002399.1:201130-240731 GCA_013399945.1 Ploceus nigricollis | reverse complement strand
TGCAACATGATGCAACAGATCCATAGTGTTGCAAGGGAGAGAGTCAAACTTGCCCTCTAGGCATTCCTACCTGGCCCAAATGTCTATTAATCCACTGGATTCTATACTTTTTGGGGTGTGGGGGACCCTCACCAACAAGAAGACCAGATGGAGGGAAGCCATGAGATGTCATTGGGACCCTTGGAAGGATGGTATGCTTCTACCTAAACCCTGTCCCTCTCCTTGTTCCCCTCTCTGCTCTTTTTCTACATCTTTCTTTCTTTTCTCTTTCTTTCCCTCTGCCTCTTTTACTATTAAATAAAATATATCAACTTTTGGCACCTACATCTAACCTCCTTTTGTTTTAATCAAGTTTTGGAGTATATTTTGAACCTTTCTGGGTTCTATAAGTTTTATTCACAAAGACTTAGTTTTCTTTGTTGTTCTGTGTTTAAATTGATTCATAACACATATGAGTAGTGTGGTGGTGCATCCCCATTGACCCTTCCCATCTTGGGCTGCATTATGATCTCAGAAATGCTTGTTAGGCCCCTGTCTTGACAAAGAGCACCTGGGCTCAGCTCCTCGACCTTATCAGAAACACAGTCTGCTCCCAGGAACTTGTCCTGCCTATCAAGGTCCTGTTTTTAAATGAAAAGCCTTATGAACTTATTTTTTGTGCCCAAATATCAACCTAGGTAGAACAACATTTCTGTTATTGAATTTTCAAAGAAATGTACAGACCTGAATTATCGACAGGATGGAAAATTACTATGACTAAAGCCAATTGTCTTGCAACCCCGTAAACTCCTGGACCACAGTGGGCTATGACCAGCACCTCCTTCTCAGTGGGACCTCTCTGAGCCACTGAACACTCAAATTTGTGATACTCAGAGGACCAACATCAAATGCTGCTGACAGAACCTGGGCTGACACCCCACTCCTCAAGCCTCAAGCCTTCGCCTGTTGAGAAGCTGCAGAGGCATGTGACCTGAGCACTTCACTGAACTTGAGAGGAATTTTTACGGGTCTATACCTTGTACCTACATGTGTGAGTGTGAATGTGCTATGGCAAATGTACTGTGAACGTTAGATTGGGAAGTAAATCAGCTCTAAGTAACTGAATTACTGTTATGCTCATAGTAAATTCTATGATTCTATAGACTCTTTTGTTAAATTAGTTAAATTTGTTAAATTCCGCTATTGATTAAATGATACTAAGTTTAAGTGCTGTTTAACTCTTTAGGCCTAAACTGTTGGTGAAGTCTGGGGCTAAGAGTGGCAAGAAGGCCCACTCTTGTGATGCAATGAGAGGCTCTCCCTCATTCCTTTTTATCCTTATCCTTTCTCATCCGTAGCTTTTTCCATCCCCAGCTTCCACATAAATAATTTTAGGTTTAGTCTTAGATTAACTGATTTTAGTCCTACTTTTCCTTTTTAAAGTGTGCTTTAATCATCTACTAAGTAGTAGAGTGAATCTTGTCAATGAACTCCATCACACTTTAACTTCTTTATTAACCAGCTTTTGCCAATACCTTGGCCGGTGATTCTCTGAGCAACCGGAAACACTTATTGGTGACAGGTAGTCTTACTAGCAGTTGGCTGCATTACTACTATTAACAACTGGCAATTCCCTTAAAGTTGCATCAGATGGTGTGCAATTCAAAACCTTCCAAAACAGTAAGAAACTGTGCTAATACTTTATTAGTCAGACTACTGATAAACTTGTCTTCTCCTCTCTTGTTCTTTTGGAGATCTTTGTGTAGACTTTGGAGAGGATATTACTAATTGATCAGGTAAACTCGTTGCTCAGATTTTTTGCATTTCTGATTTAGCTATTATATCCTCAAGGTACCAAGGGTTGAGCCTTAAAACCCTTTTTATTTAATGCAATGTAGCTATAATATTTTTAATTTATCAGATAAATACTCACTTTCATGGTTTCAAGCCATTTTTATTTTCTACCATGAAACTCACTTATACATCTCTCTCAAAGAGTAACACTAATTAAACATTTAAAGAATGACTCTTCTTCTTTATTGGAAATAAGAACACGATAATAAGCATATTAAGAAACATGTGATAACATTCAAAAAATAAAGGATCTCCCCAGCTTGAGAGAGATGAGAATTTCACTCAGAAAAGATAAGAAAAGTAGATTCTTCATTCCACAAAACTAATATCTGCATAATGAAATCCTGAGATTTTAATGATTAAAGTAGATTTACCCTGTATTTTATTCCAATTAGCTTTTAGGGGAAGACAAATTTTACTCCCTGTTAGGCACAATCACATAAATTGCCTGAGTCTTATGCCCAGGCAATACTTCCTCAAACACCAAACACTTCCTCATTTTCAGGGCAAAGTCTGTAACACAAAACACTTTGAGGCCTGTTATTGCCTGAGTTGAAAGGAATCCATCTGGCTAAGGTGAATCAGCAGTGAACACGTATAAAACATTTCTCCATGGATTACCTCATCTCATTTGATTTGGAAAGCTGCTCATATGCAAAATAATGGATAAGTGCAAATTAATGTATTTTCTGTTTTTACAAGTCACTTTTCAAATTATGATTGTAACTTAAAATGCAAAAAGAAGATAACAGTAAAGAGAAATGAGTATTTACTAACTTAAAATAAAATTGCTGTTACGCAATTATAGAGTATGAATGAAATAAAAATCATTCGCCCTCAGGTGACAGGAAATACATAAACTTACTGATGAAGCATACGCATTGCTAAGGAATCTATTTCAGTGCAGAGTAATTCTCTTTCCTCTGTATTTTCCTCATTCCATACTCAATCTAGTTTAATTATTCAAAAGATTACATCTCTGTAACGTTTTGTAATAACTTCATAGATATATTTCATTGGTATACTGGAGAACTTCATCATTAATAAAATAACAACATTTCTGATAGCACAATAAATTGATTCCTTGCTTTTGATACTATTTTAAAGAGTATGGCAGAAAAGGAGTCAAATGTCGTTCGAGTAACACCCTCAATTAAAAAGACAAAGTAATTAAACATTTGTGATCTGAATCATGCATTTGAAAAATATCTGCATACATTATTCAAAAAACTGATACACAATTTAGTTCACAAATACAGCAATAAAATATGGCGCTTTAAAACTGTACATGAATTTTTATTTTTATATGATCTTGTCAGAATCTATATGTAAATGATTAATCTAATAATTAAGACCTTAAGTAATCCTGTGAAAGAAAGATTAATGAAAATTAGTGAAGCACTGTAAATAATTTAAAGGGCACTGTTTTGCAATTAAGATAATAATCAATTGCTTTCATTATTTTTTTAACCTCTACAGATTTACCAGCATTAATTATTTAGCAAAACAGATGACCTTCCAGACCCATCCTACTTTGTAAACAACCACCCATGCCTGTAGAATGGGCACAGGTTACAAGGCAAATAATACTTCAAATCTTATATCTCAAGAATACCATCTATAAATGGCAAAACAAATAGTGCAAGACTTTACATGATTTAAAAAGGGTCAAGGCAATTTAACTGTTCCCCGGCTTTCCCAATGGACACAAATATTCTCCCCAGAAACCCTGCTGCTCAGTATTTCTGCCAAGTCAATGTGTAGGCTACTCATGACAGAGCTATCTACGTTACCCTTACCTTGTAAAATAGTATGTTACAACAGCCCCTGCTACTGTCATCTGCTGACAGGCTAGGATAAACTCGCTGATCCAGATGAGTCCCACTACGTGGTACCACCACATGTATTTCAAAGGACCTGCCATCCGAAATTCAACAAATCCTTCTTCATTTGGGACAGGACTACCTAGAAATAAATGAGGGTAAAAAAAGAAAATGATGCTTACATCAACTCATAATGAAGGAAGCATATGGTAGCTCATAACCAGTTACAGCAGAAACCCCTCTAGTTTCTGCTCATATTTTTAAATGCCACATTTAGGAAGATTGTTCTTAAGAAAGATAGAGCTTTTGAGACAATAAGTATAATGGTATTTGAAAAAAAAAACACTAAAAAAATTCCACAACTAACCACCATCTCATAGCAAAAATTCATATAGTTAAACATAATGGAAGTCTACTTCAGTCATTCCTAATTTGAGATTGCTGCATTATCAGTATTTTTCAGCAGGAATCAGTATCAGCTCCTTACATCTAGATGCCAACATCAACAATCACTTTTGTTTTCCGAATGGTAAGCTTTTGTAGCTTTAAAGCTAGTAACAGAAATATGGAACAGCCTTAGAAATTCTAAATAAATGATTTCATATATTCAAAAATTCATTGACTCTTTGTCTAATATGAATAGCAATATCATGTACAGAGACTGACAGCATGTCAGAACACTCCAAAGATAAGCTCTATTTCAATGTGTTAATGCACAGTGAGATGTTTCATCATATACAACATTTACATGAACAGCTGATGAGATTCAGAAAAACACCACAAGGAACTTTGTGTGTATAAAGTGCTTACCTTGAAAACCATTGTTTTGACTTAGCACTTACAGAACTTTATCCACATTCTTAGTTATGGTTTTATACTTACATATAAAATGAATGTTTTCTTGTCAATAAGTTAACTATCAAAATAATTCTGGTTTCAGTGAACACAGATTTGGCCTTATTTGCACAAACAGTTTGTTTAACTGATAATAGTGATGATATTTTTTAGCTTACATAAGCTAAAAAGATAAATTAGTTTTTGTAGAATCAAGGCGGGTTGAAGGCTCTGTCAGTTAACTATAATATCAGACTACATTCTGCTACAAATTTAGTGCCTGTGGAGTGGTCTGACTCAGAAAGTGAAGCACAGGGCTGAGACTTTCAGTGGTGACCATTTTCTGCACATAGCACAGCATGCAATGAAAACTAAAAATTCCATCAGTAATGAGATCAGGAACACATTCTATTGCCTCCAACCCTTGCTAAGAGCTCAGGATATGAAAAATATTTATCTTGTATTACTGTGAAATAGTCTTGTGACTTGAAACACTCCTACTTTTGGGTCAGTAGCAAACAACATATTTCAAAATTTTAAGAAATTTAATAATGAATGACAGTCTCTGTTGCCTACGATGTACTGCAAAATAACAGACTTTTTAAAAAGCATCTGCTGTGATTTTTTTTTTTACTGAACTAACTAAGATTTGGACCTATGAATTTGGACCTAGAAGCTCTTGTCAGACTGTGAATACAAACAAAGCTTTTACCTTCTATGTACTGAAGAACAGGCAGGAATTAGGAGTACATTGGCTGCTCTCAGAATACAGTGTACAAGCAGCAGAAAAATCTTCCTAATGATTCTGGAATAATGCTGGACACCTAAGTTACAAACAACTGAAAACTAATATCACAATATTTACACTGTGGGAGACAGTAATTGTGTGCAATGGCCCTTCCCTTACTGTGTACTCATCTGTGTGAGTACTGTCTGCAATACATGGTGACTCCAAGATTATGCTGCCTTTAACTTGTGCGTGTAAAATTAGAGGGAATTATTTGAAAAATTGCTATAGCAGTTTTATTATTAGAGTCTCATGGTTTGTAGCAAGCCAACTTGCATCAAATCAAAAAGCCAGCCTAACACACAAAGTACCATGCTGGGAATGAAGACTCAAATGCACAATAACCAGAAGTCAGTGAAGCAGACAGGAATAGAAGCACAACAAGTGGGCTTTTTTCTTTGAGATTCCCACAGGCTTTTTAGTCAACTCTGCTAGAAATCATACAAAAATGAAGTGAAAATTATTTAAAGTAAGTGACTGCTTACCTGTAGTACCAAGAAAAAGCAGGACTGCGATCCAGTATGTCCAGAAGAGGATAAGTACAAAGAATGTCCAAAATGGCTGGAAGACTAACAGTGGCAAGTGAATGAAGACCTTGCCAGCAACATGGAACAAGGCAATGGTGAGAGCTACTCTTTTGCGCATAATTAACATGATCAAGAACAAGATAACCTAGAGGGAGAAGTTTCCAAATCACATTTTAGAGTATTGAAACAGAATCAAGCTACTCTTTTGCACAGCTAGGATATTTAAACACACTAAATTAACACATACTCTATCTATAAAATCACTAGATCAAAATGTAAAACCTTCATCAGCTTCTTCTGGTGATAAATTATTTTCCAAATTTTACTTATGGGGAATTCCATTCTCATAATTATATATTTGGAATCATTATCAGCCTTAAGCTGATGAGACAAGACCAGGTTCTATCCTCAATTATGTTTTACAAAGCAGTGAAATCTGCCAGTTTTAACCTTTAATTACCTTCAAGAAAGGTAATTTAAAATTTATATCTGACCATGGCATGGTGGTCTTATAGGATGTATGTATATACGTGTATAATAACATAGGGAGTAAGAATCTAGGAGAGGGAAACTCTTGGATTCGGATTTGAAGCAACAAGAAGAACAGATGAGGGAGTCTACAATTCCTGTGAAGTTAGTCAAACGTTGTCCATTTCTGGTAGTAAATTCAGTGACTGAAATTAACAGCAAGGCCCAAAGAAGATAAATTGGTTCAAATGGTGTTAGTATTTCAGTTCACAATGATTTAAGAACAACTTCTTTCAGAAGAAGGCTAAGGACTTTTAAATACACTGAAATGAGTAATTACCTCTGAACTGAGAATCTAAGAAAAATCTCTTTGGATTGGCAGTCCAATATTGTACCTATTCATGGAAGTCCCTGTGGACATTTTACAGTAGATGAAAGTACCTGCAGGCTTAGAAATCTCTCCTGACTCAAAATCAGATAATAGAGAACAGTTCCTAGAAAGTCTCCCCTGACTCATAATCAGGTGTTAGAGAACAATTCCTAAAAGTTAAAAAAATAACATAATGAAAGAAAATCACTTCAACAGTAATTGTGGCAGAAATAAACTGTTCCAAAATGTGTGCAATATAATGCTTTCACCTGAATAAAAAATAGAGACTAACAGGAAGACAAGAACAGAAAATAATACAGTCATTAACAAAGCATACCGTGAAGACTGTAGCTGCAATGGCATAGATCAAGAGAGCCTGAATATTGTCTTTGGCTATTTGGGTCTCAAGAGCACCGGCAGATATTCGTTGTTTAGCATAGAGCCACCACAGGACTCCTGTACCACCTGTGTTTTAGTGAGAAAACAAAAAGGATAAATAAATGAATCTTCTGCGTGATACATACTACCTAGTCCCAGAGAAATAAAACAGTTATTTCCTTTTAAGTCTAGTCTGGTACTGAATACTCAAGAGCACTGATGCTCAACCCAACAGGAACTTGAGAGGAGGGAGAAGTACCTAGTTCTCCTCTGTTGCCCTTTTCTCAAGTGAATAAACTCTTTTCACAGTCTCACCATACTATGACCACTTAAGAGACTTGCAGAACCTTGACTCTGTGTTTTAGGGTAAACTGAATTGAAGGACTACTTCATGGAGAGCCCTAACAGTGAACAGCACAGCTCCCACTAGACAGGTAATAAAAGAACAAAAGGAAGAATAAATAATTCTGTGGTAGGCTGCATGTATGAATGTATGTATGTGTACAATAATGCAGGGAGTAAGAATTTAGGAGGGGAAACAGAGACGGACCTTTGGATTAGGATGTGAAATAACAACAAAACAAGGAGTCTACCATTCCTGGGAACACTAATAAAAACAACAAGCATCAGCCTGATGCTGGAAACAGCACCTTAATGATATGTAGCTAAACTTGCTTCAGACAATGTCTTGGACACTAGAAAAAACATTGCTAAAAGGCACAGGAGGCAAATACAATGCGAGGTACTATCCTCTCACCCCTGTTATGTTAATCCTGGCCTTATGGCCAGAAAAACATTCTCCTATTCTAGCTGCCTTTCCAAGGTAGAACTTTTCTTGAACACAGATCTCCAGCCCCTCAGGGAGATAACCTCTCATCTCTGGTACATTTATTTTCTCTTCTAAGTGTCCTTCTCTGTTCTGCTGGTATTTCCGAATCAAATGCATAAGCTTAGTAGGGAGGTTGGACCAGATGAGCCTCTGTGGTCCCTTCCAACCTTACCCAATCTGTGATTCTGTGATTGCATGTTTTTACTGAACATACTCTGTTCAGGTCTAAAATGAAGAACACTATTTTGACATCTCCTAAACAAACAGTCAAGACAGAATAAGCAGTATGTGTCATAAAAGACAGGGTTTTATTCAATCCATTATTATAATGGATGAAACTTTTTAGAACATAGTAACAGATGCCAGTAAGATAAGTTATTCAACTATTTCATGTTGAATAACATTCAACAATTCATTAATAACATTTCATGTTGAATAACAACTCAACATGGTTGCTCAGCTTCTAAAGAGAATATAAATGAAAAAAAAATCCATATTTTTTCCTTTTCCCTGGTCAAAGATTGTGAGGCCATTAATCAGAAAACCAAAGTGATCCTGAAAAAATATAGATGGTCTGCTGATTTTTTCCATCCATTGCAGTCATGAATTGCAAGAATTAAATCACTAGTGCTTCCTAATGTGATTATTCTATTTTTTCCCTTCCGTGCAGTCATCTGCCTAGACATTTCGGCTTAGCTACTCAGTAATAAGTGTAGAAAACTTTAGTTTAATGAATTTAAAAGCTGATGTGATAAAATAAGACTATTTTCACACAAGCTACATAATTTTGGAAGAGACAACCTTTGGTCATTTCCAAGATAGCATGGCTGGTAGCATTTCACAACGATCTAGGTCATGCAGGTCTTCCTGAGTCATATAGAAATACAAGGATTTAATTAGAATTGCTAGACAAGCACCTTTACTTCCTCTCTTCAAGAACAGGTCTTAAAGAGCTACTCAGAGAACTGAAGGGCTGATGAACATGTCAGAGTTGTAAATATATTCAGTTGCATAAGCAATAGTTGCCCTTTGATTTCTTCATGCACCAGCTGCGGTGTGGGAGTACCACCAGACGCACCCAGGCTTAGCTGTCTTGCTGACCTGTTCGGAAGGCAGGTTAAGTAGACACCACTTAGGGTTGTGCTATAAGTGCTGTGAGGAATCTCCTGCACTAACACCTGTGGGCTCTAGAGAGCTAGGCTGACATGAAGACTGACTGCCAAGCAGGGTGTGCAAATATTCAAGGAGCAATGTACTCTCTGAGAGAGATCTCCATTTACTAAGGTGGCATTTTGGATGTACATCGTGAAAGGGACTCAAAAAAAAAAGGCTGAAGGGAAATGCATGATCCAAGATGTGTGTGGGATGTAGCTGGGCTGAGGACATGAAGCACAAGGATTAGAACTGGGCACTCAAACCGAGAGACAAACAAGACTTACCAAGCGATCCCAGAATGACAAGAATTGTTAAAATCCAGACAAGTACTCTTGAAATGTACCTTATTATAACCATCAAAATCATGGACAACACTGCAAAAGAAGACAAATAAAATAAGCAGACTAATTACTTCAAGTAGATATAGCCTTCCTAATTTTCCCACTGCACTAAGATAACTGCCTTCCAATATAATTTTTACAGACGGATTTCTTTTTTGAGGCTAACAAACTCACTGAATAGATAGTTAAGAAAATTAGGCATCTCTACAACTTCTGCTTTGATAATGTTGATTAAAACAAAGAGAGCATAAATACATTTACACGATACATCAAACACAAGACATAATGCATGCATACAGACAGAGATGTACTTAGACAATGACCAAACAGACAACAAGACATGACAGTACTTTGAGTCTGGTAACATGAGCACACCTCCTGAGGACCAGAGCAGAGTCTGTACTCAAATACACATGTCAAACAAGTGCAGTTAATATGATATCTGTGTATTCCAAAATGTCATGCCAGTCATAAGTAAAAAACTATACAGCAGCTAAGGCTAAGTGAGTGGCATGTACAAGTACATACTCGTATTTTAACATATACATGTTTGTGTTCAGCAGTTACATGCAAGCCACTGGAACCTGGCTTTTTGAATCACAGTTTAACCCACTGTTTTAAAATAAATAATTTCTGTTTAACTATGAAATTTCAAAAACTATTTTTAAAATTAACTATATGTAAATTCTGTACTAACTTCTGACTCTAACTGAACAGTAGCACTGCAAATCAGCCACAAGCTTTCAGATTGCAAACAGTTTTCTACCATTATTATCAAATACTGAAGCTGTCAAGATGTAAAAATAGCTTTCCACCCACAGTTGAAAAAATACACAGTGGTCCTTTGTGTGTGTGTAGAGGGGGTCAATGGTATCTAGCATCCTTTTCTTTTTCCTTTCCTTTTCCCTTCCTTCTCCCCCGCCCTTTTCTTTAACCACAAAAGCAAACTGAAAACAAAGGACCCCTATATCTGATACATCTTTGCAGTGTTTCTTTCTAAATAATACACCGCCCATAGGCATAGCTAATATCATGATCCTCCCATTTTAGGATTTCAGATTTTATACTTTGTATGAGTAAAATAGACTCATTAGGAAAGCAATTTATGTCGGTGGGCAACATTCCACCTCAAACAAGCTGACTTTGTTAAAACAGCTCTTCAGTGTAGACTCTTAAGTGTCACTTAATAGGCTAGAGGCATCTCGCAGCTATAGAAACAATTAGCACCTCTGTACTGCTGGGAATTTCCAGCTCTTCAGAAAAGGCTGAGATTTTCAAAGACCCGAAGCTTTTAATTTTGAAGGAAGGGGAAGAAGGAGGTAACATACAGTGCAACAAATGGGCGCCTAATTTTCTTGTTTTCACTCTTGAAGTTCTCATATCTTTGCGCAAGTATGTTAAATGAAAAAATGAAATCCCCTACATCCAACTGGAGTGTGCTACTTTGCATTTCTCAACTTGTCCTTTTTATTTGGAAAGGGTTTATTTTGACTTGAGTTGGTAGAAGATGACTACTAGAAATGGGAAAGGGGAATACTATAAAAAAAATTAAGAAAAAACGGATGCTCTCTTAACTATATCAAAACTAATGTTGGCTAATTAACAGCCATGCATCCTCTATCTTAAAAACAGTGTAAGAAAAACAAAACCAGGAATGCATATGTATATTACTTATGAATAAGTTACTCAGTTCTCAATTAAAATTTAAAAAAAACATTCTGAATCATTTTCTAGGGGATTGTTGCTATTACACAGGTTTTTTTGCTCATATTGTGGTTAGAGTGTGTTAACAACCTCCTAATGGAGTACACTAAGAAATAGCTAGTAATGAGAAAAACAATTACCTAGTGATAACAAGCAAAGTCCCATTATAATCTCTTTGCTGGTCATAACTCCACTAATCAGCCTGTGTAAGACACTACTGTCACTGACAAAGGTGATCAGGGCCTCTGCAAACTTGGCATAGCAGGAAATGTTCACAGGAGCACAGCGATGGAAGAATGGAATAGGTGCACTGGTGACACAAGAAAAAAAAAATCAGAAAAAAAAATTACTCCTACTTAATATATATGCCACATCAACACACAAATGAAAGGTGAATAGATGCAATCATTCTACCCTTATAACATCATAACCAGAAACCATGTGTTGAATGTACAAGTGCTGCTGAAATGAGGATGATCATAATGAAAAGTGATGCAGTTCTTACAAATAACCCTGTGAGGCTGGAGTGTACATTCCAATAGGATATCATTACCCTCCCACCCTTAAATGACAAGGCGTAGAAAGTATACGTTCCTATTTCCACTTAAATGTATTTCTTTCATGTGTCAGGTGGTGAACCAGCAGCTGAAACAATGCCTTTCACTCATGTTAGAATGGAATACTGGTCCATATTTTCAGCAAAAGAAATTGCAGAATAACAATACACTTCTTGCGAGTATATATTTTGCTAAAGGACATCAGCATTCACAACTGCTGCCAAGCAAAACAAATGTATTTATTCCTAGTCTGTCTCCATTCTAAGCTTGTTCTTGTATTGAGTATTACAATCACAGTGTTTATATTCATTAACTTTGTTAAAATTATGAAAAACATGCCAGGATGCCTCTATTGCTTTGAACCGTTTTGGAAAGACCCTCACAAAAAACTATTGAGACTATGCATCAAACTTTGCAGAATACTCTGAAAAACCTGCTATTAAGAGAGCAAAAACTTTCCTTTAAAAGTGGGTAATTTTGTTTTCTACATGTCTCCCAGTTAGTAGCAGTCTGCCTTGGTTATAAACTATGTCAGATCTCAAAGTGGACTATTACATCATTTGATCAATTCCCAATTACATTTCAAACATGAATTACATGTTCCTTCTTGTAATTGGATGCAATGGAAAAAAAGTCTTTTCTATTTCACCTGCCCATTTCTTTCTATTTCCTTACTTGAAAGATTTCAGTGGACTATATCAGGAATTAACATAATCTGCTGCAGTTTCACCATTTCAGCAATGACCTATAAATCAAACATTTTCTGTCCTCAATAACTATTTTTAAGGCCATGTCTTTCTAAAATTCTAACCACCATCATAAACACATAGTGAATAAACCAGGTGCCTTAGGCACATATTTCCCATCCATTGTTTTTCTGGGAAAAAAGGATGACATGCTGAAAACCATTAAAGTGTAACTATTCTGTAAAGAAATTGGGAGAAATTATGATCACCTGCCATTTCTAGGTAATTAATTAGTAGATCCTAGGTTTTTGTTTAAAGTCATTGATGATTGCAAATTTTATGGTTCTAGGATTACTGTGCTGAGTAGGCAAATGCATTTGGAGATGCTCATATTGATGGTCTACTTTTGGGCAGGAATGAATACAGCAGTTAAGCACAGCAAAGTAATTGTGCATTAGTCACAGCTGTTAAAAAACAAACCTATAATGATGGCTGCCCTACTTAAAACGCAGCCCATGTATCCTCTTAGCCTCTTAAAACATAACCTATTTTGGAATACTGCTGTTCATTATATGCCATATTACTGAAAAAGACTGAAACTTGAGAGGTTTATTTAATTGTTAACTGCTACAACAGAAAGCCTAGAGCATTTTTAAGTTGTCACTACCAGCAACAAAGCCCAAATTTTGAGGTGGAAGTAGGCAAAAGAATGTTATTCCTGCATCCAAATACAAAAACATTCACTTTGAAAAGTGAACTAATGAGATTAAAGTATTCTTCCAAAATACATCCCAATGAAAGAAAATACGCTTTTTGCATCAGAGTTTATATTAGTCACCTAATATCCCTTAACCTAATGCAATTTCACTACCTATTTTAAGTTACCTATTTTCATGTGCAGTAATTAATGGCTAAGTTTGTTTTAATTAACAAAAAAAAAATAGGTTAATGGTTCCTACAAGCTTTCTTGAGTAAATGGGACTCCTGAGAATCCATTTTTGAGACCTGCTTCTGCTCTAGTGGTTCTGACTGAATGAGTAGGTGAGGTAAAGTGTCCCAATAAAAAGCACAATAATAGATCTATTCTCTATGACTTGTGCTATTTTATATGAACTTTTGATTGTATCTTGGTATATTACCTACTGAAAAGATATAACAAATTTCTAAGAATAGCAACACGATGCTTAATCATAAACAAGTTCAAATAAAGTTCAAGCCAGTGACCTTATTGCTCTCTACAACTTCCTGANGGCATAGGTTGGACTTGATGATCTTAGAGGTCTCTTCCAACCTCATTATTCTGTGATTCTGTGATCTAGGTGGGGTGTGGAAGAAGCATGCATTGCCAGTTGCACTACTAGACTGTACTGCTCTGTCAAAGTTGGACATAATACCTTGAAGATGGATGATAAGAGTCCATTGACAGCCTCAGCTGAAGGCTGTGAAGAAGCCTGGTCATCAAACAGAAAACATCAAGGGACAATCTTCACACCATATGCTACCTCCATCCCATGGAACTAATGGGAATCAGAGGGTTCACAACTCTTAATAGATTGCACTGGTTTCAGCTGGGGTAGGGTTAATTTTCTTCACAGTGGCTGGTACAGAGCTTGTTTTGGATTTTTGTTGAACACAGGGCTGATAATGGAGAGATGTTTTTGTTATTGCTGAGCAGGGCTTACACAGAACCAAGGCCTTTTCTGCTTTTTGCACTGCCATGCTGGCGAGGACATTGGGGGTGCATGGGAGGTTGGGAGGAGACACAGCCAGGACAGATGACCCAAACTGACCAAAGGGATATTCCAAACATGGCATCATGTGCAGAATATAAAAAGGAGGAAAGAAGAGGGAGAAGGGCATGTTTGAAGTGACAGTGTTTGTCTTCCCAAATAACTGTTGCATGTGATGGGGCCCTGGTCTTCTGCTTGCCCATGGGAAGTGATGAATGAATTCCTTGTTTTGCTTTGCTGTGCAGCTTTCCTTCCCCTATCAAACCATCTTTACATCAACCCACAAGCTTTTTACCTTTTACCCTTCCAGTTCTCTCCCCAGTCCTGCTGGTGGGGAAATGAGCAAGTGGTTGTGGGGGTCTGAGTTGCTGGATGGGGTTAAACCGTGACACAGATCAAATATGACTGTCAGGTAAGTTCTTCCTGAATGCCTCAGTCTACAAGATGCTGGGTTTTCATTTGGTTGTCTCAACAGGATTACATTTTTCCTTCAAATTACACTTACTCAAATAATTTGACAATAAAAACCTGAAAACCAGTAGTTTACAGATACAACGTTGGCCTTTTTTGCCTTAGGGCATTAAGTTCAGAGTTTTCAATTTCAAAAATACTCAAATGTATCATACAATTAAGTAACACCATATCAAAAAGGGAAAATTCTCCACCTACCTACACAATAGTTTATTTAAAATAACACAAGGTAGTTTTTATAAGGGATTTACATAGCATCATTAGAGCTCTGATACATTGTTCTATCCTTCTATTTTCTTACTTATCTATATTCATTGAGAGTGAATGACGTGAGAACAACCAATGAGAAGTCAATATAATTCTGGCAAAAATTAGGACTAACAAGCCTTTTCAGTATGCAAGCTGGCACTAAAGTTTTCATTTGTTTTTGTATTACTGCTGTTACAGCTGGCTAGCTACAAGGAATATTAATCTATATTGGGAAACTTAAAAAATTGTTAATATTCCAGCTGCCACTAATTGTCACTATAATATTAAATAAAAAGATTCAGTGGAGAGGCTACCATGTATACAAGAAAGACTTAAAAATCAGAGTTTGTAGAACTGACACAAATATAACATTTACAAAAAACGTAACAGAAAACTATGCATAAGAAAAGACTCTGCAGTTACCGCTCACTACTAAGTATACTTGAGAAGCTAAATTTTGAGAAAACACAGCATGGTTCTTCTCAAGTTAGTGCAATAACTGACAGAAGGCTGCATACAATATCTAACAGATCACTTCTTTTCTCAGCAATGCTCATCTCCACAGGTCCAGGCAGCACAGCTAGAAGAGTTTATGAAGCCATGATCTTTCCAATCCTATTTCACAAACAGCAGTCTAATGTAAAATAACTTAAAGATAAATAATGTAAAATAACTTAAAAAATAAACCTCAAAATGATCTGTTAATAAAATACAGCCCTCTTTTTGGTATTCAACTATCCTTATATTAGTCATTTGCAGACTGAAAGAGTAAAAAATGAAGCAATTTGCATCCATCTGACTGGCTGAGGTAAGGTATAAGAAGTGAATGCTGCAGAGAGCTGGGCATCCCTACATAATTTTTCTTCCCAAAGATTAAAAATGTTCCATGATTGTCTTAGATCTGCGTTGCTGATAGGCATAGGGTGAAAGGCAGTAAAACAGCTGATACTTAAAACAGTGTCAGTCACATCAGATAAGAGAATTTGAAGATATCAGCTCAATAGTTTCAGTAACACATGCATAGATAATTTGGGTTTTTCTTTGACTATTATTTTCACTACCTTTTGAAAAAATAGAATTTTAGAAATATATACAATAATACACTAAAACATCTATCTGGTAAGAGTGAACATGTGTTGGTATTTTCTAAAGAACTGTCATGATCAAAACAAATCTCTGCTCCCTCCACCCCAAATCAGACAACTTGATCATATTACCTCTCTGGTACAGGATATTTAGGACACAACTTGGTGGCCCTTGGGTCTGTTGTATATTCTGATGGCTGTAGTTCATAGCTACACAGAGTGGATCCTGTCAAAAAGTAAAAAAAATTATTGGTATGGAAAACAAATAAAAACCAAACACTAATATTCTTTGCAAACAGCATTAAAACTGAAACAAGTGCTAATTCTGCACCTCCTCATGTCATTACCACAAAGCTTTGCTACAGTTCCTCTTGTACTGTGGTAAATCAAGTCCAACACAGCTGTCAGTAGAATAAAATGACACTCTCTGCCTAGCTTTGAGTTTTTCAAAGTTTTAGAATTTCAGTGGAAAAGACTAATTCACAATGTGGCATAAAAGAGGACACAAAATACCATGAAGCCGCCCTCCCCTACTATTCTACGATGCGTTTTTTGATCATTTCAAGCGCATGAACATTGCATAACACAACATTTATGATAGAAAGAAAATATTCCTGGGTTTTCAGGGGTTTTTTTGTGTGTGTGTATTCAAAATACGACTGGTCTATACATTGCAGGGACAGGAAAAAAAAAAACCAAAATTGATAAAGTTAGAAAGTTGGCTGAGAAATAACAGAAGCTCTGTATTACATATCCAAAGCTTCTAAAAAGCTGAACTCTATCCATAAACAAATTGTACAGCACAGTAAAGATCAAGTTGCCTATAATAAAATTCAAACAAAAATTAAGTTTTCCTTTGTACCTGACACTTGCCTAATGGAAGTGCCTTACCTAGGAGAGATTTCTTTCAATTTATTTATAATGAAGACACTGAACATCTGACCCAATGCTTCTAGGAAATCAACAGCTTCCAAATCAGATTGGAGCCCTGGTATATCAGCAATTGCAGAGGTAAGAAAGCCTCCAATGATATAAGCTGCCTATCCATAGGTGAATTTCCTTCCATGCTTCTTTCCTAATAGATTGCTTACTTCCAAGTGCAAGGGCTTTTAATACATAGCTTTTAGTGCCTTTTCCCCTGTGCAATACACTAAGGACTTATGTGAATCTTGATCATCAATATAAATATTCAATTCTTTCCATTATTAAAGTCCTCTTTCAGGAATAGTTTGTGGAATACAATTCTGCAAGCTGGATCTGGATCATACATACACACTATTACCCAAAATAAGCCAAGAATTTTGACAAACAGCTTTATCTTGGCCTGCATTACACCGAGCAGAACTACTATTTGTAGAATTTGTAGAATATTAGTTGCAGAAATTTTATCTATCATTGCTACATTTCTACGTCTATGAAGAGACCTCTTCTATTCACAGACTGAAAGAGCAGAGAGCCTACTTAGCTGCCTCAGCTGCTCTCTATCTAATGCAGTCTCTGGAACACTATTTAAGTATCACTTGTAGGAAGTAGTTTTTTGGACACCAGTCCAAACCACCAAATGCACTATTGAAGAAAGATAGATCTCCTACAAAGAGAAGTTACGAGGTGAAACATCTGAAATGCATTTTCAATTATACTGTCAATATGAATCCTTGTGCCTCTGCTTGCTTACGTGGAAAACGTGGCATGATATAAACATAAACAGATATCAGAAAAAACATTCCTTAGATCTTAGTTGTAAATGAAGTATCTAAAATGTATCTAAATCTACAGGTTTTTCTTAAAAACAGAAAGAAAAAGAATTGCAGATATTGACATTTATTTTGCTTTGAATATAGGTCAAAAGATAAGTTATAAACATGGTTGACAGCCAGCTGAGACAGCTGTGCCCAGGTAGCCAAGAAGGCCAATGGCATCCTGGCCTGTATCAGCAATAGTGTGGCCAGCAGGACCAGGGCAGGGAGTGCCCCTCTGTATTTGGCACTGGTGAGGCCACCCCTCCTATCCTTTGTCCAGGTCTGGATGCTTCCCTGCAAGAAAGACACTGAGGTGCTGGAGTGTGTCCAGAGAAGGGCAATGGAGCTGGTGAAGGGTCTGGAGCACAAGTCTTATGAGGAGTGGCTGAGGAAGCTGGGGTTGTTTAGTCTGGAGAAAAAGAGGCTCAGGGGTGACTTTATTACTCTCTACAACTCTCTGAACGGAGGCTAAGCCAGGTGGGGGTTGGCCTCTTTTCCCAAGTAATAAGACACAGGGCAAGACAAAATGGCATCAAGCTGTGCCAGGGAAAGTTTAGATTGGGTATTAAGAGTAATTTTTTTCACCAAAAGGTTTGTCAAGCATTGGAACAGGCTGCCCAGGGAAGTAGTTGAGCCCTCATCCCTGGAAGTACTTAAAAGAGGTGGAGATGTGGAGCTTAGGTAAATGGTTTAGTGATTGACTTGATGATCTTAAAGGTGTTTTCCAGCCTTATGACTCTCTGATTATGATTCTATGGTGAGAATAAGGAGCTCTACAGGAAGAAGAGAAATATGTGTTATGTGGACAAGTGTATATAGATTCATGATACACAGTGTTTGGGGCCAGCTTGGCCATTCTGCCAAGTGACCAAGTGTGAACTACAGTTTAAGTACCTGATGCAAAGGCCCCCACATCTAAACAAGCCTAAGGGACAGGGCTGGTCTGTGGATGTCCATGCTCCCTTTGACTTCTAGCAGATCAGGCATGAGAGAAAAAGGGCAGGATTTACTATGGGGAGGAAAGGAAACTCTCTGTACAAATGTGCATCTGAAGACCTGTTTGGATCACAAATGTAAATGAAGCAAAATCAAACGCCAGACACCAATGTGCACACAGGTCACAAGCCATTCAAGTAAGACCTGTAGGATAACCCAATACACTCCTGGCTGTAGAGCAAACTGGAAACGCCTTGACAGGTTCCTCGGAAGCCAACAGTATATTCCCTCCTGTCATGCCTGACAACTCAGGCTGCCACTACCATGTCTTGCCTGGGAACTGCTTTTGGACTACTCTGGATCTTTTCCCTTTAGATGCCTACCTCACAGCATACTTCTTTAGTCACAGTAAAGCAGAAAAATATTTTCATGGAGCTTGTCAAACAAAGGATATTAACTACCCCGACTTTAAAGAAACTACCAGTCCCACAGCTGAAATAATGCCCATAAGATTATTTGTCTTTTTGTCCCAAATAATTTGAAACTCTAACTATTCCCATAAATATTTATTTATTTATTTATACTCTGAAAACCTTCTGACTTCTCTAATACTGTGTAGGAGAGCTTTAGAACTCAAATGTGTGCTTGAATTATGTCACTTAAAACTGATTTCTTCACAAAAGGGTCCATGTGCATCACTGAATAGAAGTTTACATTTTCTAGGGTGAGAGAGAAGAATGAATGGCATTGTCAAACCTTCCACTCTATATTAGTTACTCTGGGTTAGCAGAGACTAGCACAGCCAATCTTTTTGTTGCTGTTCAAGTTGGTAAGGCTGGAAAAAGTTGAAGGAAACATTTGAGTCGTCTACCTTGCTGAGATAATTAGTTTACCAAAGACACTTTTATTCCTAAATTAGTATCACTCAAAACCAGTATGAGCAGGATACAGAGAACAAACTAAAAGATCATTGATATAATACACCCTTTGCTTCCTACCGCAATGTACGTGTTTCTTCTGGAGAAACGCTTAGGCAAATGACAGCAAACTGTCCTACAAGGATTGGATTTCAGATCCCAACACGTTGTAACATTAAGAAAAATACTTCTAAACTATGCAGAGCATGAGTGTTTGGGCTATTGGTGAATACACAGTAGTGTGCCCGACCTGTGTGCACACTTTGGTCCCACAATTCTGTGTTTGGTGGTTTTACACACAAAGTGATATCATGGAGACATACAACTGTTTCTGTTTCATGGTTTCTTTTCAATGATTAGAATTGCTCCAGCCACTAGAATATATTGGAGCCATAACTGGAGTAAAGTACCTCAAAAGACAAACTTCCAACATAGCTGTAGAAACTTCTTTTCTAAGTCTCCTTTCTGTTTTGCTGAGGCTTGGATTAGTAAGGAGCTAAACAGCCATTATCTCTGGCATTCATAGAAAACAGATAAACTTAGCCCAAGTTTATCAATAAAGATGCTGTAGAAAGCCAAGACTTTTACTTCAAAGATTCTTTCTAAATGAGAAGGCAAATTATTGAAGGTCTTCGGTGCTCAGAATACACAGTGCACAGAAGACATAACACTCTGCTTTCCACAGCAATACAGTAAACAGGAAGGTCCAAACTAACTAAAGGTGGTTAGGTAAAAATACTTCTAGAGACCAGAGCTCCAGTACAGCTTTCCTTCCTGTATTTGCTTTGCTGTAAACCAACAAACAAGCCCCTGCTAGAGCAGCATTACTATTCAAGAGTTTACAGCTTGAGAAATGGCAAGCTTCCTAAGTCATCCAATAAAAGGAGCAGTCCACAGAGGATACCAATGACATTTATATTCCCTGACTTATAGTAGTGGAAAGCATACCAGGGGTTTTGGATTCCATTCTGAGAGCTCAGCAGTGTCTACCCATCTATCAACTTATTAACAGCAACTAAAACAAGGACTTCCAGATCTAGAAACATGGACTTATATTCAGAGTCAAGGACTTAAGCATAAAAATACAAAACTATGCAGAGACAACAGGGATAGCTTCAGTACCAGGAGCAGCACAGTCACCTTAGGAGCTTAGGAGTATGTTCTTTCAAGTTACAAAGAGCTCCAAGCAGCTCCACACACCCCTTCTCACATACATGTGGCAAAGCACAGCCTGAGAGACTACAAACCAGTTTTGATGAAGTAATTTATATGAACTTCTATTCTGAGTCTGATATTGTGCATGCATTGTGCACTTACGTAGCATGACACATGTGACATGTTTAATGATTTTTTTGCCCATGTCTTTCACACTGGTGATGAGCCTAGAAGGTCCCAGTGCCCAGAGCTGGAGACCATGGCTGGCAGAATGATAAACTCCTAGTTGACCCCAAATTTGTGTGGGATCTGTTGCTCCAGCTGGATCCTTGTGTATCTATGTGGCTTCAGGATNTCTTTAAATAGTATATTAATGTATTATAATATAGATATAATAAAGAAATTATTCAGCCTTCTGAACTGGAGTCAACATCATTTCTTCCCATTCTGGGTTCAGCTGCATTTTCTCTGCAACAGACTTGGGTATCTGGGGAGTTCTCAGCTGACTGGAAGCTGGCTAAGGTTGTCTCAATGTTCAAAAAGGGCAAGAAGGATGACCCTGGAAACTATAGGCCTATCAGTCTCACTTCAGTGCCTGGTATAATTATGGAGAAGATTATTCTGGGAGTTCTGAAAAACACCTGAATGATACCACAACCATCATCACAGCCAGCACAGCTTCATGAGAGGAAAGTCCTGCATGTCCAACATGACTACCTTCTAGGACAGGCTGGTTGATCATGGGAAGCCAGTTGATGCGATCTTTTCGAATTTCAGCAAAGCTTTTGATACCATCTCTCACAGGACCCTTCTGGAGAAAATGTCCAGCCCACAGCTGGATAAACACATCATGTGGTGAGTGAGCAGCTGGCTCATGGGTCAGGCACAAAGGGCAACAGTGAATGGGGTGATATCAGACTGGTGCAACCTGTCTCTAGTGGGGTTCCACAGGGCTCCATCCTTAGCTCTGTGCTCTTCAACATCTTAATAAACAACTTGGACACAAGACTCAAAGGCCCAAAGTAAGTTTGTTGGTGATACAAAATTGGGAGGAGCCATTCATTCCCTCAAAGGCAGGGGCCTTGCACAGGAGGCAACAAATGACAGGGCTGGGAAATTACCAACTGTATGAAGTTTAAGAAAGATAAGTACTGGATTCTGCACCTAGGACAGGGAAACCCTGGATATATGGACAGACTGGGGAATAAGACCCTGGAGAACAGTGCTGCGGAAAGGGACCTGGGGTCACTGTCAAGGGAAAGTTGAACATGAGTGAGCAGTGCCCTGGCAGCCAGGAGGACCAACTGTGTCTAGGGGTGCATCAGGCACAGCATCACCAGCTGGGCAAGAGAGAGGATTGTCTCACTCTGCTCTGCACTGGGGCAGCCTCACCTCAAGTGCTGGGGTGCCACAATATAAAAAAGATACTAAGTACTGGAAGAGTGGCCAAAGGAGGGCAACAAAGATGATGAAGGGACTTGAGGAGAAGCTGTGTAAGAAGTGGCTGAGGTCACTTGGTCAGTTCAGCCTGGAGGAGACTGAGAAGAGACTTCATCACAGTTTGCAACTTCCTTGTGAGAGAAAAAGGAGGGGCAGGCATTGATCTCTTCTCTGCAGTGACCAGTGACAAGACCTGAGGGAATGGCCTAAAGTTGTGTCAGGGAAGGTTTAGGTTAGGTTCACCCAGAGGGTGGCCGGGCACTGGAACAGGCTCCCCAGGGAAGCGGTCACAGCACCAGCCTGATAGAGTTCAAGTAGTGTTTGGACAATAACGTCACGTACATGGGTATGATTCTTGGGGCCCCTCTGTGCAGGATCAGAAGGTAGACTTCGTGGTCCCTCTCGTGGGTCTCCCCATCTCAGCATATTCTGTAGTGATTGATAACTGACTTCTAAAAAACCGTATGATGAAGCAGAGCTTATAGTTTGAAAACGTAGCGTCTTATTTCATTGCCTCCTTTACAAGTAACATCCTATTAGTTCATTAAGTTTTTTGAATAGGAATAAAACTAACAGACACAGAAATGTGCAGAAATGTTAGCAGCAATGAGACTGTTAAAATCACCACTCCTCACCTCTGGACTTTCAGCCCAGAGCCCTTTCAGCCCAGCCTTTCTACTTCCTCTTGAGTTCTGGGTGTTTTATGACTGAGTTCACCAATTAAAACTTAGTTAACATTGTGAATACATGACTCACAGATGATTATGCTTGACCAACCATGCCATGCAATAAAGGCTAGAGTATGATATTGATACTGACAGAGGTGGAGTTCAGGAAGGACAAGGCTCCCAGGCTCTCACAAGGATAAAATTCTTAACACTTTTCTGCATTTCTCACCCCAGAACTTGCCTGAAATCTATCTGTCAAACTCTATCAGCTCTAAACTGTTAATCTGAAACATACGACCCATTCAAAGCTTCATGCAATGAGACAACTTGGTACACTACCAATAATTGGATATTACCTTAGCATGTTATAGACTAGCAATGCAGCATAGAAAAGTGGCAGCTTAAAATACCGTCTCATGTATCTGGCTGCTGCAAATTCCAGAGTCAAAAACCACAGAACTGGTAGGATGCCAAATACTACTTCCACACAAGGTGGTAGTTACTATCCTTTGCTGAGTTCTGTCAATAAGACAACAATGCTGCATGACCCCAGAAAAAGCATGCTTATGGCAAGAAATTATATGATCCTCTCTTCATGGACTCCTGTCAAATGGAAAAAGGTTCATATCACCATGAAACAAACCACATCATGTTGACCAGACTTTCTTTATTCTTTGACTGCTGGGCCTGACAATAGTAATTATAACCAATCTACAACTAGAGGAAGTAATTCTACTCAGGCCACAAGCACTAAGCACAGAAGTTTAGGATTGTATAAATTTCCTATTTACCTATTTCAGAACAAAAACATTCCAAGAGCAAACACATTTGATGTTTAGGAATGAAATAGCATTTAGTTATGCATATATTAGCATCAGAGCTGGAAATGACTAAGAAAACAAGAACTCCACTTCTTAGCCAGAGATTTTAATGGGGTCTAAAGTACCAGATAAAGTGAAAGCACCAGAGGATTGCACAATCATACCTAAACATTGCCTTTTGCAAATTGAGGAGGAATAAAGACAGAAGACCAAATAAGGAAAAAGCTGAACCTTGACACCGAAATCTGATTTCTGGGCCCTAGCAAAATAGCGATGCCTTGGGATGAGCAAAAAGGTATAGGACAGACCACTCTGCAGTCAGAACTTCTCAGATTAATATGACAGAATTGTTCTAGAAAAGAAAAGCTTCATTCTCTTCATCTACCCACTGCTGCCTTCCAGAGGCACGGTGTGTGTTTTAAAGGAAGACAAGTAAGGTTTATATGTATCTTTACTTCTAGTTGTTGCAGAGAGACAGACCACCACTTCTTTAGAACAATGAGCATCAAAGGCCAGAGAAATTATAGGTGTTTTATAAATAAATATGGGACTGAAGGGAAAGTAAGCATTATCCAATGCCTGCAAGAATATTCCAATAAAGATCCATCACAAAACCCCATTAGTTAGATCTTCAAACCTCTCTAGAATTGAAGATCGCAAAGAGAACTACTGTGATAGATATTACAACATGCTATTACAAATAAGAGTATGAAAAAAGAAAATCCTAGATTTTATGTATCTATACATATATGTATTTTGAGTCGTAATTAAAAAAATAAGACAATACTCTTCACTTTCTCCTATTCTTATTAACAGTACAGAGAGTTGAAAAATATTAATCTACCTATTCCTCCACTTGTATTTCTTCCAGTACTAAAATAAAACCAGCTACTCTGGAATCAAATTAAAAATCCGTCTAGTCAAGTAGCAGATATTTCTCGTACCGTTATCTTTAGCTCTGCACAACTTAAGGACATTCTTCAGGGCTAACTAAATACCCAAAGAGAGTTTGTATTTTCTATTCTAAGAGAATTATTCTAAGAGTTTATCTTTTTTGTTTTTAAAACATCCTCATGGCAATTAACCCTAACTTGTGTGCAGAAAAATCTGTCTCTTTGATGCTTAGTTATTTCATTTTGATCTTTAGTTTCACATTACTCAGGTATAAGATGAAGGAACAATAATTTTTCAACCTTCTCTAAGATATTCCTGCTTTTAATGACCTACTCTTCCTGATAGTTTTCTCTTTTACAGACAGAGGAAATCACTGGTCCTTTTATAATGATAATCCTTGTTTCCCTTCTCAGTATGTATATAGATATACACAGTAGGTGAATACATGCTGAGAATATACATATGTGTGTTTGTGTACAAGTTTAAAAAAAATTGTAAAGAAAGGACTAGAACACAGGCTTTATGATGCTAACATAGCAGGAGTTTACACAAAATGCAGTCTGTCTTCACAATTCATAAAAATTACACTTTGAGATAATGCTGTGCCTCCAACTTAATCCTCTTGTGATCCTCAGAAGTCTCACAATCTCTCCCCCAAGTATCAATAACCACTTTAAATTAAAACACTGCATGCATAACAATAGGTTCCCACTCCATTCTGGGGGCATTCCTTTTGATTTGACATTTATTCCACTGCAATTGATAGCAGCTTGTTTTTCCATATCATTCTAAATAATTCAGTAGTCACAACAAGATTTATAACCTCACTGTTTCTTCCCCTTTCCAAATGGTTTATTAATGTAATCAATAACACAACACAGCATTATTGGAGGACTCCACATGCTGTTACTTTCTGTTGAGGAAACAATTTCATTCTAACCAGAGGATACATTTCCAATACAACACAAACCTGATGGACAGTTCAGGTAACAAGATAGAGTACCAACAGATGACTCTGTATCTCAAAACTGCTCATAATGTACTTTTACTCTAGTCAATTAAAAAAATGACACTCAAAATTAACATACCCAGGTTTCCAAAGACCGGTGGGTGCAGAATTGCTTTAAGCATAAGGTATCTGTAACTAACACAGTACATCGTATTTCAAGAAAATCACGAGCAAAGGATTAAGTTTTAAACAGCATACTTTCACTGAAAACAAAGGCAGGGGGAACAAGAGCAGACAAAAAATGTCAGAAGCTCATACGGACCCACGTAACAGCTATTTCTAAAGCAAGTGCCAACCAGAACAGCAAAGATGTCCTTTACTACACATAAAAATGTCACTATCTTCAGACAAAAGAAAAATCCTTTTTGTTTCCCTTGTGGTTCCTTCTAATAGCTCAGAGATATCACCTGCTCTGACTTAGCAGACTGATTTCCTTTATTGATCTCTTTCAGGTCAGTCTCTATAGCAAACTTAATTAAGCATTCCCTCTGGCTCTATGTCCACACAGACCACTACCCTGGTCTAGCTACAGAATTCTGACAACAGAGATGCCTGCCAAGATGCTGCAAAATATAAATTTCATTTCAGGTTCCTAAATATGCACCCAGTTATTTAAACAATGAATAGGAATAGTAGTTCCCACACTGAGTAGATACTATAGTTATCACTGAATTGAACACAACAGACATTATAGCCACCTGTCTAGTGTTTCTCTTTAATAATGACATTTCATTATTCATTTGGCACCATCATAGATTAATTATATATTCAAGGAGATTTCAAAATGCTTTAGTAAGTCCTTGAAAACATCACTGCAGTATTTCATGGACATTAAGTTTTGAAGCATCAATTTGGCTTCTGGGAAAAACAGCTTTCAGTCACACTACTCAAAATACATAATTTTTTAAGGATGAAGACCAACAAAAAACACTGAATCACAAGTACCTGGTGCCTGAGGTGTTCTACTGGATGAGAAAATCCTGGGGAGAGCAACAGTAGTCAGTTCACAACATATAACATTCTCAGTTGTGTCCAACCATTAGCTCTACAAATTCAAGTACTAGCATGGCTGTTTGAGAACAGCATTGCATTTCTCAGGTAACACTGCACCTTCCTGTGCCACTTCCAGGAGTTGCTCCAGAACATTTCTATATTTTACAGCTTGCACCTCTGTACAAGTCAAAGATTGGAGCGGCCAAGTGCCCAGCTTTCTCTCTCCCTTTTTTCTCCTCTTGCAAAAGGTCCCAGCTGGTTCCAGTTTTCTGGGTGTCAATTATTGTGAAGAGATTAGAGGCACATGCTTTCTGGTTTTCTTAAAATCAGCTTGGCTTTGCAAGGGATGGGTTTCTTCTCTTTCTTGACGGGAAGGTACTGCAAATGCAGGACCTGACTTTGAGAGGGTAAGTGAGGTAGGGGTGGGAGTGAAGTTACTGCCCTGAAATGGTGCTGTGTTATTCACAAAATCAGCTACTTTTAAGAGCAAGGGCATCATTACTGATTCAGAAAGCTAAAACGTGGCTTTATCACGAAATGGTCTTCTTGCCTCAAGCAAGCATTTTCCCTGCCCTAAATGCTTATTTATAATATCACTGCACAACAAACATGAGCTCTGCCATATGTGTTCTCGATCTTTGGATTGGTAGTTCTGTCCTTTTGTGTTGAGGCAATTAAGTGCATGCCTTGCTTTAGTAAAAATACTATAAATGCTAAGTTAGCTGCAAATTCATATGTGGTATTGACAAAATCACTAGTCAATTCAAAGATGTTTTAATATGTTTTACATGTTCCAGCTCTTGATAAAGATGTTTAGATTAAAAAACACATTTATTTGAACTTACCACACCACCTCTTGATGGGCAACTGAGGCACAACAGGTGATTTCTTTGGGTTGAGGAAGGGTTCTTAAGCCATAATTCCTTCAAGAATTTCAAGGTGCATGCACAATTAAGGTGATTTCAGGGATGGCGTTTGAGCCAGGTGAAAATGGCCAACTCTACAAAAGCACATGCCACAACCTACACAGTCTGTCTCCAGACATTTGCTATTTTCAGGATGCAGGAAGGGTTAAAGCTTTCAGAAAGGCTCAACAGAGCAAAATTAAGAACTGACTGCATTCTTTACCTATACATTTAAAACATTATAAGATGGTTTTCTTTTCGAATGTTAGAAGTTGTGAGCCTGAGAAAATTCAGTACCATTTATCACAAAATCAAACAAATTTGCCCTCCTTCTTCAGAACTTGACAGCTGAATTCTATTTTCTAACTATACATCATCACAAACACAGAAATTGAAACTAAGCTCTTTGCAGTCATGTTCAAGGTCCTCAGATTTCATTATTACTATTACTATTTTTACAGTGGAGTCAATGGTCACTTACAATGGACTGCCAAACCTAATCCTAGTGTTAATTAATTTAAATCCACTATCATAGTTACAAAGTGGATCTCAGAAAAATTATTCTGCTTACTGAGAATTACAGTATGGGTACTATTTCACTGTTCTTGCTCTGCTAAAAGGCTGAATCACACTTGAACTTTATTACTATATAAATGCAACTGTTAAAATAATCAACAATTAAGCGGTTCATTTGCTGCAAAACATCATTTTTTGGAATTTCCATAGGTTGGTGAAAATTTAAGCAGAAATATAACCATGAGGATGACAATATTTCTCTGAATGGTGCAATTTCAGTCATGCACAGACTTCCTCTATAAAGGGAAAGCTCAGAAATACCCATCTTTGACAAGCCAAATACATAACGAAAATTAGGAACTGAACTCATTAATGATTTTGTCCTGCTCCAGCACCAGTTTTCATACTTTTGACCAAACTTCTGGAAACTGAAAAAATTGCCTGTCATATTAATTTTTTTTAAAATTATCTTTAGGTTTTAAAATCTAAAGCCCTAAGGAAAATAGAATTAGAACAAAGACTCATGAGGACAGGACATAGCATAGCATCTTTCGAGAGGAGTGGTTTTGGTTGTACTTTAAAAGATAGTTATACTGAACAGATGTCAGGCACAATTAATAAGGGATTTGACTTATAGAAACAATGTTGGTGATAAAAAAAGACACGGCTGAATTCCATTGCTTCAAGAGGTACTTAAACTCCACCACAAATGACCTTCACTTCATACTAACAAAGAACTGGCCTGCATTAGTTAAGAAAAACACAGCATGCTCGGAGAAGGAGTCAAGAATGCAAGTGTAGATGTTGACTATTTTCACTTGTAATTGACAGTGGTGCACAGATCACACGAGGAAGCTATTTGTGCAGCTCTGTGAAAGCTGTGATGCCTCACAGTAGTTCCCACACATTAGGAAAATGTTTCCACTTGAATAGTTAAAAACTGCTAAAATTTCCTCAAATTAATTTTATGTCTTTATTTTGTATGTCCAAAGGTTGGTTACTTCTCATGCATTTTATTCCACTGACTGCTAAAATAGGAACTGAGCCAGTAATGTCAGTATTACTACCATGGAGAAAAAGTACAGCTCTTAAGGAAGACAAGGTATAATATTTCCTTTGTTAATGTAATTAGTTTCCTGTACACTTACTTTTTAAAGAAAAGCATAAGAAAACTAAATAAAAACAAACCAAAAAAGAACAGCACTGTAGCACTGAATAAAAGCAGGAATATTTTCACACACACAGCCATGCTCTGTGCCACAAGTGCCATTAAACAGTAGCACTAACCCCCTGTACGTGAGAACATTTAAACAGCACTACTGTTAAGCAGCAATGTCAGAATATTTCCTTAGAAGCTGAAAATATATCATATAGTCAGACATTCCCTCAAATGCTTGTTACACTTTGTACTTCTATTTTATCCAAACTGCCCAAGACACTATCATACTATAAGATATAGTAATGTTTTAGCTTAATAAAAAGAGCACATTATTTACATTCATATTTCTTAATACATATTTCATTTTTAGCTCAGCTAACGCATGAGTCTTTTTTCAGATCCTGCGAAAATATGAACAAAAACAAACCTTTTTCTTTCATACCATTAGTTTCTGCAAATTTCTGTATATCAGCCAGAGTTTTCAGTTCTTTCCTTGGGCAAGCTGATACACACAAGGCAATAGACTTAATCTTCTGATGTACTAGATCAATGTTGCATGGATCCAAGAAGAATACATACCTATAGAAGGAAAAAAGGTAAATTACTTCTATTTTAATTAACAATTACACTGAACAAAATTTCAAATGATGGGGTTCAGTCAAGACTGAGTGATTCAGTCCGCCCTGAAACAGATGAAATTTGATGTTATTGTAACTGTGTGGATCAAAAGAATTTATGTACTCAACATATGCACAACAAATCTACTGTTATTTATATACCTCTGGATCACACAAAAAGGATGTTTAACTCTACCTGATTGAATGGCACCATTCAAATGGCGCTACTCATAAATTGCAGATATGAGTCCAAATATTCATAAACCTTTACTCCAACCTTAAACTTGACTTAGAGTATTCCAAATTTTCTAAAAAAGACAGACCAAACCAAATAAAGTCACTCTTATTCTGCAAAAACAAAAGGTCCATAGCTATATTAATGAAAACACATAATACTAGTAGTAATTAAGAACAGCTTTTTAGTATAGATTGATTTTCCATGTCATGACCGAATTGATTACTTTAGTATTTACTTAGAAATAAACCACCTTCAGATATTTTAAGTAGAATTACCTAATGTTTAAGTGCCATATTTTAAAGATATTCCACTTGCTAACTTTTCACAATGAATGTCATTTAAAAATCCAATGTATGAAGTACATATTACAGATTTTTAACTAACATCTCCTGGCTATATATGCTTTATGACAAATACTAACCCTACAGAACTTCCACTGATGGTATAATAGAGATGCTTCTTTCTTTGAAAGTTGAACAATTTTTAAATCCCTACAATTCTGGTGATGTACAATGCATTGAAATATTCTCTTCATATTACCTAACATCATCATATGAAAACACCAGAAATCTGTCATATAAAATGCCATTTCTATTTTTTGTAGTCCTCATGACGAGAATTCATTCTGTAACCAGTAAAAATCCCTTTTTCTCCTAGAAAGCACTTAGATCCTCCCTAAATACCTTCAGTCTATAATTGCTGTCTACTTTTCTATTACCCAGTATCAGTGTACAAGAATGATTACTATGTAGTACAGTCTTCCTTAGAAGTCCATCAAAACTCATGTCATCTAAATCAACAGTAACATGGAAATAGACTACTTGCATTCTTAAAACATGCCTTTTTTTGTCAACATCTCGGTGAAATCGTCCATCCCTATTTCTTTTTTACTTCTTACACACTACACATCTCGGGACTTCATAGACAGACCACTGAAGTCTGAGAAACAAGTGTAAACATGAAAATTCTGTCACGCACACACAGTAAAATAACCGCATGCAAGCAATAAGCCACAGTTTTCCCTTAATTTCAAAGAAAATGCTCTTGAGTTGATACCAGGACATACAACAGCTGTTTTAATTGAAGTTCCTCCAGTTGTTATCCCATAAAATAAGGGTACATGGCAGGAGAGTGTCTACTTCTTTGAGGGTATTTGGTCAAAGGAGCTACAAAGCAGGACCTACAGAGTCAAACTTGACCAATATGGCAAGGGAGGCTAGGATGGGAACAAATCTGGTCAGTCTCACTAATTAGTAAGGATATGTGGATTATGAAAATGGTGATTTTTCTGTAGGACTATCTGGCTTAGGACTTTGCTAAATTGAAAAAAGGAAAAGGAGGGAGACACTCAGAAAACTTATCCACTTAATGTTAATAAAAACAATAATCAGAAAGAAACCCAGTCAATGACAATAATTGATGGGCTGTCAAGAAACTGCAGACAGGAACTTTGCGATTGATAGGGATGCAAACTCGTAAGTGCAGAATGTAGGAGGGGTCAGTGGGACCCTGCCAGCAGCTGAGGGAACATACCCAGGACAGGGTAGCAGACATGAGTGCAAAAGGGAAAAGTTACATGCAAGTTTATGTTGGTCAGTACATTATCTAACCTCAGCACCTGATCACTGCAGTCTATCTTGTCCTATTACTAAAGCTTTTAACTCTCTCTCTGCATAATTCTAGTCTCTATCCCATGTGCATGGATGCTGCAAGTGCAGAATTAGAATGATAGAATCATTTTTGTTGAAAAAGACCCTTCACATCATCTACTCTAACAGTAAATGCACTGCCAAGTCCACCACTAAACAATGTCGCTAAGTGCCAAATTGACACATCTTCTAAATACCTCCAGGAATGGTGACTTAACCACTTCCCCAGGCTTGATAACTTTTTTAGCAAAAAAGAATTGTCATAATGTCCAATCTAAACCTCCCCTTGCACAGCGTGAGACCATTTCCTCTCATCCTGTCACTTGTTATCTGGGAGGGGAGATTGATTCCTCCATCCTTTCAGGTAGCTGTAGAGCAATAAGGTGAAACTGAGAGCTAGTAATCTGAACATTAATAACACTTAGACAAAGCTAGCATCTTAAATATTAACTAAAAATTAACAACTAGAGTGTACAGCCCATGTGGCGTGTTATAGGAGCTGTAATGACCATACTGCAACATTTGGTAATTTGTTGGTGAGTTTGAGCTTTTAGGTTTTGTTTTTTTGGGGTTTGTGGTTTTGGGGATTTTTCCCCTTCGTTTTCTATTGTTTCTAACACAAGATCTATTTATTACTTAGAATATTAATTAACCCTATCAGGAGATATTTAGGTTTTGATGTGGGAAGTCCATAAAATCGACAACAAATTGTTTTGGTTTTTACAGTAACTCTAAAACATTTTATGGCTACAGTGTATAATATTTATAACTACAGTTTATTACATGCACCCCCAACTGCACGAATTACATATATAACATATATAATACTTCATCTCACTGGTTTCAGCATATCTGATGTACACAGAGCAAATCACATCGCTGTGAGAACTCTGTTCTTTACCCTTACCACCTAGATTTCCATATCCACACAGACCACATCAATTTCACTTCCACATTACAGTGCTTATGGGTTGCTGTCACATCAACGAAGAAAATGTTACTTTTACAGATGATTTAGCTTTTCAGCCCTTGGACTGGGAAATGAAAATGGAATTACCCTGCAAGCAAAATCAAATGAGAATAACTTCATGTTTCCAGAGCCCCATTTGTGGAGCTTTAAAGTCTTTTCTTTCTCTACACAAACTGAAATGTACAGGCAGGAAGAAGAGTTTATTTTTAGCGTCTGTCTGCTAAGTGCTCCTATAAAAATAGCATTAAATACTCCCATGAACTCCACCTCAGACACTGCAGGAACTCCATCTGCTAGAGACAGATGCAAAGCAGATAGCTTTTTTAATTTGCTTGGCAATTTTTCAGAAGAAACTATGAGGTGTGAGAGAAGGAAGGATCACTCACTTACATAAGAACCAATCGCTTCCAAAACTGGATACCTTGGACTATACCAGGCACTTCATGTGAACAGTTAATGAATAATCTGCCTTAGAGGGTTTTCTCTTAACCAAATAGAGATGATTATAACTCATATGTGTGTATCGATTAATTTGCTTAGATCATGCCTCAAGCCATAACATTTTGTTAGAAAAGCATTAATTCTTTTGAACCTCATTGAGACGTCTTGACAAACAACAGGCTCTGTCAATTAGCTGTGCTTAAAACAGTCTCTCTTTTTAACTGCTGTCTTTTGAGCTTACATTTAAAAGATGAATTTACTTAGTGGTAGATGTTTCCCCACATGATGGTCTGACTTATGTCATATGTAGAAGACTATCACAATATTAATTATTACATTTCAATAAGGTGTCTGAATTTCTCTCCCTTCACATGAACTCAGACACCATTTCCTTCTAAGGGTAAACTTAAAATTATGGTTTTAAAATTTGCATTTTTTCTCAGAACACTAGAATCACAATTTTGTACTGTATACACATAGGTTTATAAAGTGCTAAAATGTTTCTGTAAAAAATGGGAAAATTCTGCTGCATAAGCTATAGGCCTTTCAACCTTCTTGAAAGATCAGATTAGATTAAGAAATTATTTTTCTGACAAAAGATATCAGTAAAAAGTTCCTGACATTTTATTTATCTCAAATCTTTCTGGTAACCACCAATTTTCTATCTACATTTAATCTTAAATGAGATACTTAGAAATCTTCAGAATAGCAACTCAAAATAAGCAGATCTCAGGAAAGCATGCTTCCAAAATAACTTATGAAAATAATCCATTTTCTGTTAGTCTGAAAGTGTGAAGCAAAAGACTATCATACTCAAAAATTAGTAACTTTTTAGCTCCTTGAAGTAATTGACGGTGAAAAAACCACTTTTTTTGGTAAGTTAATATCAGTGTACTAAGCTAAACAGTTTACTTCCTTAAGTCTCCCAAGTTGTACAGAAGGACTCTGAGTTTGTCTGAGTGCAGTGTGATGTTTTCCTGTACAACAAATAAGCAGTACCTGAACTTTGAATATGAGTTTTAACAGGACACTGCTTAATCAAAGCTATGCACACCTCTGAAGTTTTGTGCATTTTCTCCAAAAGTCATATACATACATTATGCCTACAGTTTAAATTTTCAAGTCTTATTCTAATGTACCAGATATATCTCATCTCCTCTTACACCTAGTGGCAGAGACCGAGCATACAACATTAAAAACAAACATTGATATCAAAGCCTGCTCCCAAATCTGAGAATACTTGTCACACCTAAAACTCTAACAAACAAGATTTTTCATCAGTCCAGTTCAATATCCTACATGAAATGGATACTGAGAAAAAGTAATTTCTCAATGTCTTTGCTGTATTCATATTGCATATTTGCCAACATATAGTCTAATGTTGCTAGTTGTTACAAAAGATTGCAGTCCTCTAAGTGAGAAAAGTGTCAAAGGACAAGTAGGAATGAGTCAACATATCCCTTTTCCCACCTTATTTAAAACCGCTTTCAAAGAAAGAAAGGTTTTGCCTTTCCTGGTTTACAGAATGCAAAAATTGTATGACATACTTACTTCTTGTGTGTGAGGTCCAGACCACTGTTGACTATTCCCTCCACCTTGACATTTTTCTGTCCACAAATATTTCCATAACTGTCATATCCTGAAAGCAGTCTTGCAGCTGCTCCTGTAGCTATTGAAAAGCCACAGATAAAACCCTGGAAGAATATAAAACCCCCACAGTTTAGCAATACTCTGTTTGAAAGGTGGGAAAAGTCAGTTTTATTAATTTATTTCTAAGCAGAGGTTGTCTAACAATTCTTTCAGACTGGAAAGGGAAAGACAAGGACTATCAGAGAGAACTGTTGTGCAATAATAATACTGAATGCAAGCTAAAAGGGGATTCAGACCTCTAATACTGGATATTATACAAGCAGAATTACGACTCCTCTATGTGGTTTATGTGAAAGTCATACTGTCAGCAAGTGGGCATGAAGCAGAAGGGAGAGGTCAGCAAGTGCACAAGGGCAGGCAGTGAAGGAGAGCTACAAGCAGAGATGGAGTTGTGACGGATTGCTATGCATCTTAGACAATTCCACAAAATCCAGATTTTCTTGCTTTCAGATTTTTTTCTTTCCTTTAAATTCAGTACTTTCAAAGATGAGTTAGAATGAAGAGGCCTATCTAACACAAGTTTCTTTTAAGGAAATCCTCTTAAAGCAAGTGACGAGGTCATGGCCACTACAGTTTCAGACGCCGGTTTTAAATGCAGGAAAGAAACAGATGCAAAGCAAGATGGTTCAGACTATCCAAATAATGTGGAAAATACCCTAAGTAGGCAGGTCTTGCTGTGAACTTGCAGAGGTATTTCACAAGCAAAACCAAGATTAAGGCAATGATTGTGCAAACAAGAGACTAGCCCAAAAGCTTCATTAGCAAACCATTGACAGGGAGAAATGAACCATCAGCTCACTCCATTACCACCAAAGAACTGATTTTACCTGTGAGACAGGCTAAGATTTGAGAAGTGGAAGCGGAATTAACAGCTGAGACAAGTTGCATGGAGCAACAGATGGCAGTGGCAGGATCAGGTGAAATGATGACAACAGGTAATGACATTGGCATGGAACAGTTAAAATGTGGGTGGTTCACCCTGCAAGTGAAGTCTCCTAGAACAGTAACTATGTGACTCAGTCGGATGATTGCTCTGTATATTACACTGCTTAGACAGGAAAATTTGGGACATTCATGCACAGAAAACTAATTTATAATTGGGGGAACAGGTAAGTATAACAGAATAATCAGGGAACATCAACAAAACCAGAAAAAAAACCAAATGCAAAAGAGAGCTACTTGTTTCAGGAAGCGCTGTGCTTTTTGCAGTTTTAAGATATTCACATTACAGTGACAACATAATTGATATAATTTTAAATAATCATTATAACTTTTACATTTGAAGCCCAACCATTGAAAAACACCTTGGGAAAAGGAGAAGAAATTTTTCAGTAGAATTATTCCTAACACCAGAGACCAAGAGAGAGCAGAAAAGAAATCTGAGAGCACGTTAAGTCCTAAACCCCCACAAGGACACCTGCTTGCAACACAGCAGTACAAGACAGCAATGGACATTCTCTGTTTAAGAAGAGTAGCAAACATACGTCCATGAACCAAAACAAGATGGAAAGAAGTGTACTTCTACATTAATCTGCAGGTTTTGGAGGTTTGGTCTTTTAGTAAAAAGTGTAGAGTGTTGTGAGGCTGACTTGAAAAAGGTGATGGTTTCATCACAGAGGACAGAACTGTTAAAACTTTGAAAGAAAGATCTTATCATTAGTAATATGGTTTTTAACAATAGCTGCTTCTACTAAGTATACAATAAAAATAAATAAATTAACAAATAAACAAAAACTCAGTTAACAATTTGATAGTCAGAATTTTTGTTTCTCACAAAAAAGTTTACTGTGATTCACAGAATTGCTTACCAGACACCCAGCTATCATTTCTGGGACATGTATAAAGAACATGAGTCAAGTGATAATTCACCTTGCTGAAAAATCACTTACCACTGAAACCGCAGTTTCAGGGGAAGAGAAGCTGGAGCAAGAATTGGTACCAACAATAAATTATGGATCCCTAGCAAAGGCCTTTGATATGTACATACTACCCATTTCTGTTCTACAGCTGATGGTTCCCATGCAAACATATCCTGATTTTTGTCAGTGATTAAGTTACTGACAGGTTCTAAAATTCCTTTCTTATGAATGCAAACTCTTTAACTATACAACATTTACAAAATCCTCTGAGTTTTACTCACCATTCCTATGCAGAAGAGGATGAATAAGAGCAGCCATGGTACATCTGTGCAGCTGTGGTCTTCTAGAGGCTTCCACTCTCGCTTGGAACTCTTGTGTGAGAACAGAGAGATGAGGTTAACAACACTTGAATTGTCTGCTCATAATAGAAGAAGGCAGAAAATTATTCTACAGGTAATTTACCTACAGCAGGAGCATCGTTAAATGCCAAGATAGTTGAAGAAGCTTGGTTGAAAGACTTAAAGAGTAAGGCTCATGTAAGATTCCAAAAGAAGTACCTCCACAGGAGCTAGATCACCAAATAGTTACTTACCCAGAAAATAGTTAATTTATCCAGAAATTTACAAATATTTATCCACAAAACAGGTTATTTTCACTTGTCTTTTTATTAACAGAAAACAGAAATCAATGGCATAAAACTGACAATATCTCCGATTGCAGTCTTCCACAGCTACCTTTCAGTAATCTGATTTCCAGGAAGGATTAAACTTTTCAAAAAACCCGAAGTTTTCAAATACTATTGGCAGGCTGAACAAGAATTATGCATGTAGAAAGGAAGCAATAAATTACTGTTTAAGGAACAGTTTTCTACCTGCCATAAGGCAGCTGAGCTTAACACTTGAGTGAAGAGCTCCTTCATCTGTATTGCTATGGTGCCAGAAAGGAAAGTTGTATAATTAAAGGTTGGAATACTCAATGATGGAGGTAGTTGTAAGCAATTCAGATAGTTTGCTGCTCATGAGGTAAAAATTCTCAAGTATGTATACATTGCTAAGATAATTAGAGTCTTATAAACACTCATTTAGGCAAAAAGGTTTCAGGAAAAGAATAAGCACTACCTATAACACAAAACTAACCAGCAAATCAGAATTTGTTATAACAAAAATACTGCTTACAACTAGTTTTAAAAATACACAGTTACACGGACAAGTTTTTTCAACAGGCTCCCAAACACTGAATCTTTAGATATATTGACTGAGACTCAAAAATTGCAGACACTGTTTTAATCCTTGAGGAAGAAAACGAGATTGATATAAGGAGACTACATACACTCTGTCCTCTGCAGAGACAAAGCAAAGGGCATAAACTTCAAATTATGTATTTTTTTTTTTCTCTTAAGTCTCTGAAGTGTGGAGGCCTGTGACCCTACTGGGGAAAATGCTACAGCAATTTCCTGGAGATGCACCTTAGGCTCTGGGCATTCTTCAAAGCCCAGGCTGAGGAAAGAAGCGTCCCCCAAGGTGCTCTGCAGCACTACGTTAATTTGTCCCAGTTCCGTCCTCCCCCTTGGCCCATTGGCCTTCCCTACCCTTTTTACCCTTATATGTTCATGTTCTAGTTAGTCCTCCCTTCCCTGTCTTCCCATTGGTTTATGTCTCCGCCTATCCACCCTGGCATTCCCTAGTGGTCGCTGTGTACCACTCCTGAGCCCTCAGTTCACTGGATCCCTGATGCTCTCCTCTGACCCCTCTTTCTCTGTGTTTATATGCTAGACCCTCCTTTGTTTCCTGTCTTTGGCCCCTGGACGCCTTCAGCGTGGCCTGAAATAAAGCGCATTGGAACTCCATGCCTGGACCCTCCTGTGTCTTCACTGCTGAGTTGCTTTGTGCGTGTGTCCGTGTGTGCTGATGTTCTCATGGCTCTTAACGATTGGCGCAAGACACTCTCAGGGAAGGTTGCATCCACCACCACTGCGGACCACAACACTAAAGAATCTTCAAGATTTTGCGACATGGTAGCAAATGTCAATACTGAATTAGAAGAGGATGGCTGGATGAAATGTCAACAGCTTTTATCTCCAGTATGTATTTTGCATCTTTTTAATTTAAAAAAAAAGCAATAGCATGTAACTTACGTGATATTAGCAAGGTGATTTTTTTGGTATTCATAACTTTGGCTTTTTTAAATTCACAAGCACAAAACAACTTTTTAATATACTACCATTAAAAAGCTAAAACCTGGGTAAACAAATGAAATCCTACATGCATCACACTTCAAAAAATGCAGTTTTCTAAGCAGTCCAACTTTGCATTAGGGAATTCCAAGCTAATTTTGCAATCTTTTATCAAGGAAGTTCCACTTGCAGATGTGATAGATACAGTTTTACAGATGTGATAAATACTGTTTTAATTCAAACTGCAAATTCACTGTAGGTTCTGAACAGTAAAACTTCTTTAGATTTTACTCAATAACCAGCAGTGAGAGGTGCTAAAAGGTCACATTATGCACTCTATAACCCACATTCAACAAAATTGAATCTTCTGATCCTGACGGTTCACTATATATAGCTTATAACTAACACACTCTTTGAACTTAACATTTACAACAAGATTGCGACATTTATGTTGTTACAATTAGCATCATCATAATTGCATAAAATATATAAGGCTTCATGCTTCCTATTCCTAAATTCACTCCAAGAACTCTAGATTCTTTAGAAATTTACTTTTATTTACAAACAGCAGAGATAAATTTCAGCTACAGCTGCTGTCTTAAGAGCAAACCGCCCTTAGTAGAAGAGGGAGCAGCAAAATGCACTGCAGAGTGTGCTTTGTTTGTTTTGGTTTTGTTTTTTTTTTTTTTAATCCTCTCTCTCCCATCTGCATACAAAATCTTTTAATAGGATTTTTAAAAGCCTCTAGAATCACTCTGGCAAGGATTTCGGTTGTCTGACTAGTTACAGTTACCATAAGTAATCCATTTTACTTACTAAGTGGACTGCAATTTATATGTCAAAAAGAAACTTGAAATGCCATAACGTAGAACATAGTCAGAAAGTTACACAGATAAATTAATTCTCTGCCTACGGTTCTTACTCTGCTGAAAAAAAAACCCCAAAAACTTAAAAAAAAAGCATTAACAAAACAAAAAAAAAAATCAAAAAGACCCACAAAAAACCAAAACAAAACAAAACCCCAC
>VXBC01002399.1:187860-200816 GCA_013399945.1 Ploceus nigricollis | reverse complement strand
CTGTCCAATCTTTCTTGTCCTCAGATACCACTAAAACCCAAGCTAGCTACCAATATCTGTCTACTATTTTCTTCCCAGTTGCTTCCTTGTATTCTGGATTCCCAATGAATCCTGTTCCATAGCTTCACAGTCCTTTATCCTTGTCTTTGATGTTGGTGTGTGTGCCGCTCCAGTGATCGCTCCCTGTTTACCCTACACCCTTAGGCATTTACTCATACTGATTTTCATGCTTTGGCGACATAAATTGTTAATCTATGGTCAATGTAAGTTCTAACAAATGTTGTTTGTTCTGCAATCTGTAAACTATGCTTTGTATCCATTGTGACTGTAACACCATAACATTTTAGCAGACATGCTTTGCCTGAAATCCTAAATCAGCACTTCTACTCATTTTAGCTTTTCTTCCAGAAACATTAGAAGCCCGCAGTATTTGCTTATGCAAGAAAGCTAGAGAAAACAAATTTGAAAATTCTTTGATTCATTTCAAATTTCCCTTAAAACAGAGCTTTCATAATCTACACGATGCTCTCTAAGGATATTCTTGCAATTAACAAAACATGTACTGTCATGAAAGCACAGAGAATCTGGAGCACTATCAGTCAGAAGTGGAAGGCTGGCAAATCAGCCTTTCTCTCCAAGAAAAACTTCCAGGTTGGCAACATTTCCTGCTCACAGCTCACAGCTTTTCTGTGCTGATTTTATGAGTTATTTACTCAAGAACGCAAATAAGTGTGTTCAGAACTTAACATCTGTCCATTTTGCATAAGACTTAGCAAACTCCAAATCAAAACCCTCAGGTGTCACAATTTTACAATCATGTTTTAATACTACACACTAGAAAACTGGACATCTGCAATTAAGACTTCTCTTGCAGAAAAGGAAGTGGGAAGAATGTCAGGACATTAACTACTGTTTTTTCCTAGCTGAATTCAGAGCTACACATTCTCAAGACTAAAAGTACTTGCATGCAAATACAAAATAAAAAGAGGTTATTTTCTTGGTATTCATTGCATCCAATCACTGCAAAACAAAAACAGAAATCCCCCTTCCAGATTTCTTTCTTGCTGCCACTTACAAAATATACCTTTGCAGCACCAAAGAGTAGGTCTCTTCTACATACTGCAATATGCTTCTGCACAGGAATTGCCAGAACCAGCATAGCCAAAACCACTTTCACTGTAACAGCAGTACTGGATGCTGCCATACAAGCACTCAGGTGCCATAACCAGAGAGAAACCCATATAAGAGCATAAAAAGATGAAAAAACATTTTAAACAGTATTTTAACAGGGACTACAGATGCAGGGAGCTACAGAGAATTTATTTTGAACACAACATGTCTCATGCAATGTAAAATTTGGGAGTGATGAGACTGAAGCAAGAAGCCTATTAGAGAACATCTGCAGCACTACATATACAGATAAGTGGGTAAGTAGCAAAGATGTGAATAAAATAAGGATAAAGATGGAATCTGCTATCAATTGATGATGTTGCAACATCATGATGGTATAGGAAGAAGAAAGAAAAAGTCTTGTGGCGATCAGATGACATGTTTCAAGAAGAAGAAAATTCAGGTGCTAGTGAGGCAGGTGGGCTGAATGAAGGACAACCCAGTGAATAACTGGCATGAGTTATGACCACTGGATGAAAAGGAGTTGCAGGTCAGAGCCTAGACATTAGACTCTAGGCTCCACTTTATCTAGTGAGTATAAGTTAGCAGCTGGAGAGTATAGGGCTATTCCAATTTGTATATGAACACGAAGGTTGTAAGAATAAAGTCACGACTTCATTCAGATAGTTAAGTACACTGATGTTAAGATCATTTGTTACAAAACTCTATCCCAGGAACCATATTAATCTAACTACATCTCCTTTAAATTCTCTGTTGTTTCATCACCTTGATGTAACATCCTGACTCAGAATACATACAACGGTAATTTAATGCAGAAGAGTAAACAGACATAACTGCTCTTTGTTTATTTAAATTAGAATTCAGAAATTATTGTGTAGCTATGTGTCTTCTATCTTCATAGAAGACAAACAGCTACAGTGTGCACACAGCATTAATAAATGGCCTTTAGAGGCAAAAAAGGATTCTCATCCTGATTGGCATCTTTTGTGGAAACTGCCGAAGTCCTACAACATCCACCTTTCCTAGAAGGCAGACTGGTTCTGATAAAGTACCAGTCATTCAACTGATCATATAAATAGCATTTGGTTTATTCCATTTTAGCATTTGGTTTATACCATTGTGAGTATAGAATACATAAATTTTACACCTATGATGCAAGTTCGACCCTTTAAAATTGGAGGGTCCATTTGCAATACTGGTGCATACCACCAAATGACATATAAGGACATAGTTCCTTGGGAAACGGGCAAGCCAGGTTAAAAAGGTGATGACCAAGAAGTCACCCAGTTCAGAAGCTGTCCTGCAAGCCAAGTTTAACCCTGCACCTTCAAATGCTATTGAAACATACCCACACAGAAGAAAAAGAGAGTTCTTGAAACATTTATCAGTGTTTCCTAACAGCCATTTAAGGAGATGCTATTTTACCATTTTACATCTTTACAAGCTAAAGAACAGTACTAATCACATGTTGACCTTTACTGTGAAGCATTCCACCTACAAATAAGATGAGCCATAATTTACTAGTTTACCAAACTGTTTCCAATGCAAGAGGTTTAACAGATATGGCATTTTTCTGTCCAAGACATGGTAGACTTTTCTACACTATGCAGCTGCTTAAGAGAAGAACTAGCGGCAGCTGCATATTATCATAATGAAACTTCCACCTCTAACAGACCTCGATCCTAGAGCCTAAAGAGAAAGAGAGCAGAAGTCCTGACCCCAAGCTTACACTCAATTCCCCACACAAGTACACTTCCGAGAACAAAAACAAAACTCAAGTAAACTAGTTCTCCCTATAAAACTTTCATGTGACAAATCTACCATTTAAGTGTGTACAACAAAGTCTTGAAGAATGAAGCCTATTTTCAGTTCATTACACTACCAACCACGTTACATTTTTATAAAAAACCCTTAGCTTACTCCACCAGGAAGTCTAAGAACACTGTACACAGCTGATTTAGTTAAAATGTTCACCATTCCCTACAGACTTCCTGTGCATGACCTATAAGGTGTTCAGACAAAGCACTAAACAGCAGCTTACAGCACTCTATCATGAGTTCAGACAATTTCTCAGGTTTACAATAAAACTTGTTTATTATACAGCATATTATTGGTATACCTCCATTACTACTAGAACAGGAACACACACCAGCAAGTGCAAACTTTTAGTCTACTAAATGATACCAGCTCCCTGGAAGAATGAACTACATTGTATCATTTAGAATACCTCCATAAACACACCAAAATAATTATTAGTGTAGACTTGGCATGGATCTATCTCTGGGAAAGAGGACTATTGCTCCAACTTCAAAGAGCTTGTAAATGGTTGCATTCTCATGGGAGGCAGAAGCTTGAGTTGCCAGAGATCTAGAAAAGCAAAGCAATGTCTCCCGCTTAAAGGGACAAAAGAGCTTGTCACCGTAGCACTACTGCAGCATGTCCCAGTCATCTCTAGAAAGAAGCCAAAACACCTTGGGGCAATTCCAAAAGGGACTCCATAATAGGACATGCAACTCAGAGTGAAGTCCAACATTCCATTTTTGTGGAACTTCTGCTTCAATCTCATTACAGAACAGTGTATTTTTCAATTTACTGCAAAACAGACACTAGTCACACTTTGTACCTACTGCCATATTTTATTTTATTGTATTTTTATTTTATTGTATTTCACATATAGGCACCCACATCCTATTTTACTAACAACTTCACGATTCACCACCTGTTCTTCAATGCCCCGTCCACTGAAAAGATGCACCTGCCCATTATAAGTATGAAACTCAAAAATAATGCTAGGAGAAGTTTTCTGATGGTGAAAAGGTAATGAATTTATCCACCAAAAGGTAATGAATTTATTCTTTGCTTCTCTTCAGATATTAAGAATACCATTAATTCAGTATGTCCACATCTTCTATTTTGCTAATAGCACCAATAGTATTTATAAGTTTTTAACATAAGGTAAGCAAAATTGAGATCACATAAGGTATCACAGTATTACTAATGGTGTAATATAAGGATGTTTACCCTGAAAACTCATACATGGGGACTGCACTCATGAATGTAGCATATGTTGTGTTGTAGATCATCTTCCATTCATCTTTAGTCAACTCATACTAAACATTGCTTTAAAACTCCTTGATTACATACCTCCACCTCAATCAACAACTTAAATATTTATCTTGAAACATAACACAGCTGATTAAATAAAGCTGACATGATCAGCACACCTGCTGCAGTTTTGAAGTTTAGAGATCAGCATCTGCAGACAAAAGCCCTTTTTTTAAGTCTCAAAAGTATTTAGTTGTGGTTTCTTTTCTTCATTATACATCATTAAGTATTTATTTCAAAAAAGCAATAAATAAGGATATTTTACAAACATCACATTAATATTTTTCAGGGGCTTAAAATATCCATTTCAATGCAATTTTGGTACTTCCATGGTTCTTAATCATTAATAAAAAATCAGTCATGCAAACAAAACCAAAACAATAACAATAATAAAAACCTAAAGCAACAAAACCAAAACAAACCACAAACCCCCCCAAAAAACCACAAAATCAAAAAATCAAAACATTTCTTCACTTCTCAAGACATTTTGCACAAACCAAGTTACTGCACTACTTTTGAATTTTCTACTTGCTTATCACAGAATTTCAAATTTCATTACTTCTACAGATTGCAAATCCCAAATTACAAAATATTTTCTAACTTACAACTAGTAAAACATGCAATTAAAAACACACTTTACTTTCAAATGTTAGCTTTATCGCAGGACCAAAAAAACCACCAGGAATCCCAGGGCAGAACTCTCCAATTACTGGTCTCCACATGAGATGTGGAAGACATTCCATAGAAAACGCTGCCCCTGTTCTTTGCACTGTCTTCATGTAAATCACAGCTCATTAGGAGCTCACGGCCTGCAAACCACTGCTGTGAGAACTAACAGTGCTGCCGCTTACAGGGACATTCATAGCAGTTTGATACACATTCCTTCAAAATGCATCCCATACTCAAATGTGTTTGCCAAGTGAAAATCAAAGCTGCTTAAATACAAACTCCTGACTTACAGGTTCAAATTTCTGGCATAACAAGAAAGAAAAACACTCAGGATTATATAATAAGAGGGCAGCGCTTGAGGACATTGAAAGTATATTAGATTAAGAGGAACTAATACTAAGAAAGCTCTATCTGATTTATGTAAGAAAAAGTGGGAGGAGAATGGAAAAGGAAATATGTGAAGCCCTTAGCTTATTGCATATGCATACTTCCTTATAACTAGACAATAATTTTGCAGTTTTTCACTGCAAACTATGGGAAATCTGACAAAGCATTTGCAGGACATGGTTACTGTGACCTTGAACAAAGTACTTAAGTGAGTTTCCTGTTTTGTTTCTGTAGATCTGCATACAACATTCAGAGGTCTCTTCCTCAGTCAAATAATATATCTGGAGAGCAGCAAGAGTGGCTTCAATTTAAAACAAAACCAAAACAAAACAGGCCTGTGCTCATTTCTGCTGTAGACAGCTGCTTTAACTACATTAATTAAGAGCAGGCACAATATACATTATCAGGTACAAGTCACCATGTTCTGCTCATCATGCTCTTCACCATAGTCTAGCAACGCTACTGATAAAAACAGCAGCTGCTAGAAACTAGCATGTAAAAATGCAATATGGAATCAGCTTTACAATATACCAGCAATCATCTTCTATTCTTGTAGTGCATTGCATACTGGGTGTTGAAATATTAAAGAGAAAACTAAATTTTTGGACTGTAAAGCTGAACTTCAAAATTAAGTTGACACTTCTCTCTTCTTAAATATACATACAGATGCTCTTGAGGCTGTTGTCATACAATTATACACTTCTATTCCACATTAGAAAATTGCTTACCTAGAAGATTCAAAAGAACAAAACAAAGAAACAAAACAAAACAAAAAACCCAAAAAAAAACACAAAAAAAAAAAGGGACCTAGCAAAAACAGGTCAAGGAATGCAATGATATTTATTTACTGCATAAGTCTGGGAAACATCAGAGTGGTAGAATCACCTAAAAGAATCTTATTAGATATTCACAAACTCTTTCTCTAAAAATCATAACCAAGTTTTATAACAGAGTTTTCAGTACAGTTTCATAAAACAAAGGTAAAAATTAGTAATCAGTTTAGTCAACAGGTGGAAGTAGCCTGACAACACTGCATAACCATTTTTTAAAAGGTAAGCATAAAATTTACACCATTTTCTAAAGGCTGCTTCAGAGGGGAAAAGATATAAAATATCAAAGACACAGTTTCTGTTAAATTGGTTTGCAAGTTCTACTTTTCACAAAAGAAATCACTGAGCTAAGTTCATAGGAACAAAAATTATAGCCAGCCCAAATACGGAAAAGGCATGCAGTTACTGCCAAAGCTTGCCTTCAGAGTAAGCAGCATAAAGACAGTTGATAATTTCACTACTTAACAAACAATCTCATTTCTTCATAATGACAAATAAAAGCCATCAGTTGGGTGATGCTTAACATACCCTCACAATTATTAACCTAAAATTCTGATGGCTGACAGCAGTCTTGATGCCAAATAGATTACAATAACAAGTTTTGGATTTAGCATTCACTATTAAGAATGCAAGATAATCAGTCTTCTCCAAAACTGTTCTCACTTCATCAAAAAAAATTTTGCAAAAATTTTGTAATTTTTGCTATGTCCCATGCTTGTTCCTAGTACAAACTATCATTTCCTGAAGCTCTTAAAATGTCGATGTTTGAATTACCTGACAAAGTAAAGGAAATAACTCACTACCTACAAATTTTAAGAAGTGATACAACTGAAGGGTAGTCTGAACCTCAGATCAGCTAGTTCTCAGTAGCAAAAACTCAATGAATTTTATAGAGTACTCACAAATATCTATGTAGTTGAAATATTTCTACGTTAAGATCAAAAGGAATTATTTGCAGAGGTTTTGCAGTTGCTTGTGACAGCATTTATAAAAGGACATCTCATGCTTCACAGGAAAGTAACAGAGCTTACAGACCAGAAATACAGAAGCAATTCCATGAGATGCCTTATCATTAGCATGTCCTTGGATCCTGCTTGTACACTTCATCCTTCTTATCACATCTGCTTACCAGAGGCTAGAACAGAAGCCTCATCTACTGTCAGTATATTGAAAGGGAAATCAAGCTTTCTATCTCCTGGAAGGAGAATTCACAATTTATTCTGTTTCCCTTCATCAACACCATTATTTGTCTGGTCTTCTTCCATGAGGGTACCCATGCCCAGAATGAAACAGGCATGTTTTGATGTGCCTTAAACTCATATGACTGCGAGAACCTATGACAACTGAAGATATATGGCTGATGTACAATTAGTAATCTGTATTGCCCATAATGGTCAGAAGAGATATTCCATCAGAACTACTCAATTTTGCAAAAAATTGGGAACTCCAGATTTATTCAATGTTGTTTTGATAGCAGATGCTCAAGGGAAAGTTAAGGGATGATCTGTCTTCATCTCCTCTTGTAACAGGAAGTTCTTACAGTCTTTCATAAACCAAGGTCACCACTAAAACCACCAAGAATAACATGTGCTTTGTTTTTCCCAGTCATGCCTCCAGTTTCCAGCAATATTTCAAGCTTCTCTTACATATATAGTAGATTAAGTCACTAATGTAAAAAGTTATAAGTTTATTTTAAACACACACAGTATTTTCCAATTGCAACACAAACCCTAAGACTTCAATAAATTGCCTTGTTTCCTATAGCATGCTGCCAAAGAAAACAACTTATAACTACTATCAGCTACTACTATTGTAGAACACCAGGAAGGGAGAAGAGATTTTGTGTTACAACTGTTCCGCGAGAAGGCAGTTTAAGGTCTGTCTCTCCCCACATCTCATTTCCTTTCGCGACCTATGAATTTCTGTCCCCTCAGATATAACAATGCAAACTTTACAGAACTGTGCTATAAACTAGATCAGTGGAGCAATTTGAGTTATACTGTAAAATAAGTTTTCTTGCTTAAAAAGAAACAAAGAACCTGTATGGATTAGTTCAAACAAACAGATTTACAGCACAGCCTAACAGTTGTGGCAACATAGGAGTGATGAACTCCCAACAGCTGCTTCCTTAAAATCCAGTTTTAAAATGGATTGATGCTGTGACATAGAAGAAAATATGACTGGAAAAGGAGAATAATGAAAAGCCAGGGAAGAGAATACCAGCACTCAACTCCATTTTTCTTCCAGTAAAAATAAGGATATGAAAGACATGCAATTATTTTAACAACTCAGAACTTCTGCACCATTTGTTAAAAAGATCCCTGCATTTAGGTAGAGAAGATCATTTCCAAAACAGCACAAACATACAAAGAAAACCCTACAAACTCAAACTAGAGTTACCTCCATCTAAAGTAAGAAGAAACTTAAGCTTTGTTGCACAGCAGATCCATGACAAAAGAGATGCATCCAGACAGAAGCACTCTTCTTGTGAAAACACCCATCTCATGATAAAGATATGGCCGAGAGAGGACAGTGGGCTGAAACAACATGAAGGTACTGACAAGTAACAGCAATACCAGACAGGAGAAGGTACTGACAAGTAACAGCAATACCAGACAGGAGAAATCCCGCCTCAGTATTTGTTCCTTCCTTTACAGGATTTCATCTCATATAGGATAGCACACTTTGGCTAAACAACAATTCAAAGAAACCTTAGGAAGATCTGTTAATGATAACTAACAATAGAGAAACAAGACTGCTTTAAGACAACTGCTAAGATGTAGCTGACATTGCACAAACTTTTTTCTACAAGCCCAAGGTTCAAGATGGTGATAGTAAAGAGAGAGCCAGCACAAAAAAATGACAGCTTAGTGATCCTAAATAAGTACAGAATTGCACAAGCCCCTAAAGAAAAAAAGATGACAACACCCTGGTAACACCAAGGAGAAATAACAGGTAACACTGAAAAGGAACAAGAAGTAAAGAAGGATTCTAGTTGGGATGATAAAGAAGTAGCAGAGATCATAGAAGATGCTACACCAGAGGAATTGAAAGAACTTTGTGCAACCATGGAATACCACAATGAAAATAAGAAAGAAACCAGAAAAGAAGTACTCCAGTTCTAATCACCTCAGCAGGCAAAACAGCAGTGGAGTAATAGAAAGAATTAGCTCATCTGGAAGAAAGTCTGGTATGGTTGCATTAAGCTTAATTTAACATGACTCTTAACAGATAAAGCTGATAAATTTGGTAAAATAAGAAGTTAACAAAAGGGGGGGAAAGGCTGGAAGTATAATCACAGACAGAAGTAGTGGCAAATAAACAATAATAAGAGAGTCGAAGGCAGTGAAAAATTGCAAAGCAACACTACTGTCTCTGTACGGACCACTCACTTAGGAATTGGATTCAATGATACTTGTGGGTTCTTTCCAACTCAGAAAATTCTGTGGCACTATACACAACCCAGGGAGAATAAGACATCATGTGATAGAGGATTACATATGCTATTGAAAGCAACAGAGACCAAGGAGGGTAAGAAAGATGTGGAATCCTTGCACCTTGGGCACAAGAAGCCTGTAGAGATACTAACTGAAGACAATTTCAGCACAACACAGAATCTGGACTGGAATTAATTTCATATGAAGAGGAAAGAATGTGTGGCAACAAACATACATTTCCCTGTTAAGGAATTTGGAAAAGAAGGGAAACAGACTAGAGTCCTGTTATTTTTAAGGATGGAGAATAGCAACTCAGAATAAAATTAGGAAGGGAATAGGATAGCAGTAGGATGTAAAAACCTGTGAAATTAAAACAGAAAAACTGAATTAATTGGGCTTTGGGTAGTTAAAAAGGCAGAAAAACTGAATGAATGGGGCTTTGGGTAGTTAAAAAGGCAGAAAAAGCAGAAAAACATGAGAATACATCTCTGTAAGTAGCAATCAATAGTGCTGAATAAAGGTAAACATGTCAATTCTAATCAGTTTTTCTCTGGAAACAGATTCTGCTGGGGAAGAGGCATAGGAAAAGGCCTAAGACAGAGGCCTTTAGCCTGCAAAGCAAAGGAACTGGGAAACATATCTAGGGTGAAAAAATGGATAATCGAGTATTAAATAAAAGCAATGAATAAAACTACAAAGAAATCAACAATCAGTCACAGGTAGATGCATTATCAGAAATGAGAGGAGAAGGTGGCAGTCATGAGAAAGGGACTTGGAGATGCAGTAATCAGATAAGATGGTTGTTAGAATCAAAACAGAAGTAATCATTTCTGTCAGAAACAGAAACGGGAATTAGCAGATGAAGATCAAATAGGCTAGTGCTTTGAAAAATAAACTTAGTGCAAAATCTACTTGAAAAACAAAATCATAAAGAATGAGGGCGTTCATGATAAGAGGAAAGATTATGTCAAAGACCAATATGAAACTACAAACGGAGAAGCAAAAAGTAGGTGAGGAAACATGAAGAAATGTCTGATGGACCCCTGACCAGGAAAAATGTAAGAGGAGGAAGTGCAAAGACCATGGTAGATGAGGAATACAACTTTTTTTTTCATGATAAAAGGGATGATAGGACAGACATTAGGACCTAATGTAGTGCTGTATGGTATACAGCAAGGCTTCTGTAATCCATATACCAGACAAAACTGCTGATAAATATTCAGCAACTAGCCTTTGATTTGGATTTCCTGAGGAGACACACCATTGCTTACAGTTAGGAAACTAAATAAACTACCATTCTTTATACTTCAGTCATATGTATATGGGGTACAAAGCTCAATTGTTGTACTGTATCTTGCCATACATAAGGAAAGCAAATGAAAAGTTTAGTAGAATACTATTAACATCATACAACCTGGCAGCAGAACACAAATTTCACTAAAACCCAAAATCAGTCAGCTGAAACCCATGAACAGGCTAAATATGCAAACCAACTCATCCTCGAACATTACCCACAAATAAGCCTGCATTTTCCTTTAAGAAAAGAACAGTGAACTGCAATTCAAATTCATATAGAAGAGCTAGAAAGGACCCAGAAAACACTCAAGAAAAGCAATTTGGATAGGAATCACAGAAAATAAGATTGGAAAAGACTTGAAAACATTACTTCAAAACATCAACTTCACTCTCAGTGCTCCAAGTCTGTATCAGCTTTCCTTATGCCACTCCTGACAGATGTTTATCTAACATGTTGGGTTTTTTTTTAGCAAACCTCAAACAATACAGACTTCACAATATCCTCTGGCAGTCTACTGCAGTGACTGAACAATCTCAAAATCTGCCCCAACATTTAGCATATAACTCACTCTCTTAATTCAAACCATTTGTTCATGCACCATAAAGCTGATTGCCTTCCTCTTTGCAGTATATTTGCTATACAGAAAGGATGTTTCCTATTGCAACTGGACAGCTCTCTGCAGTGTTCTGCATTGGAAGGACAGAGCTCTTATATAAAAATAAAAGTCTGCCTGAACGGATGAGCTACAAAAATTCATTTCTGTGATGAGTCATCTGGGACAGCAGAAACGGACTTTCCCACATAAGCAGTCTGCTGGAAGCTGGATTCAGCCACTGCAAGTGATACAGCCAAAGAAAACTATCATTTACAAGCGAGCAAAGCACAGCCAAGGCATCAGTCATGACCGTTTGTACTACAGGCTTCAGAAAAGAGCCACGCAAAAAACCAACATAGCTTTGGCTGTGTTGCTCAAAGGCAAAGTTAAAATGGGAAGCGGAGCCGCAAACTGGAGCATTGGGTGGAGCTCCCGATTGTGCCTTGCCTGGCAGCATCGCTCTGGGGGAAAAAAAGGAGACAGTACGGGCAAAACAGAGTGAAGGGGGAGGGGGAAGAAAGAAAAACCGACCTCAGAAACAAGAGATATGCACGGGACCAATCATACACAGGGAAATGGATGTAGGGAGGCACCTGAACCCTTGGCCACAGAGTGAGGAATGAGGCTGGGATTAGGACTGTCTCCTTTTCCAGGGGCAGTGGACTTCAGGGATGCCCTGGGCCTGATGACTTTTCTCCCATGGAATAGCTTCTCTCTGTCGGGTGGGGTAGTAGGGACCTCAAAGAACATGCTGCAGGGAAGGGCAGGGCATGCAGAGCTATCTAGGGAGATGTACNAGAACTGGGAGGTCTGCAGCTGCAGCCATGGCAGGAAAGTGGCTGTATGCCACAGATTGCAAAGCCAAAGAAGGGCTGGGGAAGAAGAGGCAAGGTGAAAATGATCCACAGGAAAAGCAGCACACAGAGCAGTACGCAGAGGGTGGAAGTGCATAGCATGGTAAGGAGCAAGGGGGGTGAACATGGGGGTGCACAGCCACGAGCGGGAAAAGCACAGCTACAGAGGGAGAAAAAGGTGCACAGTTCATGTGCATGAAGGCTTTGGGTGAGTGGATGTAAGGGGGTGGTACCCAGTCACGAAACAGCAAAGCTACGGGAGGGGAAAGCAAGGTGGTCGCAGTCACGGGAGGGTAGAGCTGTTGGTGAAGGAGCGTGAAGTGGGGAGAGACAGCAATGACAGACTGTGGTTACAGACTGGGACGCAGGAGAGTGCGCAGCCACGGGAGAACGGCGCTACAGGTGTAGCGAGGGGGATGCACTGCCACAGGAAAGCGGGGCTCCGTGGTGGGAGGCAGCAAAGCGGTCCTTAGCCTGAGGCAAGCTGTGTTGCGAGGTGCACAAGGGGATGCGCGGCCGCCAGAGAGCGCGGCTGTAGAGGGGACAAGCGGATGCGCAGCCACAGGACAGCGACATGGGCAGGCCGGGGGGGAGGACACAGCCGCGGGGCGGGCAGCGAGGCCGGGGCCAGGTGGGGCAGGGCCCTGCACG
>VXBC01002399.1:167276-185615 GCA_013399945.1 Ploceus nigricollis | reverse complement strand
GGTGTGGTAATGGCGGCGGGGGTGCCGCTCCTCCGGAGCTGGCCGGGCTCAGAGCTCATCTTTCGCTCACCATTCGCCCCACGGCAAGGTGCGCGCCGCGGTGGGGGCAGCTGCGTGTGGAAACCAAGCTCTGCTCAGCGGGGCTTCCCAAGAGTCTAAGAACCCGCCCGCTGAGAGGAAGAAAAGACCTGCTCGTATGGCCTGGTGGTACATACGCATTTGCAGCCAAGAATTTGTAGTAGAATCAAGCACCATTTCTACACTTCTTTTAACGCTTCCNCAGCAACTCAGTGTCCTTCTACAGGGCCCGGAGCTGGACATGGAGCTTGAGGTGTAGCCTCACCAGTGCCAAGTAGAAGGATCCATGGTCCTTGGATACAGGCCAGGATGCCGTTGGCCATGGTCCATGGATCCATGATCCGTGGATACAGGCCAGGATGCCGTTGGCCTTCATGTCCACCTGGGCATGCAGCTGTATCATGTTCAATCTCTGTTCATTAACTGCTGTTCATGTTCAGCATTCCTGGGCCCTCTTCCACCATGCAGCTTTCAGCTACTTTTACCCCAGCCTGTACACTGCCTGGGATTATTGTGATCCAAGGGCAGGACCTGGCACCTTGTTGAACCTCTTACCACTGGTCTCAGCCCACCAATCCAGCATGTCCAGCTCCTTCTGCAGAACCAGCCTACCCTCAGCGTGTCAACATTCCACTCAGTTTGGTGTCATCTGCAGAGTGACTAAAAAGGCACTCGATCCCCTCATCCAGCTATATTAATAAATATATTACATAGGCCCCAGTACTGAGCCCAAGAGGAGCACCATTAGTGACCTGTCGCCAACGGAGTGTGGTGCCATTCACCATCACTCTTTGGGCTCAGCCTTCCAGACAAATTTTATCCAGCAAATAACACACATCCAAGCCATGAGCAGCCAGGTTCCCTAGGAGAATACGAGGGGAGACAGAGTCAAAGGCTTTGCTCTGGTCCAGATAGACAGCACCCACAGCCTTTCCCTCGTGCACAAAACGGATCACTTTGTCATAGAAGGAGATCGTGTTGCTCAATGAGGATCTAACTTTCCTAACCCCATACTGGCTGAGCCTGATCACCTGATTGTCCTGCACATTCTGTGTGATCAAGAATGCCCAGAACTCAAGACGATCTGTTTCACAACCTTCCTGGGCACTGAGGTCATGCTGAGATGACCTGTAGTTTCCCAGATCCTCCATCCTGTCTTTCTTGTAGTTGAATGTCACATTGGCTAACCTCAGTCCCTTTTAAGGTATGTTTACTGGTCCAGCAGTTGTGTTTGAACATACATAAACATATGAAGCAATACTCTGTATAAGTTTGGGGGTTTTTGCTGAATCCTAACTCTGTAGCAGAGTTATCTACTATTCTATCAATATAGTAGAATATCCATGATTAGAAATAGTGTTGCAATGACTGAAATATAAAATGATCCTTTGACAGGCAGAATGAGGCAAAAGAGACCTTGTGACTAGAAAAGGAGTTTTGTTAGGCTTCCAAAAAAACTCAGAAACTGACATGTGGGTGAGTTGTGAATCACACTGGGGTTTTTTTTAGCTCTTGTTCGTTTAATGGCAAGTAGAATCATGGAATCATTTTGATTGGAAGAGGTGTCTAAGATCATTGAGTCCAACCATAACCTGGCACTGCCAAGTCCACTGCTAAACCATGTCCCTTAATGCCATATCTTGATATCCTTTAAATACCTCCAAGGTTGGTGACTCATCAGTAACATCACAATTTTCTGATTTTATAGTATCTGGTTAAAATAGTGGTTTACTTTTTGCATGTATATTACTATTATTTTCATTGTTCCACCTCATTCTATCCAGATATTTCTCTGGTGTTCAAAGATGTGGCCATGAAAGAAATGTTTTGCAGGAACATCCTCTAGCAGGAATGATTATTTTGTGAGTAACACAGTAATTGATAACAAGAAATTTGTAGCCCATTCTTGTGTACCTTTGAAGCCATCAGAATCTCTGTTCCTCCATTCTGCCATTTATAAAATTGACTTTTGTCCCAGTGTTTCTCTTTTCCATTTGCTTGGGTATCAAAAGCATTAGGTCTGTGCCATAGTCAGTCTCTTAAAAAGACCAAATTCAATTTTTTAAAATAGTCTACTCATTTAGGACTTTTGCTTCAATAGTTTCATTTAGGACCTCAAAACATTGTCATGGAAATTAAATTCTGCCTCCTACTTTTTTGCATGTAGAATAAACATATTCAGCATGATTATCAGAAGAGAGCAATGCATTAAAACACAGTGTCTGCTCACAAAAATTGTGGACTCTTAAAAAAACCCCCACAATCTAGCCAATAATGAAACGCTTTGTGCAGCTGCAGAGAGGCAATAGTAACTTTATAGTGATTTAAAAAATGCCAGTCCTTCATTGGCTAGAGGAGCCTTTATGAAAAAGCCTGTAAAAACATACCAGCTGTAGCATAGGTAACTGGGGTTTAGTGCAGATATATGACAACTGTAGAAATTATTTAAACAGATATGAGTGTTAGAAACAATCTCAAAATCTCTGCCTCTGGACTAAGGAGATTAGTTATGTTTTCAGTAGGGATGCAGTAATAGCAGCAGCAGTAGTTGCCTGGCTCTCACTAGTTTTACTGTACTTTGGTCAGTCACACAAAGGAGAGGAAAAGTTACAAGATTCTGGCTTATTCATAATTATATGAGCTTTTATATTTATTTAGATTAGCATTTAATGAAGGAACTGAACTGAGACTTACTGAATCTTAGTTCAGTAATACAGAAGTTGAACTTTAAGCATATGTCTAAGTGCATTTTTTGAATTGTGCTTTTTGGATACCTTACTGAATCTGAATGTAATAGGCTCTAAGACATGGTTACCTCACAAGCTGCTAAAGAGCAAATCTGACTGCTCCAATTTACTGTTAATAAGAATCTACCTATTTTTCCATAACAAATTTGAGGCTGCCCTTCTGCTCTGGCCAAGAGCTTTACCTGTATTTTCATTTCATTGCTACACTCAAAATTACAGGTAAGAGTTTTTTAAGTACTATGTAATACTGAGAGAGACAACAACAGAGAGAAGGCCCTAGGATGACAGAAATGCCATTTGTGCTTGAGAAAATTGTAGGTTATGTCCAAACTGCTTCTATTCTGAGAAGAAAGCATTAATTATATGGTAATATTTACCTTTTCATTTCTCACCAGGTGTAGGATCTTGACCTTAGCCGTATTTAAAAACCTAAGGATTTTACAAAGTACAATATAATCTGTATCTTTTGTTCCATTTTAATGAGAGAAATACCTTTAAAATAGTATTAGATAAAATTCTATCCTTTTTGATATGTTCTTAGTGAATTTTGGGAGGGAATTTTTGAACAGGCTCAGTTCTGAACGAAGTGCTCAACCAGGAGGTAGGCAAAACTTGGCCTTGCCATTAGTGAAATGGGAAGCAATGCATTGTGCAGACTAAAAACTGAATATTGCACCATCAAGGTGTTGTTGCAGTCTGTGTGTTTACGTCCTTCTTCTAATTGACAGACTCTGCTTATTATCGTTCTGCTGACTTCTTCCACCTACCAATAAACCTGCATCTATATGTGCTTGGCAACCACTCTGAATTTTTAAAAATGCCATCCAGTGTGCTTAGCCTCCATATTCCTGAGGTTGTTTTTATTTGATTTTGGCTTTTTTTGTTGTTTTGGTTTTATGGTTTTTAAAATTTATTTAAATACAGAACCACACATATTTTCTCCATAATGTGCCCAGTGAATGGACTTAGTTCTCATACACATGTATTGATGCAGGATTAGGGGTGATTCTGCTAATTTCAGCAGAATACGAATGGAAGCACATCATGAGAAGGAATTGCAGCAAACACATGGCAAATAGACTGTCAGCCTGTCTCTATGAGCAGGGAGTAAAGCCCACTGACTTATTCAGACCCCTGTGGTCCTACATATCTCAGAACTCACATGAAACTGGTCATCTTTCTGAAAAGTTAAACCATGCCATTGCACATTTTTAAGAGCTGTGGAACTGCAGCACAGAGGCTTGTGTCAAATCACACAGGACACCAGTTACAAAACAGAGAAGTGAAGCTGTATGTTATAAACTCCAGCTTGTATACTGAAGATCCTGTCAGCTGCGAATTTTTGTCCATCAAAATAAAAACATTCAAGGCATTCTTCTTTGAATTAGAATAGTAGGATTCTTGCAGACTTTTTAATTGCTGACTAAGATAAGATGAATATTGCTCAGTAAGTCTGAGCTCTCACCAGTTAAGGCTAGGATTTTCTTCTTGCTGCATGTCTGATCACAGAAGAAGAGGTCAATTCAGTAAACTCTCTGAAAAAGTCAGAAAACCTATTGTGATTCTACTTTTTACTGGAGCCCCATAAATGGGTCATATTAGGTCTGTTTCAGTTTAAAACTGGAGACTCAAAGGAGAAAGAAAGAGCACAGGGCTTTTTGAACAAATCAGGATGGTGAAATTTTCTTTCTCCAGTCCTGAAACAAAATTTTGGTCCATTATACTCTTAGAGATGTAACTTTCTGGTGAGAGGATAGAGGTGTACAGTGGAAATTCTGTCTGTAGGACGCTATCAAAAATATTCAGTACTTATTAGAAGATTATAATTTTCGTGTGTTAGGAAAACTGCTTTCTAAGCATTTAGTTTATATACTGCTTTGTATCTGTGGTAGTACATTCATGCCATAATGAAAGTAAAATGGATATTCTTTTTATATTAAAGCATGGAGGTTTTGCCCTATTTAATACCTGTTGGACTTCATTCTGATATCAGATCACCTGTGCATGAAGAACTGCATGAATAGACCATTTCATGCAAGCAAGACACCTGTCACACATTTACATCATTACCATCCTGAGCCAGAATCATGCTAGCAATTTGCAGCTGAAATGTTCTATATCCAGTATCCAAGCCCCCAAAAAATCCAAAAATCCAAATCCAAAAATTCTCAAAGAAAGTTCTTTAAAATACTTATGATGGTACTGTTGTGTGTGTGTGAATGTGTGGATGAGGTGTGCAATGATGGCATGGTAGCAATCAAAACTGTAGAATTTATTTCAGCCTTTTGAGAAAGTTTTGTGTTACCCAAAGGAGACATAAAAAGCCAAGTACAATCCTTCCTGTAGAGACTGTACCATCATAATACATGATGAGCTATTACAATCTCCTGTCATTTCACTCCAGGAGAGTTATGGTTCCCGTAGTGAGGATGTAAGACTACAGATGGAGGACTGCCTGCAACAAATCTTAAAAGGCTGCTGCTGTAAATCTCTTGGAGAAGAGTCATTGTCTAGAAAAAACTATGCTAAGGGGACCTGCCATTTGTTTTCTTAGGGAAGATGGGAAGAAGGGCTATAAAAAGATGTACTGTTCTATTCCATACTCTTTAATGTTATGCTAGGAATCACTCATCAAGGAAGGTTCAGCTGTTTCTAGGAGAAAGAGAAGAAAAGAGACATGGCTATATTCAAAATGTAATACTTTGGCTTTCTGCATAGTATTTTGTATGAGAGAGGAGTAGAAGTCCCTCTCCAGAGGCTGAATTTTTTAGCTTAGTTATAGTAATTGCCAGCTAATGATTGATAGATTGGCACAGGTCTGGACTATTGGTTGTGCTGAATATTTGCAGTGGGCTCAGAAGAGGCATTCAACTCAGGTGCAGGCTTAAGACCAAAGGTGCTTTACCATGGACACAAACATTCATCCATATACTCAGTGTAGGTATATGAATGTACACGCTGATAGAGCTCAAAATACTGTTGCGTATCCTGTGTGTGAGTCCTTGAAAGTAGTCTTTTGAGACTTTCAGACTGAGTTAAAGCAGAAAGGTGGATAGAGATATGGGGATCTGCATAATTCAGCTCCGTACTGCAGCTGACGGTATATATACAGCCAATACAGCTGGCAGTGACAGCTAATAAAAGAAGATAATAGGGCCTTCATGTTGAATTTCACTGGATTTTTTTCCTTCTGGGTTGGCTTCTAAAGGTCCCAGCCTCAATGCTTAGTTCTTTGATGTCACTTGTATTTACCTTATAAAATTAGAGTAATAAAAATTTGAAAAGCAATTTCTTTTAATAAAATGGCCCCACCACTTCAGTTACAAAAAGAAGTATATGTGTATAAACAGGCATCGAGCTCTATTTGAAATTGACAATCTCAGCTTGCATGTTCCATCCATATATAGGCATGGTTATCTTTAACTTCGTAACAAGTACTTTGCTTAGTGAAAGCCTGTAAGTGATGAAAAGAATGTTTGAAAAATGGTGTTATGTTAATTTTTCTGGCTTACAGAAAATACGGGGACTTTCAGAAGTTCTACATATTCTTCAGCTCCTGTTAATATTGAGTTTCTTCTGGGAAAAAAAAAAGTACATTGCTTATTTAAAAAAATAACTGCAGGTGGTAGAGCTTGTGTGACTTTGTGGGCCTAGATGGAGGGTTTCCATCCTTGTTGGTCCTGGAGACCAGGATAGTACTGTGAATGGTGTATTTTCTCCAGTGAATATAGGTTCCATCTGCTGAGCAGTGTCAGCTGTCAGGCTGCCCATGTCCTTTGAACCAGGCATGTGTTAGTTGATGCAGTCTCATACTACTAGCTCTGGGGCTAAGGCCGCAAAAAAATTGGATGGGAGGAAAAAATCCTTGCCCATCTGCAATAACCACTGTAGTATAAACACCAAAGAAAATATATTGGCTGACAATATTCTTGGGAAGAGCAAGTTCTAATAACTTCTTCGAGCATTTTTTCTTGTCAGCACTTTATCTTTGATTAACAGGTCTTTGATTATCTAGAGGCTATGGCTCACCTGGAGAATTTACAGAGGTACAGTTGCTTCTGATTGTTCATTAAAACTCAGAAAGCATTTTATAGGAATACAACCAGCCAATGATATTTTTAGGTTTATTTTGTTTCATTTTGGCTACATCTCTTTCCTTTGACAAAACATCCCCCTAAATACTGTAATAATATCCACCAAGTAAGTTGTTTTGTAATGTGTCGGATTTGTCAGCAGGAATTCTATTTCCCTGCCTTTCTCAAAAATATTTATTCAACAGTATTCCAGAATGTTCTTGTTGCTCTTTGCTTCTACTTGACACCATTCTAACTCCAGCCTCTTGTCACCTGCACCGGTTTTTCCTGTTATTAATGCTTTTGTTGACAGTTGGTGTGAGTTCCTAAGTGGGACAATACTTCCAAAATAAAAGCAGAAACAGTCTGCTTGTAGGTATTAGTCTGACAAGCCAAATATATTGCTGTTTCACTTGAAGATACATCACTCTTGAGCAGGTGACACTGAGAAATAGCTCTTTTGCTGTGGTGTCTTCACAGTTGTGGCAGACAAGCAGAAGTGTTTAACGTCTGCTGCAGGACTAATGAGCATATGATTAATGACACAGAACTGAGACATTGGGGTAAAGGGACACAGGCAACAGGCTTAGGAGGTGTAGGAATGTGGAAAGAGTGCTAATAACTGACTGAAGAGGATTTTGTTATTTTTCCTGTCACTGTCCTTGTTATCTCACTGAGCAGGTTCCAGAAACCTGACCAAGTCAGCTAGCTAGGCATAGACTACAGAGTCTCTGACAGACCCTGGGTATAAAAGTGCAGTTTAATCAATTTTCATGGCACTGGAAAAATTCTGGGGCAGGATGCAGTGTCTGGTATGGACACTTTTGTAGCCATTTCTGGTTTTGGAGGTTTTTCTGGAGGGATTGTGGAAGAGTGAGAAGCATGTCACTTTGCAATTAAAAAGATTTCATGAGACAATTTTCAAGCTGAAAGATCGAAAAAATTTAGATGTGGAAAACAGTTTTTTAGCAGTGCTGTGGGAACATTGTACACTTTAGAGAGGTGTCATCTATCCACCAAGTCTGTTGACATGGATGCTTGCAATAGCTTATTACCTGAAACCCTCTTGTTTTAGAGGTAGATGAGGAAACCTCTCCCCTCTTGAGTCAGATCCTTGGTAGGTAGGGTCCAGCACACATCAACATTCTGGAAGTTTAGTTGACTGAGTTAAGTTTAGCTGTCTGAACCCAAGGTCAGCTACTTCCCTAGTAAGAACTGTTGTAGAGAAGGCCAGAGGTGAGGGCCTGCCCCTTGTCTCCCTTGGGAGATGCTCTGTCCAACCTGATCACCGTTTCTGTCCCTGATCCTGACTAAGACTTGCCTTTCTGCATCTCAGCTCCTTGTTGGTGAAGTTCTCACTCACAGGAGCCATAATAAGCCTCCTGGCTACAAGCCCACCTCCCTTACTGCTTCCTAATATGCTGTGTGTGTTTGAGACAGCTGGAGGGTATGGCCAGTCTGCGCTTGAAAAATTATTTTATATTTTTTCTTCTAAAAAGATAAACCCCATGCTTTTTTAGTTAGTCATCTAATTACTGAGATAATGCAAATGCTGTTGGAAGTAGTGCACTGCTGTTCACTTATTTTTCAAATTAATGCCTCACTCCTGGAACAGTTAGTTCTGTTTGGATTAATGACCAAGGACAGACTCTGGTATAGATCAGATATTGTCCTTCAGATATCAAAATTAATTTCTAACAGATTTAGGGAAAGATTTTTGCCTTGCTAAGAAGTGTCAGTTTCAAGGAACTTGCATTTTTCAATGAGGAACTGCTTGGTCAAAATATTTCTTAAAACAACAAGAGAACTCAATTGCAATAAAAGTGATGGTGAACTAATAGCTTCAGGTAGGATTGAGACCTGTCCTTTTTTCAGGGGTTATCCCATCACATTTGCCAAACAGGTCAACCTCAGAGACTTTCCTGAAATAAACATCTTCCTACTGTAAAGTTTTCTTTCATCAGAAACAATTCCACAAAATGTCCAAAGGACATATTCTGCTGCTTAGCACTGGTGGCAGGGTACAGAGAAGAGGGGACTTTTTCCACCCCTCTAATGAGTGGATCTGCATTTATCGGGGGTAGGCTAACTTATGAAATAATTAGGAGAGCTGACTGCATTTCATCCTTCTTTAGAGCAAGTCTTCTGTGGTAGTGGATTTGGGATACTGTATTTTCCTGTGAAATTTCTTGGAAAAATAGATAATCTCCATCTCAGCTAGTGAGCTTGCAGAAGGAACCATGCTTTGTTTATAGTGCAGATCCATTCTGTTGTGAGGAGGGTTTAATCTATAAGTCATCATGGAGGTCATTAAGCAAGTTTCAAAAATTGTGTAACACATTTGTAAAGATGAGGCAAATGAGCTACCCTCACTGTAAGTAGAGAAGATACTGGCTTCTGCTGTTCTTGTGTTTTTGTTCTTATATCTCACTGAATATCTCTTGCAGCATTTATTCCTCCCTGTGAATTTCTAGATGGGCATGAACTATCAATCATTAGCACTATTTCATTAGGATTATGGTTGGTTTTTATCGTTACCATGTCTGTGTCTGTCTGTTCTAGTGTGCTTCCTCTGCAGTAGGAAAGTTGTACCCAGTCCTGAGTTGTGGCCTAGTGACTCTTACACCATGTGAAGGACTACAAATGTTTTAACTGTGGTACTGATGTATCAAGCCATCAAATTGTCAAGTTAATTGTCTGTGTCAGGGACAAAGGGTTTTCAAGTCATCAGAACAAGGAGGATGAAGGTGGCAAGCCTGGATTCTGTTGCAGTCTGCCCTTGCTAAGATTTTAATGATTAATTGCAGACTTTATTAATTAGTAACGCATCCTTTAAAGCAGCGTAGCTTTTTGCCTGTTTGTTATTTCAACTGTAATTTTCTATGCATTTGCCACCCCCTTTACAAAAGCTTGAAAATCAATTTCACTGTAGGTAAGCACCAAGAAATGTGGCAGCTACCAATGTGGCAGGAGTTTATACCTGTGTAGCTTAGGAATGCTTCCAGGACAGATATGTAGAAGCTAATGTTTTAACCCATATGATTTTGCTCTGAAATCACTTTTCTAAACACCACACAATTTGCTGTTTCCCTTTATAACAGCAGGCACAGCAACCTTTACCCTAAATGCTTTGTCTCCTCGTAGAACCTGTGCACAAGATACAGGACAATGAAAATAAGATGAGAAGATTTTGGGCAGAGACAAGTACATACATTTTCACTGGATGATGATTTTCACTGGTTCAGATGATGTCCTTTTTGTGTATGGCTCAGTTCAGAGCCATCTGACATTATAGGAAATTGCAAAATCTCATTAACTCACTGTGTGGCTGACACACTTTAAAGATGGAGAGTGCTGATTGTTGTCCAGTAAACCAAAGGACTGTGAAAGAACATCAGTGTCTGCTGCCTTTCCCTCTTCCCATACCGTGCTTCTGTGCAGCCAATAGCTGAATCTGCTCATTGAGCTCTCTGAAGACAAAATCCAGAGGCAGCAGCAGTTTCAGCATGATGAATGAACTGGGTTTGTACATACTGGCTTGGTGCATCCTTCTCATGCACTGCTGCGCTGCACACACTCATCCTCTTTTATGCTCGGAGCATGCAGATAGAGTGCCTGCCTGGGTGAACCACGGGTGGCAATGGAGTTAAGGCAGCGCCCACCCGCCAGCAGCTGTGTGAGGCAGGCCTTTCTTAGCCTGTTCGTAAACTGCAGGTTCATTTTCGTCGTCAGTAGGTGGCAGAATTTGCGTTGTCAAACCATGCGGGTTTGTTGTTTTCCGGTTTTGGTTTCGTGGGGGGTTTTGTTTGTTTGTTTGTTTGTTAATGCTTGCAAACTTTCTAAGCTCTGTTCCTGTAAATCTGTATCTAAGTCCTGATAGAGGGAGCTGTGTGAAGGAACGAGCAGGACACCCTCTCAGGGACATGATCTGCCCTACAGCTGATGGATCACTTGCATTTATGTTGGATTCAAGACATGAGCAAATTTGACACATTCTCCTGTTAATGCAGTCTTTCAGGGCTTTGATTTGCCAGTCTCAAAGGAGGTTCAAGCGTGATTCCAGGAGGGTTTTGTATTTGCTGAATAATATTTGCTCTTTTTTCCAATAGGAATCTGCCTCGGAGATGTGTCATTTAGGGTTTTTGGTTAACACTAGTGGAAATCAAAGCTCAGACTGCATCACAAGGGATCATATATTTTTTGAGCTAAGCCAAAACATTTGGAAAATTCAGGTTTGGTGAACTTTTTAAACTCTAACTTGTTTCTGTCAATGTGCTTTAGGTTGGTTTGAATCTTTAGGTCATAAAAAGAGAGAGTATTTGAATAATGTTTCTTATTCCAAGCACCCTTCTGATAAATGAAGAATGTCCAGGGAATATATTAACAAGACCGTGATTTTACAAAAAAAATTTAAACTTAGAAAACTGCAGAATATGAAGCAGCTCCAGATCAAACCAGTTTCCAGTCTGATAAATTAATATTCAAGTTGCTATATTTTCTGTGCTTGACCATAGCACAGTTGGTCAGAAGAAGGAGGAAGTGGTGAGAGCAAGATCACTGGAATAAGACTGCTGTTTCTTGTCTTGATAGATCTGGAAATATTGAAATGTCTGAAGGACAGGGTAAATAACTTCTCTGCACTAGGGCTTTCATGCAACATAGAGAGAAACACACTCCTGCCACTTTCTTGAATCCTGTAATTGGCATATTTTGTTGTCCTATATACTTCGGAGACAGAGTCTTGCATAATTCCCCAATCAGAATGAAACATGAAGGAGCACAATTCACCCATTCACTGAAGTTTCTCCTTGTTCACAAGGAAGTATAACATTCCAGTACATGGATCTATATAATATTCCAGTATACAGATCTATGAAGGAATGTCTGTTTCCCCTTGCAATTTTTTTTCCAAATATGCAGACATCATATTAGTAGCAGCATTTGGGGAGTGCTTGCTGGTACGAAAACTCTTTTCAAATGTTCGCAGAGGTGAGTGAGATTTCAAGACTTTTAAACAAATTCTTTGGACTCTGGAAAAGAAATCAACTGCAACAAAAAGTTATGGTATTACCTAGTATCATTTTTTATTTTTATTACGTAGTCTTCATAATCTTCTGCTCCATGTTCCCAGGTCTGAGTGTCTTCAGACTTGACACTTGATTCCAACTCAGTGTCTTGAGCACACAGAAAATTATTCTGCATGCGCAACTCAATGCTCTTAACCTTCATCAGCTATATTCTCCCTAGCTAAGAGGCCCTGAAGGAAAATGGTTTGCTGTAGTGATTCAAGTGATTTTGTATTTGCTTCCTGCTTCCTTTGGGTCTTTGTACTCAAATGCATTGTTACCATTCTTCTCTGAGTTTTTCCTAATTTGTCATGCAATAAGAAAGGGGATTTCTTGTATGTGAAAGGATATTACTGAGGTATTTAATGCCTTCATGGCTGCAGTCTTTAATAGTAAGATCACTTATTCTTGGAGGAGTGCTCACTGAGTCACTTCCAATCATTTTACAGCAGTTCTGGCTAACCTGGGAGGTCCCAAGGTGACTGGAGGCTACCCAGTGTCATGCTCATCTACAAGAAGGGCAGGAAGGACTATCCAGGGAACTTCTGGCCTATCAGCCTGACCTCAGTGCCAGGGATGATTATGGAGAAGTGACAGCACTCATCTTGAGACAGCAATCAATTTCTGTGCCATCATGTGACATGTACAGAACAAGCACGTGATGAGGCCCAGCCAGCAGAGGTTTAAGAAAGTCAGGTCCTGCTTGATGAACCTGATCATCTTCTGCAACAGGGTGACTGACTTTGTGGAAAAGGGAGTGTGAATGTTTTTTACTTGGTGTTAGTAAAGCCTTTGATACTGTCTGAATTCTCTTGGAAAAACTGTCTGCTCATGGCTTGGACAGGTGCACTGTTTTCTGAGTTGAAAACTTACTGGATGGCCGAGCCATGGAAGTGAAATGGAGGTAAATCCAGTTGGTAGCCAGTCACAGGTGACAAGGAATATGATGAGAGGAAATCACATCAAGTTGCACCGGGGGATGTTTAGATCTGATATTAGGAAAATTTTTTTCACAGAAATTGTTGTGAAGCATTGGAACAGACTGTCCAGGACAGTAGCTGTGTCTTCATCCCTGGAGATATTAAAAAGTACATTTCAAATGGGATGCTTAGAGGTATGGTTTAGTGGTGGACTTAACAGTGTTAGGTTTATGGTTAGACTTCATGATCTTAAGAGTCTTTTTCAAGTCAAATGCTTCTAACATTCATGGAAGTGTCATCTTTGATATATATTAAGAAAATTCACATGAATACTTGACATTGTCCCTCCCTCAAATTTAAAACACGTGTAGCAAAAGATAAAATCCAAACTCTAGTCACATCAGACACCAGCTTTTCTTGGCTTCAACGGCCTGCTGCTTGCTTTGTGTCCTTACAGTCAGACTTCCACTTGTTCTAATCAAGGAGCCCAGGGCAAAGCTTCTGTGTTATGTTCCTAGCCATCACTTAGGTTATTGAAGAGAGGGGGGAAGGAGNAAGGATTCCAGGAAGGATTCCAGGAAGGAAGGAAGGAAGGAAGGGAGGAAGGGAGGAAGGAAGGAACTTTACTGTTGTATAGTAAGTTTGCTTTTCTGTCCATTGAGATAGGGAAGAATCTCTGTGCTTCAAGTCATATGCTTCAAGGGTTTGTTCCTGCCATTAGGAATCAGGAACATCATCTTCCTCTACATCTGAAATGGGAAAAAGGTTTATTTTTGGCTGTGACATATATGGAAGCTGCTGGAGAGAATTTAACAGAAATACTGGAGGAGTCAATTGTTCAGTTTCTGCTGGCTAGGGGAATAAGTGCCTTTTATAAACATTGTTGCTTAATATGAGAAAATACTTTGATTCTCATTTCAGTATTCAAATGCTATGATACTTTTTTCTCATTAAGATAGAAGGGTATCTTACAGCATTGTGATCAATGTATATACACAGGTTGTAAAAATATTATTTACTCTCATTTTAATTTGCAGTGGCATGGCCGTCTTGCCATTTTGTATATTCAAAGACCTGATTTGCCACACAACTGCAGTAACAGTGTGTCTAATTTAGTATAAAAGAGTAAGCTCACAGCCCTGGGACTCTGCTTTTTTTCACTGTTTTGCCTTAGAAGTCAGACCTGTGATGTGTTTGAAGAAGACAGCAGCTTTTTTTTTTATGCATATAAAATTCTGCTCTGAAATAGACAGAAAGTATTTTTAGTATCCAGCATTTGGATGTCAGCAGAAATGTTGTTAACTACTGTACTAAAAATAGTTTTTCATGGCAAAGTTTTAATATCCCAGTATTATCACTGTTCTTGCAGGACAGGAGGCTTTTTAGCTTAGAATAGAGTGACACACAACTTTGTTTGATTGATGGGTTTTGAAGACCATGTTTCAGAACTTTTGATGACTTCTCAGAGGTGGTTGTTGTCAAAAATCAGTGCCCACAAGTTTTTGGGTTTTTTGTTTTCCACAAGTTGTGACTTTATCTTTACTTCTAGTAAGTAATGAAATAACTATAGGAGGAGGTCTTCCCACTATACATTGCTGCCGACTGGTCTTAGTAGGACAGCTCAGTCTCAGACCTTGATGGATGGAAGGCTGTGATCTAGCAAAGCACTTTACACAGGTAGTTAATTTCAACCATGTGCTTGAATGCATGGGTGAATGATGATAAACTTCAAGCACATGTGAAATGTTAACTGTCTGCTTGGTGCACTGTTAAACTGGTGCTTCAAGGAACAGCCAAAAGGCCTGAGGTCTCACTTCAGGCTTCTGAGACCAGTGGTTTTTTTTTGGAACATCCTACCAAATAGATAATCTCAGAGTACATGAGTAGTGTTGATATCTTTTGGGACATTTCGAGTATCAGTGAAAAAGATGACTCAAGCCTCTCTTCTCTAAGGAGGGAATTTGTCTTTGGAAGTTCCCTATTGCAGTACCACTGAACTCTTTGTCAGAACTGCTGCTTCCTGCTAGTTGCCATTATTTTATCTAAAAATTATGACAGGACTTGCAGAGTGGTTCAGTACGTGTGGTTTTACTGCACTGCAGATATTCAGTTACAATGTATGTTGGTGTAGCTCTCACACACAGGACTGATGGCTCTGTCTTCTGTCCAGTCAGCAAAGTGGCATTGCCTTTCCTCTCTTTCCTGTGTTTTGCAATGCTTTTGCAAGTCAGCACATAGAAAGACTTTGCATGCATTTAGTTTAGTGAGCAGTGCTTGATGGGCAAGCTTGCATGAGGTTAGTAATGACGAGAATCTTCTCCTGTCCAAGCACTCTTCTTATCTGCAGTGGTGGCATTGCTGAGCCACAGGATAAAGCATGTAAACAGATTACAGAGTGCTAAAGAAAGGAGACATGCATGCAAAGCATAAAAGCAGGAGAAAGCAGCACTCCATACCCCTGTATGAACACACTAAAGTGTGCAAGTGGGTCAAGAAGTGGGTATTTTAAACCCATGATAGATCTACCCTTTTTCGAAGATGGACAGCAGAGCAGCATTTCTCTCCTCCCTGCCCTATTCTGTAAGAACAGAAGAAGAGACATATTTGGTCAGACCCTAGGTTTATATTTTCAACATAAGCCAAAACACATTCTTTAGGGAAAAGTTTAGGAAAAAGCAAGGATGTACTAGCATCTTTAAATACTCCCCCAGATTCTACTAAGAGAACTTGATGTAGCCATTGGGATTTTTCTCCTACAGATCTTTAAGTATTCTGTGTTTTCCCCGTGGCCTAAGTTATTTCTGTTGCTAGACAGAGTCAGCTTACAGTTTTTGTTTCATCCTACCAGAGAGGAGAAAAAGATGAAGTTATGACTATCTGTGTTTCAAGGAAAGACAGGAGACTACTGCTCTTGGGACTGAACACACACACACACACGCACACATACCATATACACTCCTTCAAACTGGTATGTGGTCCTTGTAGGTGCTGAGAAAGGACTTTCTGGAGCAAATACCTTTGTTTTGAAAGTAAAAGTACTGACCCTAATAGGAGAAAAATAAAACACCTAAAAACTTAAAACTACAAGGCAGGCAAGTAGAAACAACAGTTTTAAAGTGTCATAATATTTTAAGCAAATTAATTTTTCAGTATTTGAATTTGGAAATACTGAGTATTTTTGAAGGCTTCCCATGATATGACAAATTATGTAAAAAAAGTTCCTTAGAATATAATAGAGAAAGAGTAACCTCTTTGCTTTGAAACTTGCAACCCATTTCCTTTAGTAAGCTCTGTCTTTCTATCTCAAAGCTTCCACAGTTTGGTGTGGAAGTTGTTCCATTTGGAAGCAAATGTGTACACATTCAAAAAGCCTGAATAATATTCAAGCAATAAGGGCTAGTGAGATGTAAAATAAAGGTCATATTTCAAAGACAAATCAATCTTTCTAGGATAAGTTTGCTAAATTCTTCTATTTATACAGACATACTCTTGAATTATTTTACGATAACAGATGAGATGCTACCCATTAAAAATTGTCTGAATTATTGTCAACAGACAATACAGAGTGATGAAGAAATACGTTCTTAATTCACAACAAACTCTCCTTGATTATGCTTTTGAAGTAGGGACAAAGCCACTCTGGAAACAAGCTGTCTCCACTGATGTCAGGAGATATTTATGTACAGAACTTGCAGATATTTTTTAGGCCAAATTCTTCTGTTTCACCATACGTGTAATATTTACCTCTTCCAGAAATGGTCAGAGGTATTGAGGACAGACTGTGTGAAGAAGAGGAATCCCAAGATAACTTGACTTTTCATTATTTCCTTCTGCAGGAGATGCTGTGGGCAGGGTGCGCTCCTCTCAGAGTGTCACTGCTTCTATGCAGAGTAGAAGTGCATGCTTGTGGTGCTCCTGTTAGACTATAGCTGTAGGTCACTGAGACAGAGGCTTGGGGGAATTCCTCTCCTGCCTCTTTTCACTTGTCCACCAATAGTGCAGGTCTTTCCTGGTGTATTCAGCTGATACAGCTCCTATGCCAGAGAGCACTTGGTGATAGCTCCCAGCTCTGAAGTAGTGTTGGAAGGATTCCAAAAGAGGGAAATCATCTTCTTGATTAAATACTGGCTGCAAGCTGAAGAGTCTTGCAGCTTCTCAGAGGCCTACCTACAACCTGTCAGCATGTAATAGGTCTTTCTCATCACTAAGGAATTTATCCAGCACAACACTGCATTTAGTTTCTTATCTGGGGGATTTGTTTTGTGGATCAGAATGCAGGGATCATTTGCATAGAATGATACAACTGAAATTGCCTAAGATGACACAATTGTAATAAATTCAATTGTGCTTTGTCTCAGTTTTTTAGATGGAATTATTTCTGGCAAGCTGTGTTACAGATTATATCAGCAGTGGAAGCTGAGGACTGGGTATATCATTCTTCTTCCAGCCAACATTCTGGCTTTTCATGTAGTGCTGTTCAGACTGAAGATGATCTGTTACCAGATTTTTTATCTCCCAATAAATCTGATTCTAACCACAAACAGTCTACAAAGAAGACAATACTGCATAGTGGCTGTGGAGAAGCCTGGGGCTTGAGAAATGGGTTTTTTTTCTCTCTTCATTGTTTATTCCTCAATTTTGACTGTTAACTCTACATCAAAGAAAATGTTTTATATAATGCTTGGCACTGAGGGTGTCAGACAAGGTCTCCAGAGGCAGTTATGACAGTAAGATATATATGTCAGTGGTTCTGACATTGAGATTTTTTTCATACATTAATCTCTTGTCTCCACTGATTAAAGTTGAGAGCTAAGATTAAACTCTGTAGGTCAAGTTTGACTTTGTTATTATTACACTGATTTCAAAGAGTCATCAATCAGTTTGACTCATTCAAAAGGTGACTGTAGAGTTAGGAAAGATTTTCACATTTAACTGTTTTCCTTCCAATTACATGTGTGTTATTTCAGTTAATGGTAAATGTTTTCTCTTTCTCTAAACAATCTTCATTGAGAGCTTTGCTCAATATTTTTGTGTGTTTGATTCAGATGGAGAAGCACTGGTTTTTGGCATCCTTGTTAACGTTAACATTGCTGTTACTATCGTCATCATCATCATCATCATCATCATCATCATTGTCATCAAATAGTCCGGCTTTTTTTCCTCTTTTTTCATAGCTACATGCGTCCAAACTCATCTCTACAGTGAGGACAAAGATCTTAACAGCTCTCCTGCCTGTCACTGAAACACTAGCATAATATTCATCTGAAATTAAATCTGTGTCATTCCAGAAATGTTTGCTCCGTACCAAACAATGTCTTTAGCTGGATAAATGCATTTCAGATCAAATCAAGGGCTTCTTTAACAGTGGCTTGATAAACTGTTTTCATTGCTCTCTGATAAACTAAGAAGCCAACAAAATACTGAGAAGAAGCCATTTCACAATAGGCAGCGGAGA
>VXBC01002399.1:134302-161078 GCA_013399945.1 Ploceus nigricollis | reverse complement strand
TAGGTGATGGAAGAACCTTTCATTTAATTTTTTGACTTACAGAGGATGGAAACAAAGACAGGAAACTGTGAGGAATTGTCATCTAAGCAGCCAAAGATCAAGTTAGGAGATCTAAAGTCCTCACAGAACCAAATCTGGCAAGGGATGTCAGAGGGCTAGAAGCAAATCTTCTATAGGTATGTTGGTCATAAAAGGAAAACTATGAAAAATGTGGGCCTTCTCTGGAAGGAGACAAGAGACTTGGGATGTGGAAAAGGCTGAAATATTCAGCAACTTTNTTAACTCTACATCAAAGAAAATGTTTTATATAATGCTTGGCACTGAGGGTGTCAGACAAGGTCTCCAGAGGCAGTTATGACAGTAAGATATATATGTCAGTGGTTCTGACATTGAGATTTTTTTCATACATTAATCTCTTGTCTCCACTGATTAAAGTTGAGAGCTAAGATTAAACTCTGTAGGTCAAGTTTGACTTTGTTATTATTACACTGATTTCAAAGAGTCATCAATCAGTTTGACTCATTCAAAAGGTGACTGTAGAGTTAGGAAAGATTTTCACATTTAACTGTTTTCCTTCCAATTACATGTGTGTTATTTCAGTTAATGGTAAATGTTTTCTCTTTCTCTAAACAATCTTCATTGAGAGCTTTGCTCAATATTTTTGTGTGTTTGATTCAGATGGAGAAGCACTGGTTTTTGGCATCCTTGTTAACGTTAACATTGCTGTTACTATCGTCATCATCATCATCATCATCATCATCATCATTGTCATCAAATAGTCCGGCTTTTTTTCCTCTTTTTTCATAGCTACATGCGTCCAAACTCATCTCTACAGTGAGGACAAAGATCTTAACAGCTCTCCTGCCTGTCACTGAAACACTAGCATAATATTCATCTGAAATTAAATCTGTGTCATTCCAGAAATGTTTGCTCCGTACCAAACAATGTCTTTAGCTGGATAAATGCATTTCAGATCAAATCAAGGGCTTCTTTAACAGTGGCTTGATAAACTGTTTTCATTGCTCTCTGATAAACTAAGAAGCCAACAAAATACTGAGAAGAAGCCATTTCACAATAGGCAGCGGAGAGCTCCATTGAGTGAGAACAAAATAGCAGTGTCTCTGTTAATTGTCATGATAGCTATTCTGTGACCAACTCTGTAATTTCTTGGAAGATAGTATTTTTAGAGCTAGTCTATGGTAGCTAGCTGTCAGCATATAATAACAATGTAAAATGATCTATTGCCCACAACAGTGAAACTGATGAGGATTTAGTGAGATTATTGTATACATTGAATGCCTTTATCTTTTGCAAAGTGCTTTGCAGGCTATAGATGAGCAAGATCCTAAAAGTGTAAACAGTGCTTTTTTATTTGTGTAACCATGAGAAGGAATGAAGCAGAATGTTGAGTGCCAGATAACAGTGCCACTCAGGACCTTAACAGACCAATACATGAGCTGCAGCCTTGTTGGCAGGCCTTTGTAATCTCAACAGCACAAGTCACCACTCTTTCTGCTTTGAAACATCTGGAAACTTCAAATAACATCAAAACTATAGGGACCCAGTGCCAAGCATCATAATATTTACTTTCCCTATCTAGAATGAGTTCATCCATTAGTGCCATGAAAATAATGGTAGACTCAATCTAACCGTGCCATAGATGCCTGAGTCAAAGGTCTTGGTGAGGAGGAGAATGCAACAAAGACCTGAATATGACAGCCTACTTTTAACTTTATTGTCTCTGAGTGTTTTGGCTTATTGTTCTCTTCCCTTGTTCGCTCTGCTGGCATTTAGACAAAGACTGAACATTCACTTAATAGTAAGTGAAGCATGTCCTGTTCACTTCACACTTTCAAAAACAATGAGAGAGGAAGGCCAGTAAAGCATTCATAACCTTGGACTGAAAAGTCTGACATGAAATTGGCAGTGGAGAGCTGAAGGAGGAAATGAGCAAGAAAATATATAGAGAAAGAACTGCACTGCAAAAAAAAGAGCTGTGAACTATTCACAGAGGGATAAGAGAGACATTTTCCTTGTTTTGGGATTGCAGGATAAAACTAAAGTCAGACTTGCTTTTGGGTGTAAAATTCTGGCTTTTACTCTGCAACAGGGAGGTAGTGAATAAATTGCTTATGCCCCTTATTATACTTAAGTCAAGGGATGGAATATGAGGAACAAGCTAGGTTTGACTGGTTAATAACAGATGCACACAGTAGAGAAAATGTGAATTGCTTCAGGGCTGTTGATCAGCTCTTTAAATTCAGACAGCAGAAAGAGAAGAACCACAAAAAGAAAAGTGATTTTTCCTTGAGTCGTGACTGACTGCTTTGCTCTTCTTGTTCGTAAATCTCTTCATAGATTAATGTGGCATAACATAGCTGAAGACCTCCTGTGTTCTGCCCAGTGCCTTCATGGAAGTGAAGAAACCAGAGTAAGTTTTACATTAGATAAAGAGTATCTAGGAATAGAATGCAGCTACTAGTGCCTTAGTAGTTTAGAGTGGATTAGAGTATCCATCTAGGCATTTCATTTTTAAAATCATCCACCTCCAGTTGCTTTCCCAAAGTGACATATGCTTGTCTGACCAATTACTTGATGGAGATAGCTGCTGGCTGAATGGCACAAGAGGAATGTCCATCCCTGGGATGGCTGTGTCCATGTTTCTATTTTCCCTCTCTTCGTATTTGTTTCTACCTTTTTCTACCACAGTCTTTGATAGTACCAAGTATGTCATTATGAATTCAGTAATAATTAAGAAAATCCATTATCCATTAAGAAAATAATGGATAAAGAAAAGGATGTTAAAAACTTTAAACCTGAACAAGAATGAATCTCATTTTACCTTATGATTCCCAAACACATACATTTTCATGTAATAGCACTACACTTTAACCTCTTCAAAAACCTGAAAATGACAGTTACATATTAATTTATGCCCAGTCCTGGCTGTAGACATAAAACTCTACTTCATAACTAACTCTGATGAACACTTGCAGGATTCTGCCAGTGCCAATTTTGTGAACCTGCCCACTGAGTCAACATGCTCCTTTGGGAAATAGCTTCTCTTTTGCAGTATTTTGAGGTGCAATTCATTCACTGAATTGTTGGCTGCTCTGAATCCCACTTATGGTAGCAGTATTTGGGAAAAAAAAGGTTTATCTTTCCAGCTATAGACTGGAAAGCAGTCAAAGCAGAAGGTCATTCTCAGAAGGATCCTATGCAAATTAACTAGGCAATGTATCTTTTTTGTGGCAGTTGCCAGTTTATTATGCAAATGTGTGTCTGCAACTGAATGCCTTACAGTTTGTCCAGTATTTTTTGCCAATCCCAGTCAGGGCAGTGTGAGTGCTTACCTGAATTTTGCATCCTCTCTCCCATGTTCATGTCTATGGGTTTCTGCCAAGCTGACTTGCCAGTAATCAGTCAAATGTTACTTTGTGCATAATATGTATTAGGGTTTTTCTCTTGTTCCACCTTATTAGGAGTGAATGGAACTTCTTTACTTCCTATTCAAAATCTTGGGATTTCATTAAATATTCAGCTAGAGAAAATAATGTGGTACATTAAGTACCCTGAAATTGTGGAAGAATTAGTCTTTGAGAAACACACTCACAGAGTAGAAATTAACTCTATGTTCAGGACTAGAGTGCTCAAGACAGTAAGATCATAACAGATGCAACTGTCTTCTCTTGCTGCAGCAAACATACATGTTGGTCTAGCAGAGAATGAGCAATGGGAACTGTCTCTTCTTTGAAGAATACGAAGGCATTGAGTCATTACATCTCACTGCTTTTGTTTAGGTCGTTAGTCTGAGATATAACAGAGCAAGTTTAGTCTCAAGTAGATTTAGTCAATCTAATCAATTTAGACTCAATTGACAGTCTTGTCCTGTTCTTCTCTCTTTCTCATAGGACCATAGTATTTCCTAATAGTACCATGTTAAAGGTCTCTACTCATTTCCCAAAGTCGAAACAATATACATTAACTCAATGTGACAGCAAAAGAAAATCTTTTCAGACCTTATTTGTAAAACAAAGCATCCTAGACCTACTTTCAGGTTTATTTTTAAGAAAGAGCAATTCCTGATTATGGGAATTCTCCATAAAATAAATTCTTCTTAGACTACAGTGAAGAATGCCATTGAAAGCCAGCAATTTATCTGTTCAGGGATCTTCTTGCACTGGACAAGATTTATCTGACAAGATTCATGTGTGTAACGCTGGCTGGTAGAGCATGACATCATAATTCTAGAAGTTCTTGCCTTAACAGAAGCAGTTAAAGGCCCAAAGCAAAGATCAAAGCAGCTGAAGATCTCATTTACTCTTCTCTTTGTTTTCAACATACTGTTACAATTACAATTTCATTAGATCAGAGAATTTCACAGAAGAGTGTTTCATACTTTTCTGTGTACAGAAAACAACTATATAGTGTTACTTGAAAGTTGGGCTACAATTCACAGGTATGATTTTTCTTTTCTTCTCATTGTGCTGGTGCTGATTCCTTTCCTAGTCATTCTCCTGTTTATCTGGACACTGACCTTGATTATATGGGGCAAATCTAGGCAAGATCCATGGCAAAAGCGTAAGCAGTTTTGGGCTTCAGTAGCACTGGTTTTTGATTTATAATTTTGATTTTGCTTTCTTTGCCTGTTTTACATTCCATTCACTTTTTTCATGAAAGAATAAAGCAATATCAGTAAGGACGGTATGTGTGATAAGTGCAGAATGTCTCTGATAATATGAAGATCAAACTCTTCATTTTATTTTGACCTGAAGCCAGGGAAAAGAGCAAAGCGCTGAGTTGCTCTGTTCTTAGCCATCTGTGTTGCATGAACAGACAGTCTGTTATGTATAAAACCAGCTGTGACTGTTTTAAGGGGCATCTGTTCTGTACTGAGGCATAACAGTTGATGGTATTTAGACTTGGCAGTCAAGGGTGCCAGGTCAGTCTAGCTCAGTCTAAGTCTGACAGGATGGGTGTGGCTTCTTGCTAATCATCATCCTTTGAGTAAGGAAACAAGAAAACCTGTAAAACTGTCAGCCTTTCAACAAAAGGGGAGAGCATCTCATAGGAGCACCCCACTATAGTTAGGAAAAGGAAGGATTCAGTTAGTTTAGTATCAGCTTCATTGTGTGACTGTCAAATCATTTGTTTCCTGATATTTGATAGATAAACTGAGCTCAGTTTTAGGCCACTGCTTCACTGGAAAAGGCAAACTGCATGGTGCCTGGATAATAATGCCTAGAAGGAAGATGGTGAATTGTGAATTATTCGAAGTGTTTACTTATGCAGTCTGCCTTAGACTTTCTCAAGATGAGTCATCTGCTCTTTCAAGTCTGCTGGACTTTTAGAGATCTGGATGGTAGATTTAGCTGCACAGGATGCAGCATTGGTGAGAGGATGCTGCTGTCAGCTTATGAACATGACCAACAGTTTCATAATCTGCTACTGTAACTGCAATGTACTAAATACCTACTTTTGTCTTTTGGACTGCTTGCTTGGTGTATTTTTTTTTTCCCCTTATAATTTGTTTTAAAAGGACTCTATTTCTAGCAGCTACAGTTGGTGAAAATTTATTGAGTATGAATGAAAGACAGCTGCTAAAAGATGTAAATAGCTGCTGGTTAATGACGTGATGGCTCCTCCAAGAGATTAAATGAGGAATTTCCTCTCTCCCTCAACAATTTGTACTACATAGCCAGTGTCCACACTACATGACTGTTTAAGTCTCACGTGCTTACTCAGTAAGGGTAGCTGAGTAGTATCTTAGGTTTTTTACACAGCTAGCCTCAGTAGAACTACTAATCTGGTAAATCAACAGTCCCAGTCTTGTCTGGTTTAATTTCCATTGTGTAGATATATCTTCTGCATGCCTACACAGCAGAGCACAGGAAGAAGCATAAACTCATTCTCTAGCATATCCCAGGTCTGTTGTTTCTCCTTAATGTTTTCAGAAAATGAAAGCCTCACTGGGAATTTAAGTGAAGCTATTTTCTCTCTGTGCTTACAGCTTTGGACATCTAACACCAACCTGATTCTTCATTGTAACAACAAAACAGAAACTACTTGAGATGAGACATGACAAAAAGCAGTATTACTGGCTATTCCCAATCATTCACAGTGTTTGTAATACAGTAATTCTTGCAGATCTAGATAAGTGTTCTGTTGTGTTTGGCATTGTAGAGACTAGTAATAAAAACTGATTGCTATCTCAAATATCCTGCAATGGACAGGCAAGGATTGGTACTTCCCATTACAATGTCATAGACAGATTTGGTGATTTCCCATAAAAACAGAGGAAACTAGTGTAAAAGTTTGGGACTGAAACCTTTGAAGGTGTGGGAACACCCAAATCCTAGTCAGACACTGAATACCAAAGAGCACTGCTCCCATTCTCTGAGGCTCAGGTTCTGATACACAAGGACTGCAGTAAGTAAAACAGCTGAGGTAGTGTTCATCTCTATTGATCCTGTGCTGTGACCTGACATGATTGTGGGGCTCTTGGATGCATAGACATTAAAATTCATCGCGTCCTGAAAGCAGAAAAGTAAAGTGAAAAAAATGAGGTTGAAAAAAATGAGGTTGCTTGATTTGTATGTGTATTCATTACAGTCACCGTAGAAACAGATACTGGAAGATAAGTTGGAAATAAGTAGGTCATTCAAAATGGGTTCTTCCCTAGTATGGAGAAGATTGTTTGCTTTTTTTTCTGCAGTTAGGCGATAGGGCAAAGACTGACAGAGTGGGAGTAGAAGTGACAAGTGATGAAAGGGAAAGAGAATGAAAGTGACTATAGTGACAAAGCCTTTGAATTATCAACAGATGAGAAAACCTTGAACTAATTCAAGTCTAAAATATATGAGGATGTTTGTGTACGATAAGGCAAAAGCTATAATACTATGCAATTAAAGCTGAACATTAATTCTGCAGGCTGGACTGCTCATTTGTTTTGGAAAGCAGGATGATAATTCAAAATGCACAGAAGGTATCCCAGGTCAAGCCTGCTGCTTAAGCAGTTTGTCTTCTGTAATACTGCAAGCTTCATATATGACAAAATGAACTCACTTCTTTTCATGGGTCCAGTCCATAATACTGACAATACTTCTAAGAGAACTAGGCCCAAATTTACCCTTGGATACCAAAAGCTAACATGTATTAATACTAGCTAAAAAAATGAGCCAGAAAGAATCAGAGCATCGTAATTTTCTACACCTATCTTAACAATGTAAGGTCAACCTAATCAGATATAATAAAACCATTGAATGTTTACTAAATCAGACTTACAATCAGACAGTCAAAACCCAATAACTGAGTATGTTTCTAATTTGCATTTCCTAGCACTGTGCTATTTCAGCTTTCAGCAGACTAGTAGCAGCTCTAGCAGCAGCACTGTGCTGCATCCTGGTCCCTTCCAAGCACATTAGCTCATTGAAGGCCTGGCTCACTAGTCTTTCTGCTTGTACCTTGTATTGTCCTTCACACTTGGGTGAACAGGGCATAAAAGCCTTCCATTCCAGTTTCAAACCTACTTGTCATCTCTTTATGCATTTGAGAATTGCTAGCAAAAGTAGAAGGCAAAGCAGAATAAAAATTTCTTAGCAGAATTTTTTGTGGCAATTTTGTTTCAATTCAACAAACCCAGAAACATTTAACCAATGCTACTGGGAGNTGGTCTTCACTGGCAAGTGTTCCAGCCAGACCACCCAAGTCATAGAAGGCAAAGACAGGGACTGTAAGAGTGGAGAACCACCTGCTGTAGGAAAAAAGTCAGGTTTGAGACCATGTCAGGAAAGGTGCACAAGTGCAGGGAACCTGATGAGTTGCAGCTGTGAGTACTAAAGGAATGGGTGGATGAAGATCTCACTTGAGAAGTTGCGACAGCCTGGTGAAGGTTCCGCTGACTGGAAAAGGGGAAACATGACCCCCATTTTTAAAGAGGGGAAAAAGGGAACACCCAGGGAACTACAGGGTGGTCAGTCTCACCTCTGTGCTTTGCAATACTATGGAGCAGATCCTGCTGGAAACTATGCTGAGGCACATGGAAAACAGGGAACTGATTTGTGACAACCAACATGGCTTCACTAAGGGCAAATTGTGCCTGACAAATTTGGTGGCCTTCTATGATGGCGTTACAGAGGTGGTGGATGACTGACATTATTTGCACCTGAAACTGTGCAAAATATTTGACACTGTGCTACACAACACCCCTACTCTTTAAACTGAAGAGACACAGATTTGACAGATGGACCACTCAGTGTATAAGGAATTGTCTGAATAGTCACACTCAAAGAGCTGTGGTCAGCAGTCAATGAACAAGTGGAGACCAGTGATGAGTGGTGTCCCTTAGGAGTTAATCTTGGGGCTGATACTCTAGAATATCTTTGTTGCTAACATGGAGAGTGGGATTGAGGGCACCCTCACCAAGTTCACTAGTGACAGCAGGCTGTGTAAGGCAGTCAAGCTGAAAGGAAGGGATCTGGCCATCCTGAGGGACCTGGACAGGCTTGAGAGTGGGCCTGTTTAAACCTCATGAAGTTCAACAAGACCAAGTGCAAGGTCCTGCACCTGGGTCAGGGCAATCCCAAGCACAAATACAGACTGGCAGAGCTTGGGACAGAAGGACTTACGAATATGGTACAAGAAGGTCAACATCAGCTGGCAGTGGTGCTTGCAGCCCAGAAAATCTTGGGCTGCATCCAGAGCAGCATGGCCAGAAGGTTAAGGGAGTGATTCCCTCCTTGTACTCTGCTTGACTACTGCATCCAGCTCTGGGGCCAACAATGTGACAGAGGAGGCCACTTAGATGGTTAGGGGGCTGAAGCACCTCTCCTATGAGGCTGAGGGAGTTGGAGCTGTTCAGCCTGGAGAAGACTCCAGGGAGAGTTTAGAGCAGCCTTTCATACCTAAATTGGTCTACAAGACAGCTGAAGAGGAACTTTTTACGAGGACATGTTATGATATGACAAGGGGGAATGGATTTAAACTGCAAGATGGTAAGTTTGAATTGGATATGAGGAAGTAATTCCCTACTGTGAGGGTGGTGAAGCACTGGAACAGGTACTCAGAGAAGCTGTGGATGCCTCATCCCTGGAAGTGTTCAGGGCCAGGTTGGATGGGGCTCAGAGCAACCTGGTCTAATGGAAGGTGTCCCCATGGCAGGGGGGTTGGAAGTGGGTGATCTTTAAGGTCCCTTTCAATGTAAACCATTTTATGAGTCTATAGTTCTATGACTCTAAATACTGTTTGATGTGTTATGCCATGCCATGCTGTAACATGTAATGCCAGACAACAGAGATAAAACAGATCACTTCAACCCAGTCAGATACTGGGTTATAATTATATTCCAGATAATTATAATCCCAGAAAGGATTTTTTCAGATTTTTTTTAAAGAAAGTAACTTACTTATACTTTTGCTCTTTGGGAAGAAAAATATCCTAAAATATCAGAAGTTGCTGTACATGGCACAGCATTTCTGCGTTTTGAGTACTTTTAATGGTGTAGAATCTTGTATGCTGAGACTTAGGCTTAGGATATCACAAATGCTACTAGATCAGTGCCAGCAAAAAAGACCAAAATGTAACATTTTGACTTCTGTATTGTATGATTCTTTCCTCTTCTCTGGGGATATACCAATTTTGGTATTTTCTCTCCTCTCTCTGTTTCCTATTTCCTGACTAATTCTTTCTTGTGCTGGCATAAACGTCTTACATAGATCAGAGATCTGGACTGGGTCATAGTTGAGGAAGAAAGGTATGAAAATGACATATACCTACACATATTTGAAGAGATCATGAACATATGCTAAATTATAAACATGTAAAAGACATGTAAAAGTCTGGTTTATCTTTCTTCATTTTCTAAAATATCTCAGGTTTCCAGAGAGCATAAGTCTTGATTGAGGCCATCTAAGCCACAGTCGTCTTTGCATATAAAGCAGAAGAAATCTAATAGCAAATAAAATCTAAATAACTGTACCAAGATAGCACCTTGTGGCTAAGTATTAATAGTTTTGCCGCTACTCCTTGCTCTGTAAGACATGGGGTAGGTCTTATAGTGCAAATGGAGTGGTAAAGCTGGAAGTTTTCTGAGAACTTAGTTACTACTGTTACTAGTGGTTGTCCTAGCAGCATAGGGGGCTCATGTGAGTCCCAGCACTACTGTGGTTTGATTGATGCAAATAGACGACAAGGTGATCTTTACTGCTGTAAGACCTTTCTGGGTGTCTGTCAAAATTGAAATTACTATCCCCTTTATAGAAACTTGCACCAATCCTTTGTAGTTATTGTTGCCATACAGATTTACACCTGTTGAAGGTTTTCCTCCTGTATTTGTAGATACGGCAAGATGTCGTAGCCTCCAAAAGTGGCTGAAGACAGTCTGTTCTTTTGCTAAATTGCAGTTCCTCTCTTTGCAGCTCCAGCTGTTATCTGGAATCTTGCTGGGCAGCTCCTTTGCTGGGACCTGCAGCTTCCCCATGTGCTCAGAGTCTTCATACACAATAAGACAGAAATTTTAATTCCCAAAGGCAGAAATGTTTAAATTTTTCCTCTTGTCACCCTTCAGGTAAATCAGCATTGTACTAGTACAGATTTCCGGCTGTTGCTGTGTGGGTTGTTGCTGTGCTCTCAGGCAAGAAGCATGGCTTGGTTATTGAAAATTAAAACATGGTGTCTGAAGGTGTGCAGGTGGGCTGCTTGAGCTGGGACATGTAGTTCTGAGACTCTTGAAAAGACTTGTTTCCATTTCACACTGGAATACTTGGATACTCTCAGAAGGTCAAGTCATCCATACACAACAACCAGTACTGAAACGATACCACTCTTCTCCCAGTGATATTGGCATGTTTCAGGTCCAGTGCAATTGTACTTGTGGTCTGAACTTTAGATTGCTTTCAAGCTCAGATTTAGTGGATGTTCACTCAACTAGTCCTTAGGTTGACTCCCAGCAGCTGCCTAGCTCTTCTGCAGGCTTTGCTTGATGGTGCTTGGCATTAACCCTGTCCACGTCCCTCTTTCCCTCACCCCTTGTCAGGTTTTGTTTGAAACTTGCTGCTGTGATTTGTAGCCAAGCAAAGAAGCCTCCCATGCACTACTCCACCTCCCAGCTCTTCAGTGAGCTCTCCTGTGTTCATCTAGAGCCAAGCCCTATAATGGGGCTGGTCTCTAATGACCTCTGCTCAAGAGCCCGACACACAAAAGTGTATGGTGACAGGTGTGGAAGATACACACAGTTCACGTGGCGCAGAGAGAGAGAAGGAATTCTGTAGAGTAGTGTCAAAGAGATAATTTGAAATGCTGACAGCCTTTTTTTCTTGGTTCTGTTTTGAAACAAACCATCCTTTCTGGCTGGAGGAAGAACACCAGCTCTGAGTTAGGCCTGGGAGCTTTTAGCTTTTGCTTAATTGTGCAGGAAAATACAAAAGCAGATTGTGGCTTTAGGTCATAGGTGCTACAAGGTTTCTTAATACTCGTAAAACTCAGTTTAAAAATATTTTAAGAATGCCACAAGTCTTGAATTAATAACCATGCAGAAAATGCCTCCCTGCAGAAAGTTTTAAATATGTTTTCATCTACTTTCAGAGAAAGTATTTTTTGCAGATATCAAATCTGCATGTAATTACATAACTAGGTAGACTACCATGCTGGAGGACCATGTGCTTTTTTTTTAACTTTTCTAGTTTATCAAGTTGTTTAACAAAAACACTTTAGTAAGAGAGATTAGTGAAGCCAGAAATTATTGCCAAATGAGAAGAGAACTGTACTGGGTCAGCCTGCAAACTCCATTCACCTAATTGCTTCAAAGGTAGTGGGGTGAGTGATCTCTGAAGCAGATTAGATGGGGTATAGCTTGCATATAGACAAAACCAGTGAGGAGAAGTAAAGTAGGATTTAGTAAAGAAATATTGACGCTGCTCTATTTTACTCCACCAGTAACATCCGAAGCTATAAATTCTCTGTTTCTTTGGATACCACACTCTAGGAAAAGAAAATGGAAAAACTTGAATTGTAGATAAGTCTTGATAAAACAGCTGGCAACAGGAGGGGCAAAATAAGCATCTTTTGTGGCCTGAAACATTGTTATTTTTTCAGATAATAAATTGCATGGAAGCCTTGCTAGGCCTGAAAGTTGGTCAAGGGCACAATAATCTCACAGGCCAAATGCAGACCAGAGGAAAAGAGGTATGTCAAGGTTGCCTGGCTGCAGTTTTTAGTTTACCACATAGCTACATCTGCAGGAACAAAGTTCCTTCTGTGTAGATATTCCTTTGCCATATCAGGCCCCTTCATGGTGGAATTCAGAGGTGTGCTAAATGTATACAAGCCTTAGTACTTGTAAGTCAGAGTTCATGTAGATAGAAGGCTGAACTGTGTTGCTCTGTGTTCCCTCCTATACCTGTAAACTGCTTCTGCCTGACTTGAATCTTTAAAGTAGACTCTGTTCATTCTCTGAAAATTCAGGAATGGGGTGGCGGGGGTGGGCAGGAAGTGGAGAAAACTGGTCTATCTGTTTTCCCCTTTGTTGGTGATAAGGGGCATTTCTTTTTCTTATTTGTGTTTAAGCATGTGTGTTTATGCTTTCATAAAAGTAACCATTTCCTACAATTTAGATTTCTATTTGCCACATAATAGCAAGAGGATTAAGAAAAGGAAAGGTTAAAATGGTGTCATGGTGTCTTCTGTATCTCTCCTGGCCAATTCCTCTTTTTAATGGTCAGTACCGAAAATGCGTATAGAGGTCCACACACAGAAGAATTAACAGGAGCTTAACCTCCTACTTTGGAGCCTAACTTCAGTTGGGTATAGTTTTTCATTTGAAATATGTGCAAGTCTGTGCTGGTTTGTTGAAGTATAGTCTTTTGAGAGATCTTGTTAAGCCCTTCTTGTCATAAAATGTTTCATGAGTGTCAGCATCAAGCACCAGCTGTACTAAAAATGTGGGTTTTTTCTGTTCCTTTGTATTCCTTATAGTCAGCAGTGACTACTGTTTACGACAACAGAGAAAAGAACAGGGTGGCTAAAGTATATTATCTGTATCTCTGTCATGACTTCATTAGGATTAGCATCAACTTGGCTTTTGCCTTTTTATTCTTTATATAAACTGATACATTTCTTGCATTTCTCACCAGATTAGTTTCACATTGTAATATATGTTTGATGTAATTCATGCTCTTTTTGGAGTATATATACGTGGTAAACCCGGTATACGGGGGATTCTTAAGAATTACTGAAATATAAAACCGAAGCCAGGAAGAGTTGCTTCACCAGGCTGCAGAAAGCGGACAGAGAGCTGAAAAGGCACCTAATTAGCATCCCAACAGATCCGGCCTGCACAAGAGAGTGGCTCCTTGGCCAGCAATCGGGAAACACCCAAGCCATTAAGTGGTTGGGAGATGGGTGTCCCAATGCAGGAATTCATCACTTTCCAAAAGCAGGCTTTGCCCAGCACCACCGCCTAGGAACGGATGAATTCATATGATGGTGAAACTGCGGACAGGTNACAGTGACTTTCTAATACTTTTATCTAAATATTTTCTCTAAATATTTTTGTTTTCTTTCAATACTGGTTTCCTCAAAAAGACCCCCAACATTTCACATCCCAAATCTAATCACAATGGAACTGGAATACTTCAGATGAAGTCAGAACTGTAATGCTTCTGAGTACTATAATATTATAATATTATGAATGTTATAGCTGAAATCTAAAGTGAGTTAGAAGCAAAGCTAACAAAAAAAGACTGCTTCCTGTTTTTACAGAGCTGAAGTTTTTCTGAACCTGGATTCTGATTGAAAGAGAACTATTTTGGAAAGTTTGAGCAGAAACAGCTTGATGCAATGGAATTACTTTCTTTCTATATTTCATATTTATAAACAAAGGTGTAACTTTTTAATGAACTGACTAAAGCATCCCAAGAGGAGGAACTGGAAACCTGAAACCTGGAATGGATATATCCATTAAACCCAATGGAAACAAAATCCATTTTGGTTTAGCCAAATCATACAGAATTAAATTGCATACTTTGACTGTGTGTGTATTAGCTGAGATATTACTGAGAATCCTGGGTCTCATTTGGTGTCCAGCAAATGAATTGGATGTTGAACTAATGAATGAGGAAAAGCTACACCGGGGCAGTAGCACAACAGTAAACATAGTCCTCCTTTTTTCATTTGCTATGCGAAGAATGTGTGAATAGGTATTATTGTGTTGAAGACTGGCTTTCAGTTGCATCTTTTTGGCATGAAGTGGCAGAGATAAGAGCTGGGCCAGTGAGCCTCTGCACTCCACACTTTGCCATCCTACTGTTCTGCCAGTAAATCTGAGCACTTGCCTATCAGCATTGTTTTGTTAGCTTTGCCAGGCACTATGTCAGAGTTACATCAGTGAATAATCTACCTAACAGCCTCCTTAAAGATCAATACTATATGAATCACCTTGTGTCATGCGTCTATTTAGCCCTTGTGCCTTACCTGCCCTGGCATGGGGCATTGCACCTAGTTTGAGGAACCAGTCTGAATTCCTTTTATCTGTGAGAATCTTTACTTGGTTTCATTTAGGAATTAATCAAGTTTTGCCATGATTAAGCTAGACACTCAATCAAACCTGTGTTTTAACTTGGAAGCATGTGAGTGATCCTGTTGAAGTGAGAGTTTAACATGTATGTAAATACCTGCCTAGACGGGGGTTGTAATTAAAGATCTAGAATGATATCATGTAATGACTTCTGACTTCCTGATTGATACTAGAATTGCATCAGATTGCAAATTCAGCTAGACTTAGTATGCAATTATGCACTGCCACATCCCCAGAAAAGCTCTTATTTTAAACCTGAATGTGATCCTTCCACTTCTTCCTTCCATTCTATAGAGAAATAAGAGCTGTTTCATGTAGCACTCATTCAATCTCACTAAAGTGTCACAAATAAACTGCCTGTGCACCTTCTAACATGCTACAGACTTCTTGACAGATCTGTTCGTCCTTGTGATGACTTCTCCACCTTTCACTTCTGCCAAATAAGGAAAAATTATTAAAGATTATTTGTTCAAACAGAAGAAATGCGTCAAAAGGACTTTGAGCTATACTGTGAGGATGTTGGATTTGCCACAGTATCTAAATGAATGCCTAATGTAAATAAAACTTAATATTCAGGGTTCACTCTATTTTGGAGTTGCAGAAGCACATCATTAAAAAAATCCTGACATGTCAGTGAACAATGAATTACCATGTAATGCAGCCCTGTATCAACATAACAAGCAACTCCCGGCTGGTGTATAATGTGTGGCACATAGAAGATGATACATAGAATGAGACAAGGAATAGCTCCTTAGGGGATAGGATACTTCAAGACTAATTCTGAGATGGTGTAAGAGGCATATATTTCCAGTGAAAGAGCTGGAGCTCAACTGATTTACAGTAGTTTGGGTGCCAGCTCTTTCTCATTAGTGAACAGGTATGATGTTCTCTCTATTGTACCTTTTTCTCTCCACCTTGATAAATTTACTTCATTGCCAGTATTAAGATTTTTTCACTGCTAGCCATAAGCAGTGCTCCTAAGGATCATCTTTCCAATTAGGCTGGTGCTCTACCATTCTGCTCCCCAGTGTTCTGTGCTGAAACTTGACAAGCCTTTAACTGGAAATGTATTTTGACAGTGTTTTCCAGGTGGTGGTCCTCAACAACTTGTCAGGGGACTATAGAAAATCACTACCTGTTCAGAAAGTTTAAATTTACTGTAGAGGAATGTGTACTTTCAGTGGAAAAATAGAGAGACTGCAAATTTATAAGGGTTTAATGCCAGAGTCCTAGTGATTGATGTTTTCAATTTGAATGAGATGACAGAAATGCATGGCAGGAGCATGGGAAAACAAGCATAATCCAACATAGGAGAGGTCCAGACTAGTGTAATGAGAAATGGTACCACCATGAGCACAGCCAGACAGTCGAGCAAGCTGCTCAGAGAAGCTGTCATCCCCATCCTTGAGAATTTCAGGATGTAACTGGACAACACACTGAGCACCCTGGTCTGATCCCATGGAGACCCTGTATGAGAAGAAGGTTGGACTAGAGATCTCCTGTGGACCCTTCAAATCCAAATTATCTCATGATCCCATGACCCTCATTGGGATTCCTTTCATGCTGATTTTAACATTTTGATGATATTTCTGTGTTCAAAAACACAGTTAAGTAAACAGATATATAGACAGATATATATGCATATATTTTATTTATTTCTGTTAACAAGAGCACACTAGTACAGGCCTTTCAGCTCCTTCGTGTGTTGGCTGCTCTGACCTCAACAGTAGATCTTGCTGAAGAACTTATTTTAATTTTATTGATGTTATGTTGCCTAACTGCTGGAGGCACTGGAGCTGAATCTGAGTTACGTTGTTGGTACCTGTTGCCTCTTATAGTGCCCAGTTTGCATATTTGACCAAAAAAAAAATTATACTATTTACTGTAAATTTTATTTGACTAACTTTAACAATTTAAAAACACAAATGGAAATCATTGATCTGACATGTCCTAACACCCCCTGGAAGTTACAGTAATTAGCTGCAAGCAAGCACTAGGTTAGTATGTAAAATTTTCAGTAGATGTTCTTTCTTTAACAAAGACTCCTATATTGCTTGTGCATGCATCTACAATTATTGCTTAGCTGATATATTTACAACTAATGCAATGTTTGCAAAATCACAATTAAATGCAGAACATATGCTATTGTTGTGTATGTGGCTTCTCTGGGAGGGCACTTATCAATGGGTGTTTTTGTCCCAGTCATGGGGTTATTCTAGTGCACTGGAAGACACCCAGATAAACAACTGTTTGCAAAATTGTGGCTCTAGGCAGTGCCAGCCCACAAGAGAATTTTTGAACCTGCCTGTATAGTCCATTACAAGTGAGCAGTGGCAGGCAGAAGGGTTACCAGAATTCACCAAAGGCCTGCAGAAAGCATGGATTACTCAATTCTCACAGAGCTTTGGCTGCCAAATTAACAGGAGCACATTGTAGGATAAATAGCTGTTATCTGCATTTAAGGAATGCCTTCCAAGTGAGATGGAAGGTGCTCTGCCTTACAGGATTATCTGGCTGTTCATCCTGTCATGTGAAACAGCCATCCTCCAGTTTTTATAAAACATAGGCTGTCAACATAGGGGCCCAGGATGGTTCCATAAAGTCACAGGCACCATTTCTATGGTTTTATAGAAGAATGCAGAGGTCTTGCTCAAAACATTTATTCATTTAGGTCACATAGCATTTGGATTCACAGACATAGCAGTTGTTTAGAAGAAATTTAAGGTTTCTGATTCTAACCAAATCAAATTTGCAAGGTTGTACACAAAATTTGTATTGCTCTCTACTCCGAAATTTTCTTGCTACCTATGGCTAGAATAATCACAGATTAAGATTCTGACATGGTTTTTCTCCTCTTCTTGACCCTATCCTAATACAAAGAATACATGATGGCTGTTTCTGGGAATAAACAATACTAAATTGAACCTGATGGGAAGTAACAGTTTACCAAAGTTGATGACAAATATTTGACTTTTGGCTCAGATATTCAGTTAGTGTGTACTTGAATAGCTTCTTTGGTCCTGCATGTTTTCATTACTATTTTTGTGGGGGTGGAGCATGATCGATGGTAGCAGAGCAGATAATGATGAAACTATGGCATCCACAAAAGCATCAACATGACTCACCCACATGTCTTTATCTATAGTTATTATAAACGTTTGTTGCTTTAAACATATCTTCTTCAGCCCTTACATTTATTCTCCATGTTGCCCTATCCTATAGCTGTTTTTTTAAAACATTCTTTGAGAAGAGGCCAGGAGAAAATTAGAATTTAGATGTTGTCTTGAGTTTAAATTGTCAGTTGGATGAAAAATTTCAGAGATGAGGTTTTAGCTAACTCCTGGCAGTCTTGACTGTGTTCAGTGAATGCTTCTTACTGACTTACTCTGAGGCAGGAAAGGCACAAACCTTTGCCACTTTTCTGTAATTTAGCACTTCAGTAACCAAAACTCAGCAGACTTTACCACTTCCTCTTTTACTGGGCCAGGACATGTCCTTTCATAGGTCACACCATGCAACCCAGCAAGCTCTACTGCTTTCCATCAAGCAAAGGAGAATACTTCCTTATTCTGCCATTTCCGCTCCCTAATGCTTTCCGCATGTAACCCACTGCAAAAAGACTGGTAAAACTCCTGCTGCATACCCTTGTTACAGACAAAGAAAGCCCTCTCCCTAAGTACCTATTACTCCAGCGTAACATTTATACTGCTGTTGACTTAAAAGGCAACCACTAGAGTGACCACTTTTGGGCCACTTTTCCTACTCATTTATTCTGGTGTTTTTTTGGTTGACCGTTCTCTGAACAGGACATTTGACTCGAGAACTCTGGAGGTCCCTTCCAACCTGAATTATTCTGTTATTCTGTGATTAAGAGATGTAGAGTGAAAGAGGACATCACATTTCAACAGATAATCTTCCTTTTATGCTTTCACAGTGTAGTGGTATATAATCACTAATATAAGTAAAACAGTGTGATGGCAAGCATGGAAATCAAAGTGTTTTGTCCTGAATAATAGTGTCATGGGTTGGTTAGTTGTTATTTTTTAATGTGAAGTATTCTGTGCTTTCAATGATATTGCGTCTACTGTGGAAAACCATTTCTTGTGGAAGTATTTAGGGGTTCCTGACAGCTCCAATTCTGATACCACTTGAGCTTAGAAGATTGGCAGGCTCTTACTGCCTTTGAAGCTTTGCATTTACCAAGGGAGAATATTTCTTTTTCATCCACCTTTTGCTGGTGGTGTAACCACAGGGAGCTGAAGCACATTTTTTCTCATGACACAGCTAGTTGTTATTTTTAGGCACTAAATCATTTATTTGGAGTTATAGTCTCCTGTAATTATAGGCAATAAGGACACAACTCACATTTTTAAAAGGGCAAGGTCCCAAGCCTAATCAAGAGTGTTGGTGAGGCTTTTACATGAGATCACTATTTCTCTACAAGTGCCTTAACTCACATTGTTTCTGCTAAAAAGGGAAACCTAGGATCAATTTAATGCAAATGACTAGCCAAAAAGTCAAGAAAACCCTTTTCTCAAAGCTATTCTCCTTTTGATTAAACTTATTTAAGATTAAGGTAATGCAAGTAACAAATCAAACTCTTGTCAACAAGTTATCACCAGCAGTGGTTACGAATAAATATTCTCTCCAGCATCAAACTACTCCATGAACACAGCATATAAATCCCAGGAAGGATTTCAAGGAAGAATCTGGTGACTCCAAAATACTGACTACAGTATTTTACCAAAGGCAGTTAAGTTAAAGGGTCAAATAAGGAAACCAATATAAATTATGCATCTGAACTGCTGCATTACAGTAAGCGTAAAGCCTCCTGGTAAGTTGTATGGTCTCCTACAAGTTTCTTCACTAGTTTCTTCTGTAGTTCAGGCCATCACTGATGACAAATGAAGCTGGGCAGCTCTTAGATGGCAGTTTATAGCTCAATGGTTTTTACTTTTTCAGAGAATAGAGAACATGGTTTATTGAGTACCTATATGAAGCTGTTTAGGACTGTAGAGTTTCTCCTCTATGGATTTTTTTATACTACTTAGATGTGCCTAGGACAAGTTCTATTTTTATACCTCTTATATCTCCAGTGGAAATTTGAAAACCAAAAGAGGAAGGAGGTTGTGCTCGCAATCGTCCATGGCAACAGTTTGGCTCCAGTTATCATGAGGTGTTTTCAGTTTGTCATTGTCACCATCTCTGCCCAGAGTAAAGCCTTCAATCCCTGCTCAGTCTGAATACAAAAATACAGAAGTTAGCTTTCTGGTAAAGCTCTCTCCCTTTCATCCAACTTCCTGTGATTGTATCCTGCTTGACATGTTTCTGGCTTGGGGAAAGCTCACCCACAAACTGACAAAAGTAGGAGACAACTAAGGTCCATCTGCTTGGCATTTAAGTTTCAAGATGCAAAAGCAGTATAAATATAGGCAGATAGCACAATTCTCTTACAGAAAAGGATCTGAATCTAGACTCAAGGGAGTCAGGAATTTGCACAATATTACTTCTGGTCTGCAATCTCCCTATTCATTTTCTTCAGGTTTAACAAGAGGCAGGCACATTTGTTTGTTGATGCTGCAGTTTCCAGTTTCTGAGGTAGTAATTCTGAAGGTCTGGAAATGCTGCTCAAGCCCTTATCCTTGATCTTCAATACCTCTACCTTGTGTACCTGTCCCATAAGCCTCAGTGGTGTTCCAGACATCCAGTGTAGCAGGCTGGCCTATCACAAGCCATTTTCTACTTAGCAGAGTCACCATCTGCACAACAAAAAATCTGCACCCTTCTCCCCTTCCTCAGTGTAGATGTACAAATACTAAGTCAGTCTGCTTTTTTGAGAAAGCAGTGTGAACATACAGGCAGATGGTACTATTCTGCTTGCAATCTAGACTACTCTGCAGCCTCTATATGTAGTGAATAGACCACAAATGAATCAGCTTTTCTTTAGAAATCCATCCCAGTAGAAATAAGCAGACGGGTAGCCAGTAGTTTAGTATTAGCTGGATTTTATTAGGAAATTAGACTTAAACTATGCAAAGTTTAAGTAATAGATGCATTACCCTGCACATTTTTTTTACCTCATATCATGCTGTGGAGCTGTAGGATGGCACAAACATCAGAGAAATAGATGAAATAAATAGAAATAAAACAAATGTTTGTTAAATAAAAAATCCCAACTACTTTTTCTCTTTAATTGTCCCATATAGTCAGAAAACTGACTATTTCTATTTATTGACAGCACTCTGGGCTCGTCAGGGGGAAATATGTGACTCACAGGGAGAATATACTCCAAAAAGATTGAGCTGGTGGTGCTTTCACCTCCTCTGCATTGTATCATATCTTTGGATCATTGTAGAGATGCAAGCAAGTATTGTTCCTCTTTTCTGCCTGCCTCTAATGATCTGCATGGACATAGGAAATACAGTATCAGTGAAAAGCCCATGCAAAGTGAAATGAACAGCGCTAATGCCTTTATTAATGTTCAGCTCTTTATTAAAAAGATCAGCTGGGCAGGGGGCCTGACACGGAACTCGCCCCCGCTGCTGTAGCTTTCCCAGGTAGCTGAAGGGGAAGGAGGCATGCAGAGTCTGTTGCTGAGGTCCAGAGCAATGGCTGTTCCCTCTCCAATCCTTGTGGCACAGTCTGTTGCTGAAGCCCAGAGAAGCAACAGTCCCCCCTCCTCTTCTTCTAGCACACTGGTAGCCAAAGGGTGTGAACACGTGCAGAGTCTGTCAAAGTAACAGCTGTCCCTCTCCTTTCCTTGTGGCATCACCAGAAAATTGCTGTCTCTTTGTTCTGGCTTCCCACAGCCCACTCCAGTCCAATCCTCTGCAGGTGATGGTGACAGGGCAAAAATCGACTAGGAGATGTGTCCCCCTTTTCCTAAGCGAAGGCATTTGTCTAGCCCGATCTACTGTGCCTATTTCAATTTTTAGGGGTGTTTTTATTCTCAAAAATGCTCCCATGGTCCCAAGGGGCTTTTCTAACTTGCATTTTAGTCCCAGAATGGTAGCATGGGTGGGGGAGGCAGGTTATCTCTAGGTAGTTTAGAGGAAGCAAACAGAACAATACAGCTTCATTAACCCCTCAAAAGCCGGTGCTCATCCAGAGCCTGCAGCGTCCCAGTGCTGCTGTGGGAACCAGGAAGTTTCTGCCCGAACTGGGAACTTGTTCATTACACAAAGGATGAACAATTCTGACATGGTAATCTATAGAAATTAGGTTTCTTTTGAGACACAGAGGGTTTAAAAAATACTTTCTAGATTTGTTTTAACCTCTGTTTATATATTTACAGTACTGCACTAGAAAGAGATATATTTAAAAAATCTAACTCACTAAACATGTGAGATTTCAGAGATGCTCTTTCTTTCTCTCCATTTTGGGATTCAAATAGGGAAAAGCAAATCAAAACCAGAACAGACATCTCCTGAGTACACTTACTAAAATGAAAATGAAATTGAAGTAATAATAATGTGGAAAGTGAAAGATGTTGTTGGGCTTTGCATTTGTAAAGTAAGTGCTAACAAATCAGAGAATCCATAGCAAGAGTGCGTGTTGATTACCTGGATGGAAAAACCACATTCCAGATCATGATCTAGCTATTTTTGAAAACTTCTGGAAATAATTAGCATCCTGCACAGTTCTGGCAGGAAACTAAAGATCAGTGGTACCATAAGAAATTCTGTTAGATGGAGAAGGAAATGGAAATGGAACTTAACTACTTTCTGAAAATTCATCAGTGACTCGGGAGTCATGTTATATTTTTCAGATAACATTTTATCTTAGACCTTTCCTTTCTAAGACTCCATGCAAGGGGCATACGTTGGAGACTTTGTTATGTTCATCTGAGTCTTGAACACTAAAAAATGCTTGTAGGTGTACTTAGGAAACAAAAGATTCAAAAGTGCTGAAATCCAGAGCATTCCAGTAACTAATTATTTTAATTCTTGTGACTAAATGTTGACCAAGGATGGGTTATCTGCATGTGCTTGTTTATGTTGAATTGAACTGTTTTTTCCGAATAGATGTAAAATGTGATGCTGACCCCTTTAGATCCTATTTCTTGAATCAAAAGAATTAGTTCCAGAAGTAGCACAACTCATAAACCCTAATTTCTTGAGATTTATGTCTTTTAGTTGCTCGATTTTTTTGTTAATTCAAAGCTATTTTGTCAACTCACTGCCTATTAGACATCCGTAAACAGACTACAGAGTGAGTTTTTCTGGTTAGTTAAGTATTAGTTAGTAGTTAGTAAGCTCTATGACTAGAGCTCTCCAGTGGATAGGCAAGCAGCAGAATCTCTGTCCCATGTGCATCTTTTGCTGGTGTTTTGTGTATCCTTTTTCATTAGAAAGAATGCTGATATCTGAAAGTCACTCTGCCAGCCATCATCTTGTTTTCCTAAAACATGAAGTAAATCTTCATTATTTCATTCTCTGTCAAATTTGACTGTAATTGGACTATGAGTTCAGAAGTTTTTAAAGAAAACACACACTTCTGCAGCAGAATACTGTTTTCTGTACAGTCTTCTGTAGAGAGTTTTCCATAGGACACCACCAGGATACACAGACAGACATATATGGGTTTTCTACTCTAAAGTGATAAATACTTGGCATTTGGCACACTTCCAGGTTCAGCCCAGGATTTCACTGTGTTTCTAGGGCTCCATATATTTACTTTGATCTGTCCTTGTAAATTCAACAGTATGCTCTGGACCTGAGTCCTGTTAAAAACCACCTGTCCTGTCCTCGCCACTTTGCACAACTGCCTGCAGTCTCTTTGGTCAGAACTCTGCTCCTACTTCCAAGAAGGAAAACTCTTGTGAATTTTTGGTATCTGTGGGTATATAAAATAACTGCAAGCAGATCAGGTGGACCCAACTCAGTCTGCAGGCAGCCTCCTCGTGAAGTTGTCATTGTGCTTTCACAGCAGGCGTGCTGTCAGAGATATTGAGCAAGAATACAAGGGCAGGGAAGGGCATCTTGACAGTATTTGGTTGTAATAAGATTCCAGATAAATTTTAAATGGATGATATCTTTATAGCTGGCATGTGAATGAATATTTACACCCTCAAATTGATTATATCATTCATTCGTTTCTTAGTTCAGGTGAAATAGATGATGTAGCTGGGAGAAAGCCTATGTTGAGGGAAGAGCCACTGGCCTCTTTTACAGGTAGTTGCCAGGAACTCCTCATCAGTATTTGTAGAACTTACCATTCCTGTCTCCTGCTCATCATAAACATGGATAATAATGGATATAGCACATATCTTATTGGAATTCCTATGGAGAGCAATTAAAACTTTGAAGATGTAAATATTTAACATTGTTTATAATCCTCTTGGAAACAGGAAATGCCAGAAATTACGTAAGATCTCTAGATATTAATAACTCCATGTAAGCATCTGCTTCTCTTCTTAATTGTTTGGCAGTACCTTGCACAGAGGTACTTATCAGAGCATAAGGCTCTGATTCTGAGTGGTAATCAATAGGGACTGCCTGACTATAAATGACACTAAATTATAATCTGAACTGCTAGCATTTGTTGTGTATCCATAGCCAGGACTGTACTTCCCCATCTCCCTGGCATTTTTCTTGTAGTTTGGGAATAGGGAGGAGGAATCTTTCTCTGGACGTTGTGTTTGTTATTTCCTTATTTTATCTTCTAAGGAAAAATAAGTATAATCCAGAACAAGTACACATTTTCTATCAAAGGAGAACATCAAAAGGCAGCAGCAAAATTAGTATTTTGCTGTAGTTCTCACAACAAAGGAAAGGATATGCTGATGTTTGTCTGATGATGGGGCATTGTCACAGGGAGAGGCATTAAAAAATGTGATACAAAAACTGTAGGAATTGGTGAATGTTTGCCAGGACTGGATGAAGTTTACCTGGGAGTTCTTACAGAACCAAGGAATAAAATAGCTGTACTGGTAACAAAAATTATGTTCTTTATGGTCCAGAAGATCTGCTTGTCTGGAGAGTCACCCGTGTTGTATTTTTTACTGAGAAAAACTGTGTGAAGGAAATACTCTGAAGCAAATCATTAAAGGTAGAATTACATAACATTGTGATGTGAACACATAATATGGGTTGAAACAGTCCTGCCTTTTAAAATCCTACTTCTGAAATTAAATTCTTAGGTAAACTAGTGGAGCAGGTTCTTGGCTGCTAGGTTCCCAACCAGGATAAAAGAGCAGAGTCCTCTGACTTCTGTGGTGTGAGGCTAAGCTACATAGGCTAGGGGATGAAAAAAACAATTCATGATAAAGAAGTAAAGTTTTCTAAATATTTCTAAATTTTTAAGGGCCTTGTTAGAAGATATTAAGTATATCTGAAATCCACAGGCAGAGGAAGCCTTGAGAAAGATTTTACATTGGTTACTAGTTAGAAAATAAAAGTCACTTTTTCATTCAAGCAACAAAACCTGCTGAAAACACAGATTTAAGGTAACTGGTACTAGGGGAGACTAGGTAAATTCTAGGAGAGCTAGGATATTATATGGTATGATATATATTATATTGCTTCCCCTTCCTACTGTTGACTGCACACTCCTGCAATTTTCTCTTGTGCTGACACAAACAGTGACACAGGATTTATGAACTGACTTGGCTCATTATAAAGAGAGAAGACTACTCCAGCAGCAAATCCCAAATATAGATGGAGCAGACAAGCTCTGACTAAGACTAGAAGGAAAGTGACCACAAGCAACGGTAGAGGTAACCTATACCAGTTACCACTTGTGTGAAGAAGAAATGGGATGGTACTCAGAAGAAACTTCTATGAAAACATCTTTTGTTGGTGCAAGGCAAGAGAAGAGTGATGTGGGGAATTTTCTTCAAGAGTCACGTCTGCAGATACAAATTACTTCACAAAATACCTGGCTGAGATCTACGAACTTGTAACACACAAGTTAAGCTGTGCATGAGTGCTAGAGGTGCCAACGGCCTCCAGTCTTCTCCTTTGCTTTGAAAGAGCCTGGATTTCCCTGTTGGTTTGTATGTCCAAACTGTTTCAGTACTGCAGTCTATTATGTGTTTATGGTTTATAGTATTAGCAATAACCAGAATACGGCCACAGCCAATCCCAAAACAATGGTAGCCCTATTTAACCACTGTCAGACGGAACCATCACAGGTACACAGTTCTGGCCACACAAACCCCAACTCTCATGCACAAATGGGGAAAGTCCCACCTGTATTTTAAACAAAGCTTTCACACAATATATGTCCTGCAAGTCAACACAGAGCCCTTGACACTGGTTTTTGAATGTAAATCATTCAATGGCAAGTGGCAATGCTTATGTGCAAAGAGAGGCTGACCTAGACCTGCTTATTGATCAGCAGGCAGGCAAGAAACAAATATCACTCTTGGTCATTTTATTTGTGAGATGAGAATTTTGCAAAAGCTGAAACAGTTACAGACAGTACTGTCATTCTCCAAATACAACATTGGTAAAACCAGCAACTCTCACAGATTGAAAGCTCCATCCTTTCCTAGGCACTGAAAGATTGGCCCAGTAGCCAACAGGAATGTAGTGCTGTCTGTTTCTATTGTGTCTCATGCCCCGAGTCATACTGTTTACAGCAAAATAATTAACCAACAAAAGAGATGCCTTTTTTTCTGGTGTTGTCCTACCCTTTCAGTCTCACAAGCCCCTTCATTATAATAAATACGTTGTTCAAAATCTCAGTTTTCTCATCTTAAGTTTTTCCTAAGAATAGTAGGCACCTAAATTTTTGTGTTTTCCTGGAAAAATTAAAAGTTGACAACTTTACCAAAGCTGAAGAAAAGGAAACGGACTCCGTGACCAATTAGAAATTATTTTAATTTTTAAATTAGTTTTAAAAAAGCCCTGCAGTGATAGCTTAACAATTTTATTTTTTTCCCTTTCTTAGCTTTAGCACTCTGTGTTCATTATATATATAGAACAATGTGTAAAACTCTAGTGCCCAGGACCTGAAGCTGAAAAACTTAACAAAAGCAGCCTGATTTCCAGATGTGAGTATGTGTGTTTCCAAAGGAGGCTAGCGACGGCTACATGTAATCATCAGCTCTGGAAACTTGTCTTACATACAGAGTCTTAAAAAAGGACTTTATCTTTTTAGTGTATTTATGTCTGGATACTTAAACACACAAATCAGGTAGGTTTATGCAACGTTCAGTGTCTTTAAATACAATTTTTGGGCCACTAGCTCCACTGTTCAAAA
>VXBC01002399.1:94325-116204 GCA_013399945.1 Ploceus nigricollis | reverse complement strand
TTGTGTTTGGGTTTGAGCGGCAGCAGCTCATGTGACCGAAGCACGACTTGTGTCTGACAGGGACGTGGCAGCACCCGACACTTCTGCAGCCCGGATTAGTGGCAGGTCTCCCGAGAAGGGGGCGCTGGTGGGAGGTCGGTGGAAGCAGAGCAGCGCTTCCTTTCGTCCGGGGGCTCCCTATGCACCCCTCGCCCCCAAGCCAGCAGCTAGGAGACGGCTCCGGGCAGCAAANTACTTGGCGGCGGCGCTGGCGGCGGGGTTACTGCCGGTCAGGCTGCCCGAGTCCCAGGCTCTCCCGCAGCCTGCTCCTCCGGACACACACCCCGAGCCCATCTGCTGCCCCAGCTCCCCCCAGGCCCTCAGCCTTCCCCCGGGAAGCCACGCAGGTGGCAGTGTCACTTCAGTAGGGGCGCGGACTCTCCCGTGCAGCGGGAGCCGGTGCGTGTTATATTCGTCAGCTCGGCTGCCGCGACCACCATCTATTTTGCAGCCGAGAGGTTATGTGTTCTCAGGACTCGCACTGTGGATACGCCGGAGCTTGCTGGTCCCAAACGCTAGCAAGGGGAGCTAGTGTTTTCGCTGCTCGCCGAAGGTGGCTGAGAGCGGGGTTACTGCCGGTCACTGCCGCAGGGCGTGCGTCGCCTGCGCCGCTCGCTTTCCATTCCTGCAGAGCGCCTCCGATCCTGTAAACCATACTTCTGCGTTTCCTTTAAACGCTGCAAGCGAAATCATAATGCAAGCCCTTCCTGCACCTCAGCTACCTCGCAAAGCAATTTTCAGTAGTCCCAGTGGTAACGCTGCCTGAATGAGTCTTCTGTTGGGCACAAAGCTTGCAGCAATACTGAATGGATTTTAGCATGAAAGGATTACTTCTACTGAGAATTTTGATCTTGGATCAACCAAAAGTGTTCAAAAGAGACTTACAAAATCTCCAGACCGACACCAAACCATTATTTTCTGAGCTTGCAGTATAAGATGGAGAAAACAGTAAAAAGAATACTTTTCTGAGGACCTTTCTAGGAGCAAACTGAAATATTTGCTCGCTTTGTAGGAGCTGGATATCTCTACAGTGTTAAAACCACAGTGATGAGGCATGCACAGCAATGTTTAAAAGAGCTAAAATAAGTACACTGAGAGTACAATGTGTTTACGGAGACCAGACTTGAATCCTGCAGCTGGGTTGAATTTTGTGCTTGAGGAGGTTTAAATACATGCTTCCTCTAGGTAAAACTTACCCAGTCTCAATTTGGCTTTTTGTATTATTTCCATAAATTTACCCTGTAGTCATCAGCCAGGAAAATCAGGTGAGGAGTTTGTTCTTTTATATTGTACGTAGTTACAACACACGACCTACGTTTCAAGGACAATGCTATAAAGAATGGTAAGGGTGATCCTAAGTGGCCTGTGAACTGAAGATACAAATTATCCATGGGCAGTTCTAGCTCAGTTTCAGGAGTGTTTGTAGATATTTCAGACACTGTAATTACTTCTTTTTCTTTCTAACTGTCTTAACAGAAGGATAAGCTCTCAAAGCACAACACAACAATCCTCCTTTGGTCTAGAAGAGATAAAATTGAAGGAAATTTAATGCAAGCATTTTTAACATAATTCACATTCACGGTTTTTGTATACCACTCCATAAAAGAAATGTAAGTACAGTTTGTCATTAAACACAAAAGAAATGAAGGAATATTTTTATTCTTTTATGAGGTACAGATTACTCCTATTTAGCTATTTAAGCTGTGACATACATTTTCAGAAACCATTATATTTGGACAGCAATGTAATATGAAGCAGTAAAGAGGAAGAATATCTCCTGAATCTTAGAAGCAGCTTTGTGATTTGCTATAAATGTTTATGATGTTTTCCCTCCCTCTTGTGGTTTTTGTTTTTTTTTTTTTTTGTGTGTGTGTGTTTTTCACTGGAATCCCACCCATTGTCCCCTTGCAGACTTTCTTCTCTCCACTTCTAAAGCACTGATTGTCTTCTCTCTGCCTTTCTCTCTCTCTCAGTACTCTGTTGTTACCAAGTTTCTGGATGAAGATGTTTATTGGTCATCCCTATGCTGCATAAAGGCACAAATACAATGAGGAGAAATATTTTGATTTGCTATAGGAAATGAAGGGAGGTGGTAGGAATGTAACCATTCTATCAGCTTTACAGTCTTTGATGTTGTTTTCTCCTCCCCCTCCCCTTGCACTGCCCACAGCTGTTGATGTAGATTTTCCACCTGCATTTGTTTTCTTTCACTTCACGGATATTTAAGGGAAACTGCACAATTGCTGTTTACTAAGTACTGAACCGTCTGGGGGGCCATTAAACATAAAAGTGAATCTTCTGACTTCCTCATGAATAAAAAGTTTACCAAAGCTGTAATTTTTGTGTCCCTAGTGGGATGATGAGATTATCTGATTTACAATTATTCACACAATTTTATTGTCTCCTGAATTTTGTAGTAGCTGTGGATTTGCAGGCATACCAGTGAAGAAACAGTCTTCATACTTTAAAAGAAGTGTCAGCATGCTTGGGAGGACAGAATTACAAGCTAAAATTGTTGTAGATAAAACAATCTTTTGAAGAGGAGTATACCGGATCTAGTATTGCAGTCTCTTTCAAAAGACCCTGCCTGTCATGGATGGTCTTCTGGGTCTGTGCTTATGAGTGTTTGTACTTTTTGTGCTTCCTTTTCATCTGCCCTTACTCCTTGTCCCTCCAGATCTTTGTCCCTCCTTGTGTGACTTCAGTGGTGACTCAGACTTGTAGCTAGAAATCCCAGACTGCAGCAGTGGAAAATGTTGTGCTTCAGGCAAGTGCGTCTCCTAATCTGTCTCACAGTGTTGTGCTGAAAATCAGGTAGACACACAGCACTTTCAAACATAATTCCTCTCCTACTCTATTTTACATTTCTAATTTGAAGAGCTTAAAATGTAACAGGGCTATTCTTGAGAAGGATATCTTATATTGGATGGTAGAAAGCTCATGCCCCTATGATGTTTCTGACAAGACTGGACATGTCTCAACAGCTTGGAAACTAAGCCAGTTGAGCTGGAATTTTATTGTAAATGGCATTGTCTTTAAAAATAGCACAGATTTCCAATTCAGTTTCCTTGCAAGTGTAATTGGAGCCCTGTTTAATGGAATATTCATTATCTGGCTTACAAAGGTAAGATCTCCAATTATACCTCATGTAGAAGTCCTGTGCAGTAAACACAGCAGTTAGGATCTTTAAGTCTTCATTTTCAGCCTACCTTTGAAAATTAGGAGTTAAGCATTAGGAACTAGAATGACACAGTCTTATCTCAAATGTGGGATTTTTTTGGTCAGATTTTTTTTCCCATTAGCAGGAATATCTCCATTAACTTCTCCAGGCTGAAATTAAGACTTCAGTCATGTAACTGGGATCTTATAAATAGATTTCTAAAATTATTTAATGAAATATATGGGCTAGGTATGGAGCTAAAGTGATTTATTTTTTTATAAACGTTCACAGTCTGCAAATACAGCGCTTCAAGTATGCGAAAAATTCGAATATGCTGCAATAACTGTCTTTATATTTGGTGCTTACACAGTACATGAATACTAACTGGAAGTCTTATGCATTGCTATAGTACAAACATTAAAATGTGTTGTGGTAACTATCACATGTAATAAATGAAATGATGATAAATGCTTTTGGATCAGTATGGAGGTAAAATAATAAAACAAAATATCATGAAGAATGTGAAGGCAAAAAGAAGATAAGTGGAAGTTAATTGTTGTAACATAAGTTTCCTCTCTCAGAAAAATGGGGTTGTCTTGTTTCTTTGTTTTCAAATGGATGTCCAACTAAGTGGTGAACATTTCTCTATACATGCAAGAAATCTGGGTACTTTTCTCAACTGATCTCCCTTTAAATTTGCTTTAAATGCTCAGACTGTCCTGCAGTGTGCACACAGATGCTACAGATTGAGAGCCTGCAAGCACACATGCGTGCACTTGCATTTAATTTCAAGAGCAGAGCATTCAAAGAATGTCTTTTGGTCATGCCCAACTACTGTTTGGGGTTTGTCAGCACAATCATTGGCCCTGTGCAGGTCTGAAATAACAGTGAACTGCAGAAGCTTGGCTATGGATGTGTCTTACCTTTTAAATAATTCTTCTATTAATACTATGCAGCTTTTCTTTTTTCATACACTGATGAGCACGAAAGAACAAGCTAATTTCTCTAGCACTGACTGCTCCTTACAGCTTACAGATCTACACTGTCTAAACAGCCTTGTGCTCTGAACAAAAGCCCTCCTATTGGAGAAGTAACTCTTTTTGCCTTCAAGTACTGTGTTGAGCTCAATAATCTCTTCCCGTTCTGTGACTAAGGAATTGAGAGGTTTAATACTGAAAGAAAATAAAACAAAACAAACCTCTGCAGCATAACAATTTAAAAACACATGGCTACTTCAGTAGCAAAACAAATGTGGAGACCAGCCCTGTGCCTAGGGAAGCAAGCACATTCATTTTTATTACAGTAAGAGCAGGATTATTGCTTTACGTCATATGTTCGTTATTTAACTTTCCCTTCGGAGCCTGTAGCATGCTCTGGGCACTATGTAAATAACAATTCTTTCTGTGTAAGAAATGCTGTTCTTTTATTTTTTTGTATGGCTACCTGTTAGCAGTACTGTTAGTTAGTTAGTACTGTTCAGTTACTGTTAGCAGTAACTGAAAGCCGCTCCCTGAGTCTGAGACCTAGCTTTACAACCCCAGCTGGCTGAGAATTCTGGGTAGTAAACAGACAATAAATGCATCTATCTAGGAGTTGGAAATATATGGGTAATTTTCTTTCTTCTGATTGCTATTAAAATATATAAATTGGACATTTTAGTGTTGACCTGAATAAAATTCTGAATCATGTGGCTGAACCTCTGCTCTTTTAATTTATCCCACAGCCTACAATGCAATACAGACCTTATCAAGCTGTTTCAAGCCTTCTCTTTGTTCTCCTGACTTCAGTCATCTGAAATCATTCACATCATTTTGGTGTGAAATCCTCACAGCTCATCACACTTTATCAGGAATTGTATTAGTTCAGCTATTCCTAAAGGAAATATGGCATAGATGAAATGAAGGTAGAGGGGCCATGCCACAGAAAGACCATATAGGTTTAATGTATGCTCTTTCTTTTTCTATTCAGTTGCTGTTCAGGGAGGATACACATTATTCCTGCCTTTACATTACCTCATTATAGGAATCTTAAATGTGATGACTGATGTAGTTCAGATGCAGGACATGGATCTTGGCTAGAATTGTCCTATGTGCTGATGTCAGTGGCATTAAAAGAAAGGTGAAGTATATACATTTTTATAGGTCTGATATTAATACCAAATATATGAATGCAAATGGATGCAAAAGTCTGGGTTTTGCTGCTGAACTGCATACTGTGATCCTATTTAATAAACAATGTAGAGGTTCTCTATTCATAAGTGATTTTTGATATTCTTCACTTGCTACCAAAGTACTTCTCTGAATTGGCCTCTAACATGCTAAGAAGAGTTACGGTAAAGTGCACAAGCAACCTTTACAGCTGTGTCCCCCTTGGAGTCTGGAACTTTGTGGAATGTAGGGCAAAATCCCCTTCCTGAAAAGAAGAGAATGGAAGGGTTTTGTGGAGATGTGCCTACTACTTGCTTCACCTCAACATGCCTGAAGGAAGAAACTAGTAAAATTTCCTTGTGAGGGGCAGAGGAGGGGCAGACACTGATCTTGTGTGTCTGGTGCCCAGTGACAGGACCTGAGGGAATGGCCTGAAGTTGTGTCAGGGGAGGTTTAAGCTGGATATCAACAAATGGTTCTTCATCCCGTGGGTGGTTGGGCACTGGAACAGTCTCTCCATGGAAGTGATCACAGCACCAAGCCTGATAGAATTCCAGAAGTGTTAGGATAATGCTCTTGTTCACGGCGTGTGATTCCTGGGGATGGTTCTGTGCAGGGCCACAAGTTGCAATGATCCTTGAGGGTCTCTTCCAACTCTGCTTATTCTGTTATTCTGTGAAGCTTTTTTCTCTGATTCCCACATATAGTGAAGGATATTGACTTCTGGCTGGGAATTTGAGTAATATTGATTACAAAGGTTGTCTGTCAGGATGATTCTTCACTGACAGAGGGCCATGTTTTTGTTTCAGTAGTAGCCATACATTTTGTAAGAGAAGTTCTGCCCAGTTCTAGGTCATAGGGCCATCTTGAATTAAGTGATGCCCAAACCTTTGGTGACAGTAATGTTTTGCATTTAACAGCATAACATTTTTTGTTCTGTACATATACCAAGCAGAAAAAATTAATTTGCTTTGCTTTGCGTGTCTTCACCCATTCTAGAAAGCATTCAACAGACTTCTGCTCAGTCACTGTGAGAATAACAACAAAAAATGCTGTTAAAAATAATCAAAAAATCCCACCCAAGAACAGCAGCATTTTCAGCTTTGTCTGCTACAGTGGAGCCTTTGTTGCCCTCTGAGTTCTGTAGTGCATCAGTACATGAAATCTCTGTGAGAAGGGAAGAAAGACTTACAGTTCCAAACTCCACCTGCACCACCTCTGCCTTCAAAACAGTGGCCTTGCCCAAGTGCATGTGCAGAAGGGACAAATCCTTTAATTTCTTCCTGTAAGTTATTTGGAACTTTCTCTTCATGTTATTTTTAAATTTCCCTTCTTTAGCCTGGGCAAAGTGNCTGGTGTAGGGGACTGAGGGTCTTTGCAAAGAATCGACTGAAACCTATCTTTAACACACTGTTAGGGCATCTGTACTATGTCTAGGGCTCACCTGTACCATGGCTTTCGTGGCAGAAGAAATCAGATTATGTCAATTGTAATTTATATCAGTTTCTTCTGTCTTTTTGCATCTAAATGTTTATGCAAATCCCAGAATCACAGGGGCTCTATGTGGGACTCTTTAATAATTTGCACTAGTCACAGTGTAGTGTTGGCAAGAGAGCTCAAGCTTTATCTTTTATTACTTACAGATCACTCAGAAAGGCAGCCCCATGTGCAAAGTGTTTATGAAATCTGAGTCTACATACTTTGAAGCTGTCAGACCATTGTCCTCATGATTCCAAACCTGTAACTGATATAACTGGAAGACAGATATTTTCAGACCATGATGCCATGTCTTGAAATTTTCCACTTCCCACTGAGTATATGTCTTATTCTGTAATGTTTCAGGAAAGTTTAATTGCCTGCCTTAGTCAGTGTTAAGTCAGAAAGGATGGGACATCAAATTGGATAGAAAAGAGAAGAGCTCATGGGTAGAACAGTTAAGCTGAATATAGAAGAACCAGACCAGTCAGAAGAGTTTAGCTCACAAAGAAATCCTGATTTTGCAGCACAGCATGGAAAAGGAAATGAAGTGTCAGGAAGGCTTCATATTCCTTTTGAAAATGTAATGGTTCTGTTAACAGCTGCCTGACTAACACCAGAATGCACTTCATGTGTGCCTGTTTGTGAGGCAAAGGCTCTTGCCTTTGCCTAGGCTGCTTAGAAGTTAACTTGCAAGCAGTTAACCAGCCAGGTGTTTGGCAAGCTGCAAATTACTATGGATTACTATGGACTACTAGAAACATAACTTTGAAGGAATCCTATGGTTTTCTTCTAGCTTTTTCCATTACTTTTCTGGGTGATGGAAAACTGGGTATTTCAGAGTGTTCAGCTGATTAAACTTCACCAGATCTCTCACAAGGCTGATCTACATGGAACTGAGTAGTCTTCAGGGGTTGAATTCTGAGCAAATATTCACTTAAGGCTAGAATGAACAGTAGTTTATTCCATGCACACTGCATGTGTCCACAGGAGAATAGTACTCAGCTGTAAATTAACTTTCTTCCTTACTAAGAAGTAGCTTCCTTGTGTTGACAAGCTCTAAGTCAGTTTGTGTTTAAACCAGCAGTGTAATGGTCTACGGAAATGGAGGAATGTCTTGCAGTACTTAAGACATATTTGCAGCCCGTCCCAGAAATTCAGTGATTTGCTAACTTCAAAAAGCAAACTCCCCATGTACATAAGCCAGGCTTTCACACTGGTCTAGAATGATAAACCCTGGTTTATCCTTTCACAGACCACCTTTGTGTGCTGCTATTAACTAGTGAGGGATGTTTCTACAGGCTGAACATAGGCAGAAATTAAGTTCATTTTGTAGGGATAAAGGTAGCAAGAAAGTGTAAGAGAGGGTGAGGGCTGAACTGGCTTAAACAATAATTCACATTAGTTATTCTCTCTCTGTTCACATGGAAGCTTGTTGATATTTCCGTTGGCACTACATTTTTCTTCAAGATAAATATTGATTTGATGGTTTAGAAACCAGTCTTGTCAAAGAAAGAAGAGATAAAATAGGGTGCTCTAGGTAATTTGAATAGTTGTAATAACACCAACAGATGAGGAGTCATCCATTTAAGGCTCATTAAAAACGTGAGTAATTAATTAAGCTTGTGAAAATTTTAGAAGCACAAACTTTGCTATGAGAGATTAATTTCTAATCATAGCTAATATTGTCCTGCAGCCATAGGCATGCAGGATTTGGATGCCATTTTTATGTGGCAGAAGGAAGCTTTTCACTTAGATTGGTTTGACAGAAAAGTTTGAAGAGGTTTTCCCTTTAATACATGTATGTGAGGCCCAGGTTCTCTAATGCAGACCCATATAGTAGTATTGGAGCCGATGAAACTGTTATTTCCAATTAGAAGAAAATACTGTCATTTTGGTGCATGAATATATGAAAGGTTGATATGGAGTTTACCAGTGGTTTAGCAACTGAACTTGAACTCCATTTTGTAGGAAAGATAAAGGCTGATTTTTGTCCTGTAATTTAGTTGTGTTTATATAGAGCTGATCAAAACTTGACTTTGTCTGTAGCTAGTCCCCACCGATATCACAGAATCACTCCTCTTATCCAGAGGAGCAGGGAGGAACTTGACTCAGAGGTGAGTGACAGTGATTTGTGAAGTGTCAGAAGTTGGGTCACTTTTGTGCTGCTTTCCAGCTCCCCTCTCCTATACTGGTTGCATTCAGTCTCTGTTTCATGGCCATCCACAGCTCCAAGCCAGTCAGTGCATCTTAAAGAAAGGAGAAAAGCCTGCCATCTGCTCTGTGCCACTGCTGCCAAAACTCCACAGAATATAAGCAGCAAGTCAGAGCTTAGCTGCTGGCAGCTTCCATCCACTTAGGAGGTGCCAGGGACTGCAAGTGAAAAGACGCAAATACAAAAACTGGATGTCTGCAAATCAGTCCTAGGAACAGAAAGCTGGTAGAACCAGGGTTTTGAGATTCTCAGTAAAGTATAGGTAAAATAAGTGTATGCAGGATTTTCATGCAGTTGTGGAAACTCAGAACGTGTAAGGGAATATGTAGTTTAGTGCAATGCGTGTTATTATTGATATTTGAAGACATAGGTTAAAAACTAGAGTTTGCTTCACAGAAGATTCTGAGCTGGAAGGGAAGGGACCCACAAGGATCATCAAGTCCAATTCTTCTAAGTAAATGGCCCATATGGGGATTGGACCCACAAATCTTTTTGTTATTACCACTACTCCATGCTCTAACCAAGTGACCTAATCTTAGGGTCAGTTGTTGTTTTTCATAAAAGCGGCCTTACTTTTTTTCACCAGCTTTCCTCAGTGAACAATTTAGGCATCCAAGACTACATGTTCTCAAATCTTAGACACATGCCAGAAAATTGATCAGTGACAATATTCTCTAGAATTGTAAGTGGCTGAGAACTGTGGAACTGAATTGACAAAGAGGTATGTTTATCTTCTATTACTTGCTAATACCAAACAGATGAATTCCATACATCAAATTGGTTTTTTGTGCATGGAGGCCAACTATCAAAACAGGGAGAGCATCTATGTACAGTACTGGATCATTCAAGTCTCCAGAATCAGTTCTAGTTGGGGTGGGAGCTGGAAAATTTTAACCTGAAACACAGTGGCTTGCATAAAACTTTGATAGCAGTGACAGTAAGCAGTAGATTTACTCTGACATTGCCAAGGTTGTAGATGCTGTGCAAAAGGAGGAGCTGACACAGAACTCATGACTCCTAGTCCCCCTCCAAGCAGTTACACCACAGCTGGATTTTTTTTACTGTATATTTTCCTGTGAGAACAGGGCATGCAAACTCGGTTTGACACCTTCTCCAGCTCCCTTGTGGCAGCCTGCACAGCTGAGTGTGATTGTGATATAGCAGTGTGCAGGTGTACTTCATAGTTATGCTCTGTTCCTTTGCAGGGATAGATAGTAACATGGAAAGACAGGGTGGGAAGATCCCTTAAGAAGTAATTTTTTTCCACCTTGTTTTTCCAAGGTAGGATCAACTAAACATAAACTTTTTCTATTAGAGTAGTTAGCCAAATTTTCTCAGAGCACAATGGTGAAAAATTGCCATGGGTTGACTGAGGGAATTAAAGGTACACCAAAATAAAGATAATAGTGTAAGTCAAGATGGATTCCTACATCTTACAGTCATTCTGTGGTAGGTTGCAGTCCATTTGTCACAGTGGCAGTCCATAAGAAGGGCTATAATCCAGCTGTAGCCTTCAGGGACACACCTTCACTGGGACCAAAGTAGATAAGCTGTTGAATGCATAAAGGATGCTCAGTTCTCCCTGAAAAATGACCCAAAGAAACCCTTGGGAAAAAAAAAGACTTTTTTTTTTCTGGAAGGAGTTTTTTCTTATGTAGGCAGGGTCACACTGCATCCACCAATTACTACTGTTTCTATGTGTCCACTTGCAACAAGCTAATGAAGAACAAGCTAATTAGACAGAACACATCAAAACCATTGGCAATTATTCTCTGAAAGCTCTGATCTGTGGCTGATACAAAAATGAAGAGTTTGTGCTTCTTAATGTGTTTCCCATTTGCTGTCTCATGTTCTTTCTAGCTCTTCCTAGATTTTCTTGTTTGCTTTAAATTCCATTGAAACCCTGGCAGCAAGGGCAGTGGAAGGAAGGTGGAGAAGATGGAGTCCTTTTATACCTGAGTTTAGGGTAAGAACTTTTTTTATTATTCTGTAGACAGCAGATTTTAATTGTTAATTTTTTTCATTCTTACTTTGCTGGAAAACCCATCTTCCATCTTTAGAGGCTAGTTTGGGGGACAGCAAAACCTGTCCTCAGTTATTTCTACAACCTTTGTTCTATCCATGCAGCCTGAGATTTCCCAGCTGTAATACCCTACAAATCACACTGTATATAAGATCATCATATATGATCTTATATACAGGAATCTATTCAGGGCACAGTATTATTATGCAGTGTTACATGCTTCTATGTCTAAACTGTAATTGCATAGGGAAGAATATTGCATAAGCTTTCTGCTATCAGAGAGTTATTAATAATATATACTGGAACATATATAAATGGATCATTAATATTACCTTTGAACAGCACCCTAATCATTGAGTACAGTGTGTAGAAGACAAAAGAAGGTGCGACATTGTGGCTCCAGAGCTGTAACTCTAGAGTGCCCCAAAGAAGTTCTAGTGATTGTTGGTAGCTTCAAAGGTTCTCATCTGTGAGAGGCTCATAAAATCTTTAACTGGAACTGAAAACAACAAAGGGAAATGAAACCCAAATATCCAGACTCAAACATTTCCAAAGCGGTCTTGGAGATCAAGAGTGAAATTCTGACCATGTAACTCTGAATGGATTTTTTGATCTGACCATGTAACTCTGAATGGATTTTTTGAAGTGACAAAAATTCAGACAAGTGCTTAATTGAGGACTAAAATCACTTGGCAGCATTTAAAATCCAGCCTTAGTTTATTTTTCAGAGTCAGTGAACTGTTTTATCTTTATGTGCTAAAGGGACTGCATAACATGCACGTGAAATGCATAGAATCTTTTTATCTTGAGAGAAACACATTTAGCACAATGAGTAGCAGGTTGAATCTGAAGAAGTCTCTGAGCTTCTGTAGAAGAAATTTGTGGATGATAAACATTTATTTCAAATGAGAACTGTTCTGTATTTTAACAGGAATCCATGTAGCTTCTTGTCCTTTTATGACCAAAAAAGTGGTAATGGAATGGGGAAAAGAAAATTAATAATAACTAGTGTCTTGGTTTGGAAAGACAGGTGTCTGAGCCTCCCCTGAAATGGAAAAAAATGTAAACCCCCTCCCTCTGAATCGTTATAAAATCGAAATTAAGGGAGGCTCTCAGGCAAAAATATAGGAGCAGGAATAACAGTTCTTTATTAGGGAAGAAAATAAAAAGAAAAAAAGAAATAAAATAAAATAAACAATGCAGTAAACCAAAAACAACACTGACAAAGTCAGAATACAACCTGACACCCTGTTGGACAGGATGTTGGTAGCAGTCCAATTGGAATTGTGGCTGCAGTCCTCTTGGAGTGTCAAGTGTGGTTCTGTTGGGGCAGTGATCTTGTAGAAAAGGGTGCAGTCTTCCTCTGAAGGTCTAATGGAAGGGTCAGCTGTCCCTCTGGGGATCCAGCGGAGAAAAAAGGCTGTGCTGGTGTGCTAGAGTCTTGAGATTATATGCAGGTAGGAATGCTTGGCTCCTCCCTCTGGGCCGAGCATCTCCCAGTGGGATGCTGTAGTTCTTATCAGCCATGCCGTGACATTCAATGGCCCATTATCAGCAGATGTCTCCCTGGAGGGAGGATTGATTGTGGGAGAGATAAGGAAAAACTGCCCACTTAACAGGAGACAACTGCCATACAGATGGCAAATAGAATATATCTTGCTTCTTTCAATTTGGGACAACTAGTTGGGCCTGATTCAACATGAAAGATACTCTATGAAAAACATCTGTATCTGAAGTTAAACTACTGAAGTAACACCCATTTCATCAGAAAAGTGTATGTTTAGAGGGAATAGAATCCTGTAGGAATGGAAGAGGCATAAATTCCAACTAACGAATTTCTAAAAGTGATCACAACCATGTCTTAAATATGTGTGTGAACACTGAAGTTACATTTAAAGCTACACAAAGCTATATTAACTCCATATCTCTCTAAGATTAGCGCAACATATGACATAAAGTTTTAAGAGCACTAATGGAAGAAGATGTTTTTACAGAAATTAGATTGTATAGGTTTCATATATAGTTTCCTTGATCATAGCTTCTTATGAGGTAACAGTGTTAGTGGCACTTGGATTCCAAAAATTTGTCCTGGTAATATTTAATTGATTTTAATAAAGAAAGTAAAATATACTAAAACCTAGAATATCTTATAGCTAATCTTGGGAGAGCTTTATATGATACCATACAAATAAAACTTGTATTGCATCTTTCTGTATGGTTTGCATTCTCCCCTTTTAACATTATACCGAGTTTTCTCATTCCTTCCATTCCTTTATATATCTCTTTTGAAAACTAATAGTTTTGGGCTGATTGCTAGGAATGATTTGCACTGCAGATTTCTTCCTGGCAGGCTATACTGATTCAGTAGATTACCCACCAGAAGTAGATTACCACCCAGAAGTCCTGCAAATCTTAGTCAAAAAGGTTGTCCCGATCATAACACTTTTAGAAAGATATAAATGTCAATACTGATGAGCAGCTCAGGAAGCATCCTGGACAGACATCACAGAATACAGCAATTGTAATAAAATTCTTCCCTGAATGTGCAATAAGAAAGTGAACAAGTTTTTACAGCTATCAAGAAAAACAGACAGGTATCTCATTGCTCTGTAATTCTGATAAGGACAATGCTGAAGACATTGCTTTTCTCAAGAAAAAGAAAATAATTTAATGGCTGCCTGGGAGAGCCCTGATCTAGTAGATCCTGACTTGGGGGAAAAAAAGACCAGATTATTTTTTTCCTTTTCAGGTAGTAGAGTCAGTAAAGATAGCTAAATACTCTGATGCTTAAGAAATGGAGGAAACAGCAGATATGAGAAATAAGAAACCCCAGAATTTCCTCTTTGTGGAAGGTCCGTCTAGCATGCCCAGGAGCATGTGCAGCAGGAGAGAATGACTGTGTAAAGACATGAGGACAGGGAAATGGAGGCTGATTGTTTTGTCCTTCTCCAAAGAGGGGCAGGTGAGAATATGCTGAAGCGGAAGCACCAAAGTGAGAAGGAGGTCTTCTAAGATGGAGAGAAACAGAAAGAACATCTTCCAAAGGAGGGGCAGGATCTGGATACTTAAGTCAGTGAGTTTGGATGCTGGACAATCACAAGGCAGTACTTGGGCACGTCATGGTATAAAGAGGGAAACTGACCAAGAATGTAAAGGACATAGCTTAGGCACTGGAGCCTCTGTGGAAAGGCATGATAGACTGTGAGTCCATCGAACCCCCTGGAAGTTTGTTGATATCTTGACTAGTGTCTGCATAGACTCTGCCAACAACACTGGGGGCAAGTTAAAGGCAGCAAGAGCATTAGTCTCTCCAGCTTCCTCATGAGATGCCACAGTAATGGATGGGAGGGGTGAAGGTGCACTAGGGAAGATTAAATTTGACTTTGTCCTTTTGCTGAAGATGCTAGAGCGATAGTTAACAGACACAGAGAGAGATACCTGTTCTTCATATAATGACAAAATGAGCAGAAGCAGGAACAGGCTCATTCTGAAGCCAAAAACAGGACTGTGTCTCCAGAGCAAGCTATCTACACCCAAGATCCAGCCCCAGATGCCTGCAAGCAGCTAAAAAATTTAGAGGTCAAACTGACTGCCTTAATAAAAGTGCTGGAAATATTCAGAAAGTGCAGATATATCAATGGGCCAAAATGTAACAGCTGCCAGAACTCAAAAGCTGTCTGATTTGTACAACAAATATCTGTACAACAACAGGGCCAAGCAAACCCCAATCTGGGCAATCAAGTTGGAAAGGCAATCAAAAGGAAAAGAAATTAGGCTCTACAGAGCAGACTGAAGGTCTCTAAGTGTGGAATTTGACTGGCAATTCTAAGCAGCTCTGGAAAAATTTGGGTTTGAATAGAGATTCTTCATTCTGCATTAGAGGTTATTCTTGATGTTTGAGGAAACTCAAGATTTGAAGTAACACCCCTAAGGCTCACTTTCTGACCATGTTTCTCCAGGTGTATAAAGAGAACAAAGGCAAAATCTCAGTCCTTTCTCTGTAAAAAGGAAGTATAAAGGAGGTGTTTCTTGCCGCCTGGAAAGCAAATCCTTGCTTGTAAGAACGGACTCAGAAAAGCTCAGTAATGCAGAATACTTATGAGCTCAGTAGAGGAAAGGAGATGGGAGAACGGGAGAATATGGTTTTGCCAACAGCAAGAAAGGGTGACTCCTTCTTTGAGGGCACTGTAGTTTACACTAGACAAGAGGTCTTTATCCTCCCTTCTTTTAAACACAGGCACAGGTTGTACAAGAGGGTGCAGAGTCCTTTAGTTGAGGTATTCAGAACTCATCTGCAGGCATTTCTGAATGACAGGCTTGAGGGGACCTGCTGGGGCAAGGGAGGTTGGACTAGATGACACCCAGTGGGGCCTTCCAACACGACTCATTCTGCAATTGTGTGAGATGCTGTCAGAAGGTCTGAGGCACTCTTCCAGCCCCAAGAGGGATACACTGTGAGCTGGGGAAGCTGCTGGAGAGCCTAAAAGCACAGCTTTTCTTGTGTGGAGGCCATGAGGCTCATTGGCCTGTGTATTGCAGCAAGACTAGGTAAAAACCTTCCAGGGCCTGAGGATGGCTTGCTCTGAGTGCAACTTTTAAGACCAGAGGTGAGGGACAGCACACTTTCCCTCATGGCCTCTGGTCATGCTGGTGCTGAAGCAAGCAGTAGGCTTACAGACTAATTCCGTCTTTTCCTTCTGGTTCACAGGCTGGTTTTGAGCACATGATAGTGCATTTTCTTCCCTTCTGGAATATCGTTATCTAGTGAAGAAGAAACATCACTTCCTAAAACTTATCCCCTTGCTACCAAGATTTGCACTGAATGTTGTTGCCTGCAGCTCAAAAGCTGTGGGTGAAAGAAGTTTTGTTAATCAGGGACTAATTTTATCTCCATTTAAGTCTACAGCCAGCACACACAGTCAAAATCCCAGGTGCGTATCTCCACTGACTTAATTGGGCTACTCGAATCTATGCTGTTTATATAATAGGCTGAAACTTTTGTAGCAACAAACTCAGTGTGGGAGTCATTATCAGGAAAAAGTTGCATTGAGTTCCATAACAATTGATGAAGGATATTACACTGGCAATTTTTGAGATGTTTTTAAAATAGGTTTAGGTTTAAGAAACTAAAGAAATGCAGCTGATGTGGCATTACATTTGGCTGACCTCAAGGAAGTTTTCGTAATTGACCATTTTAACTTACATCTTAGGGGCTTAATTTGCTAAAGTTTATATCCTGGATGATCCATGAACATTCATCCATCAGTACCTTAACTGAGGTTGGATGAAAACATATTGCATCCTTTTATTTTGCTTTCTTTGCATTTGATCAGGTTTTTTAATCTACTAGGCTTCATTTCTGTTTTGTGATGAATTTTTTCTTCCTTGTTCCATGTACTGGTGATGTTATTAGCATATAAATTTATAATGAGAGATGAAGTGCAGAATTTTTGAAGCATTTCACATTGAACTTTAACATTGTGCATAGCTATCCATTCAGTCCCATGGCTGGCATAGAAACCCTGGCTCACACAGGCCAGCATATCCCCATATCCTTGTCTGGCAATGCATATGTAATGCACACTGAAATATTTCCAAAGGAGTCCTATTTTGGGCTAATTTTTAGAAGATACACAATTGCACAGAGGAAGGGTGAAGCATTAAAAATACTTTCATGCTCCATGCTGTTATGAAGTATACACCTGGAGAATCTGAGAAGACCAAAAACTTCATATAGAATTAAAATTGTTACCTAATATAAACTTACGGTATTTTAATTGGCAACTCTACATATTTTCCCTGCTCCTCAAATTATAGGTTAGGTCCACGGTTGGAAAAATCAGTTTATTTCTGTCAAAGTCAAGGAATTTGTACCACCGAAGTATTTAGCTGTATGTATATTTTACATTTAAAAAGCAGTAATTTTGTTAACAGTGAGCTTCAAGGCACCCTACTTTATATAGCTAACTGCAGATGTAATTTTACTCCTATTAATGTTAAGTGTTTGTGACAAATTACAAAACAATGCTTGTGATGATGGTCTCTCTTCTTAAAACAACATCAGTCATCTGGAAACTAACCCACATGAGAAATTGTTTTTAAATCACCCTTCTTAAACATAAGATAACATGAAGAAATATTTCTAGTAATTGCTGAATCTGTGGCTTGGTCATATCTGAGCTACAATATATTTATATTTTATTTAAAGGAATTAGAACCATCTTATTAATGAGTGCTGCTAGTTTGATGCCTATGTTTATCTTGAAAGATGGAGAGGATGAGCACAAGCTCTTTTGTCCCTGTCAGGCACTGGGACAGGCCTGCAATATTATTTGACTGGGAGGTAGCAACTTCCCAGATTCACTTATTCGCATGGCACAGAAAAGCACTTCAAAGCTTCTCCACTGCAGAGCACAGCAAAGGATGTACTTAAACCTTCTGTTTCTTTGCAGGCGCAATAACTAAACAGCAACTCTCTTTCCTACTTTCTTCTGTAAATAGGAAGGGAAGAAAAGTGTGCATGGAAAGTTGCAGTAAACAGCACGTTGCACCTGCTTGTACTCACTGGGCTGTAAACCAGGCTGGAGTGATTAACACTCCCATGCTAGGTAATATAAATCGAAGCTAGGATGTTCAGGGAGAGCCTAGGTTGCTATAAAGTAATAACAATGCAATTACTTTTTTCTAAAAGTTAGAAAGCTCTTTCTAAGAAGACCTTATAAAATCTGTCACCATCCTATGACTCAGATATTTCAAACCAAGGGAAAGTAAACCAAGACAAAACAGATGCTTAAAATACAGGATAATCTTCAGTGTGTGTCCCAAGATAAGAGTGAGGAATCTTGAAGCTACATTTCTGCAACAAGAATGCCAAGTAAAAAAAAAGAGGTGAGCAAAGTTCTTTGAAAAGTAATTTTTTTAAAAACGGAAATATTGCTGATCTGCTGTCTTTTCTGCTTCTTTAATTTAGTCCAAACTAGATCATCTAGGGCTAAAAAGAACTTGGATTTCCAGATGAAATATCTCAAGAGCTGACAACTATTAAACTGTGGCTTTCTTTATTGCTGAAACCTACCATAGAAAGGTTTGGTTTATACCAAGACATTTCTTGGTGTGCTTGTCTAAGCCCACAGTCTTCTGTAGTATCCTGACATTAGGAAACATCAATCTTTCAGAGTAGACAATGTTGTGGTTTTGCCTTGTAGAAGTTACAAGTACAAAGAAACAACTTCCTCTTCACTTCCTCCTGTGAGAACACAGTGTGTTTTCCTATTTTCAGTTCCACCCCTTCATTCCACTACATAATGTCTTTTCCATGAACAGCAATTTACATGTCCTCTGACCTCTCAGTAATGGGTGCAGCTAACAGCCCCTTTGCCAGTCTGCAGCCCTCCCTTCCACCCAGCCTTGGACCCTACTGTGGGTTGCTTGTTCAAAGCCAATGTAATGAGAGAATGAGTTGAAGGAGAGGACTAGCTTTTGGAAAAAGACAAAGGATCAGGTCTTATCTGAAAATGCATGTCATGTGAACTGCATATTGGGCATAACTGGCAGGTCTTTAGTATTGGAAGCTGCAAGGGAAGAGGCCATGACCTCCTCTGTGCCAGTTACAGCTGCTGTCATGTGTTTTGAAAGAGATGAAAACAACCCACTGCATACCAAAACCTCAGCTAGGTGAAAGCAGCACATGGCACTTCTGCTCAAACATATTTTAAAAAAGAGCAGCCCATAGGACAGGAGACGCTGGAGAAAATGTAATATCTGAGAGATGGACGAAGTGGAGGAGACACATGGAAGGAAGAGACACAGTCCTGGAAAGAGCCACACCATGCCAAAGAAGGGACACCCTGTAGAGAACTGTGGCACACAGAGGACTCACTGTGAAACAGTGGAATAGTAAGGCAAGAAGCCGTGGAGAAAAATGAGTAAGAAGCAAGCAACAGCAGAAAGAACCATTACACACTGACCCCAACTGTACACATTGCCCAGTGCCTCACAGAAAGAACTGGGGCAAAGGGACTGATCGTAACACCTATTGAAAGCAAGGGATGCCAAGACCAGAAAGGGGTACGAGAGGTGCTTAACTTGAGCTTGGGAAGGAAGGAGAAAGGTCTTTCCCTAAGTATTTGTTTATGTCTGCCTTTTTCCTCTCTGTATCTGAAACAGTAGTTGAAATTTTGTGTTAGCCATCAATACATTAAATTAAGCAGGAAGTCCCACATGAGACTGTTTTATCTGCAAAGACCTATCATACCTTCCACAGAGGAGAGAAGTCAGAATATTTGCTGTGCATGAATGAGCTGGTAGGTACAAATATCTTCAAGAAATCTATAGGAGTCACATGTGCTCGTCTGCCCTGAGATCTCAAACTACTAAACGTAAGAATAGTTATTCTTAGAAAATATTTGCAGTGTAGCTATTGACTTGGTACAGCCTACTCATTAGATCTAACTGTGCCCCTTCCCCTGTCATCCTCCTTGTACCATTTGCCAATGCTTGTCCCCCACTGACCTCACATCACTGCCATGCCACGAGGAGAAGCAAAACTAGGGAAATGATATCCAGTGGTGCACGAGGATTTACCACCATCCTACAGGTATTTTAACAGAACAAAATAAATCAAATGCTCCATTCACTTTTCATAAACAGCTGTATATTAGCTGTCTTATTGGAAAATATTGTTCAAATGTTTTAACTGTTGGCACCAACTCCCAGAATTTTGGGAATTCACACTTTCCTTAGAGGAATCTAGGTTTAAATAGACATCAGTAGCAGAGCAATTGTCAGCTCTTCAGTATAGCTATTGACGTAGCTGTTCCCACTGAAGTTAAATCACTAATTCTTTAAAAAATTCCATCCAATATAACCTCTCTTTCAAACTCCTTTTTATGTGGGATGAGGCATAACGCTCTGTTGATTGTAAACTAAATGTGCTCTTTCTCCCTGTGTTCTGACTAACCATGCAGAAATTCTTTGTTTTAGAATTTAAAACGACAATCCAGCAATGTTTGGAAATGTGTAAAATGCAAAGCTCTAGCATATGGTGAAAAACACACAGCTGCATTTATACACTAAATAAAGTCCTTGTTTTTATTTCAGTTTTACCACCAGATGAAAGCACAAACAGAATGAATCTGTTGAAGTCAGTGACATTATGTAGCAGTTACACTGGGGAAACCATGGTCAGAATCAGGAACTTTTTATTTTGTCCTCCCCTTAGCCCATTTGTGAGATGTTGACACGCAGGTACTGAGGGAAGGAGCTGGGGTCACAGTGAAAATGAATGTGTCATCTTTTATTCAGTGTAGAAGGGTCTGCATTATTAATTTGAATATTCACTGCTATCTGTGATACTCCAGTGCATTATGTCAGATTACAATCTGCCTGAGCTCTCTGGAATTTGCTTTCAGGTATTTGTATTTCTGTGCCACTTGAAAAAATACCATGGTGGTAGTCTGAGCATGGAAATAAAAACCAGGAAACCTGAAGATACGGTTCCCTCAGTAACCATGTGTCATCCAGATTGCTCACAATAAGGCAAAGCATTAACAGCATGAACGGAAACATCAACCACTTCACTGCAGAAGAGAAATGGCAGTGCATTATGTCTGTACAGGGAACCATAGAGTTGCCTGCCTTTTGTGCATTACTTGTTTTCATTCACAGAGCATTTTATGCCTTGAAAATGCACTGCTACACTTTCACAAATTGCACTGCATGATTTTACAGGGCTCCTGACATGTAACAAGCAAAAAATTGGACGGGTTTGCATGACGAGTGATTTCTACGGGAGGACTTCATGTCGGAGGACACCTTCAGCAACCAGACAATATTGCTAAGACCAGGCCATTTCTCTGGTAAACAAAACACAGATTTTGTATTTGGAACAAGTCAGTTTGCTCACTGTGAACTGTTAAAAACAAATTGAGATTTGTTTTTATAAAGTTTGTGAATAGTAAATTTCTCCATAAACTGACACAACTGAATTCACCCTCATTTGCGCCTATCTATCCAAGTGTTACCTTTCACAGTTCCTTGCCTTTTTATTGCCATAAGTCACATGGAGTACAGGGCGTCTGGTCCTGTTGAAGCTGTTTATTATTGATTGATTCCTTTCAGGCCAACACTCTTGGTACACTCAGTACCTCTGCAGCTGTACAGCTGAGGACCGATCTGTGCCCAGCTTGTACCGGCTTAGCTCAGGAGATGAGGGGAGTGGTGCAGGGCTGGAGACACTCACAGCCGGTGGGCGGCTGGAGCACACTCACTTCNAGGTAGGCGAAGGGGGGAACGCATCCCGGGCAGCTGTCGGGGAGGCTTCCCACTCGTCCCCGCTCCTCCTGGAACGGGCGGCACAAAGCTAGAGGGAAAACGCAAATGAGTGGTAGTGGAGGTGGGGGGGGTGCTTTGTTATTGTTACNTGGTACACTCAGTACCTCTGCAGCTGTACAGCTGAGGACCGATCTGTGCCCAGCTTGTACCGGCTTAGCTCAGGAGATGAGGGGAGTGGTGCAGGGCTGGAGACACTCACAGCCGGTGGGCGGCTGGAGCACACTCACTTCGCAGGTAACTGCGTGCCCGGGTTTCTGCTCTTTCTTCCCACGGTCCTCGGGAAGAGACGCCCCGAGGGCCGGCGCGGGAGGCAACGCGAGGGACCGGGATGCTTCTCCACGCACCTGGGAGCGCGGAGTTTCACAAAAAGCAAGGGCGGGTAGCCCACGGAGCGCCGTCCCACCGTGCGGCGCGGGGCAGACATACCCATCCTCGCAGTTTGTTTTTGGCTGCACTGTGCACGCCCACATGCAAATCGCCGCGCACT
>VXBC01002399.1:49690-94272 GCA_013399945.1 Ploceus nigricollis | reverse complement strand
GGGGGGGGGGGGGGGGGGGGGGCGCGGAGTACAAGAGAGGAGAAAAAGAAGAAACGAAAGAGAAAAGGGGACGGCGAAAAGACCCCGGAAGGAGGAGAAAGGCAGTGTGCTGGGCGGCCCCGGCCATGGAAGGGGCGGGCTGGCCCGCTGGGGGCAGCTNAAGCTAGAGGGAAAACGCAAATGAGTGGTAGTGGAGGTGGGGGGGGTGCTTTGTTATTGTTACGGTTTTTTGTTTGTTTATTTTCTTATTGCTTTGGGGTTTTGTCTTCCGACGTGGTGCCACTCTCTGTGCCGAGCCTGTCGGCAGCGCGGCTCAGAGGATGGTTTACGGTGTGGCGGTGCATCGGAGAGGGGCTGATAGTGTTTGTGTATGTGTGTGTGAGGGGCGTGGTTGAGTGTGCTTATTTTTTAAAAAATAGTTATTTTATTTTAGCTTATCCTGAGCGAGGCGACTCTAACTTGGCAGCGGTCATGGAGGGTGGCTCACCTTACCGCTGCCTTTCCCGGCCCGGATGGGTGCTAGAAGATAACGGGAGGGTTTTCATCCCCTTCACTCCTACGTGAATCCTCTAAAGTCGCGGGGGTGGGATAAGGGGAGGGCCTTAGGATGGGGGGGAGTGTGAAAATAAAAAAATCGATGTGGCTGCCTTTGTGATGGGCAGGAGGCTCAGTTGTATGCAACAAATCGTGCTGCTGCGTGCCAGACTGTTGTGAAGTCTGGAGTGCTACACTGCAACCTATCATCAGGCTGTTGTTACAAAAGACGAGCTGCACAGCAGCCCAGATGTTTAAAACATGTCTGGAAATATACTCGGATTCTAAATTAGCAGTTCTTATTAAACCTTACTTTTTCCTAGTTTTAACCAGAAGTGTCCCCTTTCCCCCAGGCTGTTGGCCTGGGAGATTTTAAAGTCTGTACAAAAACATACTTAAAGGATCAAGGTTGATTTGAAGTGTGTTGGAATAGACCTCGGTGAAGAGGTCTATTTACAGAGGGGTGTAAACATCTTCTGTATTAAAGCCTAAAATGAGTTGACCATTTTTTAAAATTACTGCTATGGATTAATGCATTAAAATTTATTTTCACCTTTGAAAATGAGTTGGACTTTGTACTGCAGAGAAGAGCCAAGTCTTGGGGATGTTCCATTAACAACAGATGGTCAAGCCTGCTGTCGAAAGGCTATTGTAATGGAGCAGTCTTGCTCAGTTTTGAAAGGGGGTCATGGTAGTAAACATTCAGTGCAAATGGTTTTTGGTGCTTGTAGCACAGGTTGACTCCCTTACAAGTGAGAATGGCAACATATGCTGACACTTTCCTGTCACTCAAATCAGTGCATGATTCTGTAATGACACAGTAGGATATTAAGCTAAAGGGGTAGTATCTGGGCCTCTGCACTGTTTTACTGATGTAACAGATAAAAATGATGTTGGTGGGTCATCATTGTGCACATTTGAGTTTTAATTTATATAAGAATGAGCTGTGTGACACAGTCTATGTCTGGTATGGGCAGGAGCTTGATGCCTTTACTCATGACATTTTCTTGTAATGATAATTTAGTGGGGCTGATTATGGTTAAAATTAGAAGTCAACCCTTAACAAAAAAGATGGGGCTATAAGTTTGGCAGCATGGAACACAAGTGTTGCATAGTAGAATTTAAGATGAACCTGTTCAGATTATTTAGCATTAAATAATAAAATATCATGGTTTTTAGCTCATTGTAGGTGTTCTGAAGGGGTTACTAACTAGTCTCTGGGCTAGAAGAAATCACAATTTGCTGTAATTTAGCATTAGAGTGTAATAATCCAGCAGCTAGCCCAAAACTATTTACAGTAACTTTCCCCAATAAGTTGTTGCTGAAGGACGTGTTGCCATATGATAGTTACATGACATAAACACCTTGGGTGCAGCTATATGTAAGGTTTAGTGTTTCCAGGAGTCATGGGAATCTTTTGGATATTGGTTCTAAATTTCCTCTGAAAAGAGCCGCAGAGCAGTGCAAGCAAGTATGTTGAAAGTTTCGTAATGGTCTCTTCACACACAGAGACTGAGGCACATTTATAAATTAGTGTGCCATAGGCAGCTGTTAGGAAACTTTTTTGTAATGCTAAATTTTTTTCAAACTCAAACATGACTCAGTGCTGTATTGGTGTGATCAGAGACTTACTTGATCTGGTACCAGATTTGGTATATATCATTCAGGAATGAGCCTTAGTGACTGAAACAAAGTAACAGCAGATCTTCTATGCTGATTCTGTGTTGAAGCATTCTTACCTGTAAATCAAGTGTAATACACACATTTCAGGAAGGAAGTCTTACCTTGCCTACATCTCTGCAAGGCTGTTCTCTCACCATTGAGATCACCTGCCAGAGTTACACTCACAAAGACAGAGCAGAAGGAGGATTGGTGCTGAACTCATCCATCTGTGCCCAAATACAGATCAGCTCTGCTAGTGTTTATTATGTGCATTGCACCATGCAGGCACAGTATTTCTTAGGGTGTGGTTTCTCCAGAACTTTAATCTAGAGTAATTGAAGGTTGCTAGTGAGCTAGTAATGGACCAGCTTCATTTCCCCTGCTCTACCTATTCTTTTCTCTCTATGTCTGTTTCATCCTTTGTGCAGGCACTGGAGTTCACCAGCCCAGGGTGAGTACTTGAAAACAAACTCTCCTCTTTTTGCATGGTGGTTTTGGTTTTTTTCACCCCAGCATCCTGTGTTCAGAGTCTTCTCATGGCTTTGTGAGCACTGCTGCCAGCACAAAGATGATGACAGAAGGGAGCAGAGAGGGACCCAAACTACCATGTTGTTTGAGTAACCTTGAAGCAGGCATCCTCAGTGTTTATGTAGATCTTCTAGGCTGGGCAACACACCAAATCCTGAAATAAGTCCAGAGGCCATGGCTGACCAAACATCATGTTTCTCTCTTGCTCGTTATTCTTGATGATTCCTGTGAGAGGAGCTAGAGTCAAGGTTTATTATGTTTACTAAAATACATTTTATGTATAAGATCAATTTTCCTTGATTATCTGAGGCTGCTAGGGACTTTGCCTGCTTTCTTCAGGTCTGGCATGAAAGAAATTCACTCTCCCTAAGATTATTTCATATTTATGCCAGCTAAGGATTTGAATTCTGAATGCTAGAAACTTTTTTAGTGTAGTTGATGAGCATGCACATCTGCAGTTGCTGATACTAAGAGTATAGATAAAAAATAGCATGGTAAGACTCTGCTTCTAGTGTTTAAAAGATGATCACCACAGTAACACCCGAGAGTTAAAATGTCTCATTCTGTAGCTGCATGTCTTGTTTGTGTTGATTACACAAAAGTAATACAGATAATTCAGAAGATATACCATGACTAAAACTACTGAATGGAATACCTAAAGTACCCTGTGCCCTTTCTTTAAAATACTTGGCAGCAAAGCTAGTCCTGTCTTTAATAGCATTTTTGATGGGGCGAAAAAGTATTTTTGCTTGCTTCAAGGATCAAGAGAGAGACAGAGTAGGATGGAAAACTGTTGATGCAGCTTTCCTGACCCAACAGGCTAACACTGTAGGGAAAATGGGAGCATTCAGATCTTTATTCATGGGTTATTAGCAAAAAACCTTGATCATAGGTAATAAAAATGCATGTCAGTTTGAATGCCATAAGTATCCACATACAAGCTGACCTTTTTCCTCTTCTGTTATTTTTCTGGAGGAGTGTTGCTTAGCAGAGCTCTGCCTAATGCAATGGGATTGGTTTGGTTTTGCTGACTTTGTTAGAGAACAATTGGAGTTGGACAGAAAAAGGAGAGCAAAGAGCCTTTTCTGAGACTGGCTTGGGCTAGATAGCAAGGTTGTTCTCTGTGAAAGAGCAAAGTTTGAGCCTTTTACCACACAGTTCAGAGATCATTCTGGGGATCTGGTTTCCTTTTTAGTACATAGCAGTCAGGGTTGTGTGGAAGACAGGTGGTCAAAACATGTTAGCACTCTACTTGCTTGACTCTCAGAAACAACTTGCAGTTTACTAGTCTGTTCTAAATGAGTGGTTGTTCCTGGGAGCAAGCAAGCCATGCAGCTAATATTCATTAGCATAGTACTTGTTAGATTAATAAGGGTCAAAATTAAGCCACGTGGAAGGTCTTGGAGCAGCAGTTTAGGTGATGTAGGTGACAAGAGCAAGGTTAGGGACCAGGAAAACTTGGATCCCTGCACCTCTGCTCTTCTTGTGATGACTTGACTGTTTCCTCTTATCTACTTTCACTATTTTTCTAGTAATGGCATGGCCAAAGTTTGTGCTCTTTATGGTAGAAGTCAAAGTGTGTTTTTTCTCACATTCAGCAGGTAACACATTTTTTTTAAAGACTTCAGGCTCTGTTGCTAGTGCCAGCAAGCTGGGTTTAAGTCAAATGTTTTTAGAGATATGCTGGTTTTTACAGTTGAATTTTTGTGCCTTAAAAAGAAACAAGCAAGTTATCATAAATGTTCTTTGACAGCTGTATTAATGAGGAGTATATTGATATTTTGGGGATCAATGGGTGGCTTTTTTTCTCTTCTTGTTATTTTAATTATGTTCCTGCTACAGGAGTTTGGCTATGACTGCCAATAAAAACAGTTAGGACCAAACCTGAATGGTTTAAAAAACCCCAGAACTCTCCTCATCCAAACAATAAAGCAGCACTGAGCTTTTCTGAATGCAGATCCATGGGTATTTACTTGTGGTACTAGTACAGGAGCCAAAATTCAAAATCTACTCTTCCTCTGCATGCAATGTTCTTATTTAATAAACTTAATTGAATGGATCCTGCATTTGTATTTTTATTCTGCCAATGGGAAAAATGCTTTTTATTTAATTTGTTTTAAGGTATTTTAGATATCTTAATTATTCTTTACCCTATTAAATCAGAGTAGTTATTCTTACTGCTTTGCTTCCCATCTCTCTCAAACCTATATTTAAATATTCATGCTAAAGTAAGCAATAAGAGTTTTTCTACTGTGTTTGGAGAGACCTGGGCTTAATTCTTTCTTTTAGCAAACTAATACAATCACCTGTCCACCATCAGTTTTCATATTTCTACAGATTTTATTTTTTCCCACATAAATTTTGTCATTCTTCTGATTGCCAGCTATGTCTCCCAGAGCTGCATTCTGTGTTCTTGTGACATACTCTTAGTATTAATCTCTACATCTATTCTCCCAATTACATTCATATATATAAAACCAGATATAAGTGCAAAATGGGGTTGTCTGTTGCAGTGTGCTTTGGCTCCAGTGGAACTTTCTCAACACCATTAAGGCTATTCTAGACTTAATGTAAAAAAATGTATGTTTTGAATCCTATGTCCGTAAAAAACTTGCAAAATTTCTTTTTGCTCACCTTGCTCTCTTGTAAGCATATTGCTTTTCCCACTTCATTCTACTTCTGCACTTGCCTGCTGTTTGGAGTAATTTGGTTGAAATTTAGTTGATCACAGCTCTTCAGCTCTGAGCTTAGTCCCTTGAAGCTTTAGGAGCAAACTAATGGAGATCCATGCTGAAAATACTTCTGAATTGTGAGGTGGAGCTCAGGACTTGCACAAATTCTGTCATCCTTTCTTCCTGGATATGTCTGTGCATGATGTTGAATTAGGCATATATTAGCCTGCTTTGCATGGCTTTAACTGCCATGCTCACCTAAGGATTGAAGCTTCAGTGGTGGGGGGTGCAGCTGGAGCTGAAGACTATGAGTAACAACTGTTTGCTCTGTGGATCAGGCAAAACGGGAAGATTGTCACACACTTTCTGGCTGTGCTCTGAGCTAACAGCCCTGTGCCACACCTGACTCAGCAGGTATGTGGGCTGCCTTATCATGTGTGCCAGCTATTTTCATATTCTTCTATGAATAACTTTAGAGATAAGTGGTTATTGAAGTCTGTATGGGTTGCCAAGGTTGGTCATAAATTCATTCCTCTTCATAGATTCATCTGACACTCATTGATCTCAAAAGTACTTGGGCATCTCTTTATCACTTTAGTGGATTACCATCTCCCATATCAGCCCAGTTGGATGGTAGCCATGTGGGAGCCGAGGTCTTCTTGTAGGCTTTATAGACTCCAACTCTGCTCAAGCTGACGATGGCTGCTAAATACTGACTTTGCCAGTTTATTGCTTTCTTTTGTCAATGTCATTTCCTTTCATTGTGCTAGAAGCTTTTTCTTGGCTGATGTTTTTCTGCATATTTCAGGGATATTTTTGTTTTGTTTGCTGTTACTTATAGCTGTGCCACAGATATCAGTGCAGTTGTGTAGATATCAAGTTTAACTGACAGCTTATTCTTTTTGCCTCTGAATCTCAAAGGCACCACTGTGATGTTCTCTACACTATAAGCCATGTTGTGTTCTGCTCTGTTACCGAAAACATGTGCTGGTTTATGGCATGATGTTCCCAAATGGCAAAGATGGAGAGAAAACTAACACTACAGCTTCTTTTGATGTTACAGGGCAGGCATACGCTCAAACTGCAGTTTAATCTTGTACTGAACACCGTTGATGTCCTTGTCTTGTCCCAAGATAAACAGCAGGTTCCAAAAGCAAGATGTAGGAGAAGTTTTGGAACTCCTTTCCAAAAAAGTCCTCATGAATGTGATGACAAAGGCACAAGGCTTCATAACTTTGCTCAGTAGAAGACAAAAATATGCCAGATGCTTCAGTGACTCTGCAGTAGGATCATGGAGCGCCTGTCAGTGTTGCATTTTTTAAAAGCAGGTATCTGTCTGGTTAGTGTCAATAATTCAGTGACCAGAATGTTCTGTGGAAGGGGTGGTGGTTGAAAGTGTTTCGGTCCTAACATTGTCTGAGCATGTGGATTTCTCTTGGGAAAAGCTGCTTTCTTGGGGAGGATGCGTCTTCCTTCTCCCCTTTGTGATTGCTGCCAAGCAGAAAGGTACCTTTTGCAATGTAAAATTCTTTACCCCTTTTTCCTAGTTGCAGTTATATTGTCCTTCAACAAGATGTGTCAAAAGCTGGAAAAAGTGACTGGGGCTGTGTAGCACAGCTTTTTGCAAACTGTGCGCTGATGATACTATACTCACTCAGAGATCAAAGCTTAATTGCATGAATTGAGCTCAAATGTCGCAATTATTATTTTAGCAGGATGTTCTATTATTTCTACATTCCACTAGAAAAGAGCCATTCTATGAGAGCCAAAAAAAAAAAAAACCATCTGCTAATATGGACTATGGATTTTTGGACATTGGTCGTGATAAAGCAAATCACATTTTGTGTTTGTTTTGGCCAAAGAATGGACTAGATTCTTGCCTTTTTTTTTTTTTTTCTTCCATGGGCAAAGTAGTGGACACTCAGTGTAATGCTGGAAGTTGAAATGCTTCACGTATTTCACAACCTTCTAGTGGAAGCTGTTGGGTTTTTTTGTAAAATAGATGAGTGCATTTCATCTTGTGTATTATACTTGACACTTAAGCAACCCTCTTGCCTAAGTGCATGCCACAGTCCCTTGCATGTGCATTCCTTAGAGTAAGTCCAGCTATGGTGCATGCAAACTTGACATCTTCCATTGCATTGGAGTTGTGCTTGTTTTCATCAATGAGCCCTCTATAAGCATGCTGGAAGTAATGAGCAACAGTTGTTGTGGTCATTCTGGTGGCAGATATTGCTGACCTTTGACAGGTTTTTTAAAATTTCAAAAATTAAAATTTTCAAAATTACTTGGCATGTTGTGTCACAAGGGAAGGTTGTAAAGCAGCAGCCATTTTTGAAACTATGCATGTGCGTAAATATTTTAAGGAGACACTGAGGACTCTGAAAAATGTAGTCCAGTCTTTATTATGAAGCAGTTTGTAAGCTAGTGTTTTCCTCTGTGATGAAGTCTCATGTGATTTTTTTTTTTTTNTTTTTGTTTTTTTTTTTTTTTTTTTTTTTTTTTTCCCCTGGTTGGTAAGAATAGGCCCACCAGTGTCTCAGAAATAAATCCTAGGAGTTTGGCTTTGACAGGAGAGGCAAGTTAGATACTCTGAACAGTTTAGGACCAGGAATGTCAGTGTTCATTGTATTAATTTTGGGCCAGGTCTTTCAAAATTATCATCTGCTCATCTGTTCATAGTGGAGCATTCAGAAGGACTCAGCACATAATATACTGACTTATGAAATAACCATTTGCTCAGTTCTCATGCCAAGGCTAAATAACTTTAGAAGCCCCTTGCCATTTTGCCTAAAGAGTTGGGAAGCCAGATTTCTGCTCCTGACATGACATTGTATTGACCTTGAGTCATGTCAGAGCAAGATCCAGGCTTGCTTCTTCTGTGTAGTACCTAGTGCAGCAAGTAGAACCTAACACTGGGCTTGAGTTCTGTCACTAGTTGTTTTCATAACAGCAGTTCAAGCAGGCTGTGAATAAGTATTTTATTGTTGGCCTGTGCTGAAAGGAGTCCTTTTCCTTTGGTTGTCTCCAATATTCTGTGAGGTTGGAGCCCCCTTAAATAACAATGTGAAATTATTTATTCGGAGTTTTGTAGCTGTGTCTACAACAAGACGTGGCAGGTTGCTAAAGGTAATCCATGAGCCTGCTTCATCAGCTTCCTGATATTTTGGCATTATCCTTTAAATGTTGGTTTTACCAAATTTTACATGCTCCTCAAGGAATGAAAACAAATTCCTCTGGATGTCCATGTTGAAAGTCATTTACTAGTTGCCTTCAGTATTAGTAAGCACTGGAGAACAAGACTGGAATCTGTTTACTACCTAACCCAAGGCCAGGTAGTCAGTGTGGGAAGTAAACCAGTAGAGGATCTTGCCAAGAGCTGCCACTAAAATATTGTTGTTTGTCACCCTAATCAAATTCTTGTCTGCTGACCCAGAAGCTCTCCAATCACATTGCTAGGAACAAGGAATTGGTGTAAACTGTGACATGACCTGGGTGATTTTGAAGAGGAAAGCACTTCTCACTGAAGAGCTCTTTAGATGGAGTAGAAAACTTTGTGTCCCTTATGCATTTGGCAAAAGGGAGAGAAATGTCCTCTATGGGGAGATTATGAAAGACCAGCTTTTAGTCTCTGTGTGCATCCAGTGATAACGATCCCGTGTCCCATGCAAGAGCCCGTAGGTCCAAAGCTCACACCTCCACTGCTGATCCTGCACTGGTTGTGTCTGCTACAGACTCTAGCAGTGCTTAAGCCAGGAGGCGGATGTGTGGGATCTGATGGTTTCATTCTAATCTCTGCTTTTGCTTGCTTGTGGCCTTAGGTGAGTTGACTGAACTCTGTGCTGCTCATGCTTTTTATGGCACCTTTTTGCAACCTATTCCAGGCTCTTTGGGTTAAAAGATTACTTTAAAAGACTGGTTATTTGTATAAAATTGTTATTGTTCAGGTGGCAGTTTCCCCTCTTTCCTAGAGTTCCAGTAGATGTCATAAGTTTTTTGACTGCTTTGAAGTTTTAGTGATGGGAATGCCAGCTTTGTTCCTTTGTGTTTTGCAAGCTTAGTGTGACTTTAGATCACAGAATGGACATTACTTTTGGTTCTTTATTCATTGCCTGTTTCCACTGCCTGCTGGGGATTTTATGTCCAATTAGATCTCTAGCAGCAGGACAAAAATTGCTTGCACTTGTCCACAGCTGCTCTTTATCTAGCCTAATCTTAACATAATCGGAATCAATACTGTTTTTCTCCTTCTCATTACAGCTACTGTGCTGGAAGAAGGGAAATCCTGGTGTTTGGCAGAGAAGTGGCCAAGGCACTAGACCTTGATTTGGGGATTTAGTTCTGGACTCTAGACTTAATTGCACCTCTGCTACACTAATGCCCATCCAGGCCACTAGTCCTCTGGTGGTTTGTCTTGTGTAGATCAGTGTGGTGGTTTTGGTTGANGGTCTTCTTCTTTCCCTGGGGGCAGAGGGTCTTCATCACTTTTTCTCTGTTCAAACTTCTCACGGAATCATAGCTACTTCAACATCTGCTTGCTTTAGCATAGACACCTTTCCTCATCTCTTTGAACGTTTCATCTCCCCACACTTTCCAATGAGTTATAGGGAAAAAGATGTGTAATTTACATTCTTCTCCATAGCCTTACAAGAGGACTTCAACCCAAACTTAAGGCATCTTCTCATTCTCCTTCCATCTGGGACTTGACTCTTTTTTCATTGACCTTGGTGTCTTCATATTGTTCCTCTACATGTCTTGACTCTGTCTTTTTCTCTCACTCGAGGGAGGATTGAAGGTCTGCAAGTCTTATTTATGCATCGAAAGAGTTAGTATCTCGCCCGGGGCCTGCTGATGGTCATGTGATCCCTGCCGGGCGGCGGCCGAAGCAGTCGTGGTGATGGATTTTTCAGGCTGCGCTGGGGCTGTGTCAGGATCGGCCGCGTGGCTGGGCTCCGGGCGCCCCTGCGTTCCGGCCCNCTGCGTTCAGTCCCAGCCGCAGGGCCACTCCCTGCGCGGGCTGCAGGGCCGCCTCTGGCCTCAGCCGCATGATCTTGTGCGGCGGCCACACTGGGGGGGGGTAAGATGTTAACAGCGTGGCCCGGCCCTGCCTTGGCCGAGGCCCCACAGCCTCCCCTTCCTCACCCGGCCACCGCGCTGGGAGGGGGAAGAACTTCTCTCTCCAGATGCCGGAAGAGAGCTTTTTCCTGGGCTTTGTTCGTCTTTAACATGTGTGTTCATAGAGGCGTATGCAGCTTTCCAGTGGTTTAACAAAGTGTCAATATTCAAAACTAGTTACTGATTGGTTTTGTCGGGCACAGAGGAAACTGTTAGCGGCTTCTCTTAGAAAANGGAGGATTGAAGGTCTGCAAGTCTTATTTATGCATCGAAAGAGTTAGTATCTCGCCCGGGGCCTGCTGATGGTCATGTGATCCCTGCCGGGCGGCGGCCGAAGCAGTCGTGGTGATGGATTTTTCAGGCTGCGCTGGGGCTGTGTCAGGATCGGCCGCGTGGCTGGTCTCCGGCCGCCGCTGCGTTCAGTCCCAGCCGCAGGGCCACTCCCTGCGCGGGCTGCAGGGCCGCCTCTGGCCTCAGCCGCATGATCTTGTGCGGCGGCCACACTGGGGGGGGGTAAGATGTTAACAGCGTGGCCCGGCCCTGCCTTGGCCGAGGCCCCACAGCCTCCCCTTCCTCACCCGGCCACCGCGCTGGGAGGGGGAAGAACTTCTCTCTCCAGATGCCGGAAGAGAGCTTTTTCCTGGGCTTTGTTCGTCTTTAACATGTGTGTTCATAGAGGCGTATGCAGCTTTCCAGTGGTTTAACAAAGTGTCAATATTCAAAACTAGTTACTGATTGGTTTTGTCGGGCACAGAGGAAACTGTTAGCGGCTTCTCTTAGAAAATCACTTCTGTGACTGGCTTCTTCCCTCCTCACCAAATATCAATTAATGCAAAACCAGCACAATCAGGATGTCAGTCAATGAGTGGGGCCCTTCTGTCCTGCCTTCATATCCACAGTCCTGAGAGGGATCTGCTCTCCACTGATGGCATACAGATCCCTGGGTGACTCTAGATCTGGGATTTGCAGAATTCACATGGCTCATGATATTGTTTCCTTCACAACATGCAGCTTGGCACTACCTAAAAGAAATTAAATGTCAAGACATTTATCAGTGTTCATAAAGAGGACTATATTTCTGCAGAAATCCAATGTTTATGTTTTAGTTGCTTCTTTTCTTCCAAAATGAATTTCATTTGACTTGTATAGACAAGATCAGCTGGAGTTAAGCAGATGTACAAATTTTTTGTCTGGGGCAGGAAGCAGAAGTGCTAGATCATGTCTGCTTGTGAGAAAGGAAAGTGCTGGCTCCTGTAGCTCATGAGGGCTTCATGCGTAGCTGTTAGATTTGTACTCTCTGTGGCCACTTGATCTGTGGAGAGTTGCCAGTGGTGGTAGCTTCTGTGATAAGGAAAATGTGGCTTAAAGGATGAGGGCTGCTAGCTTCTTTCATGGAGTCCACTGAGCCTTCCATCAACTGGTGAAAGCTGTCCTTTAGCTCTGCTGACAAGGACGTAGTTTAAATAGCTCAAATAGTCTATAGTGTCTTGCCAGAGCCCTGAAATGTTCCAGTCTCATAAGATTTGGTAAGTTCACTTTGTTCCCTCTTGAAATAGTGATTTAATTTTTTTTTCTCTAGGGGAAAGGTTTTTTTGCCTCCCCAAAGAAAGCAAACAGCTTCATTGTTTGCAGAAAGCTGCTTTTGAAGGCTATTTTATGTTTACTTAGTACAGACACCAGGCAAGGGGGTGGAGAACTGATTTTCTGCCACTTGAGCTTTTTACTCTCTAAATCTACAGCTGTAAAAATACATTTATTTAAGAGGGATTAGGTTTGGAGACTGTTGGTATACCAGCTAATGGACTTATCAACAGCCATTCTACTTTGAAATAGCGGCTAGCACCCTTTCTAGAAAGAAAGGGCTGGACAAAGGATGTGTTTCATTGTCATTATTTTCAGAGGTTGCCCTGTACCCTAACTTTCCTTGAGTAATTTTCTGAGTTGCAGAAAATGAGATGAAATTGCAGCTGTGTAGGTCGGGAGGCTGTTCAGGACTTGTGCAGCAGGACGAAATGTCATGTGGAGGGGGTCTTCTGCAAAGGCAGACCATGGGACAAGTGCGTGTAATCTGTGCTTTAATTGTGCTTGTGGGTGTTGTACCGTGGTACTTCATATCACAGGAAAACTAGTGCTATGGGGATGGATTCCTGCACCTTTTTTTACTCTAGACAGAAAGCAGTATTTCTGTTTCAGGGAGTTCTGGGTGAGTGTCAGGAGTGATCACTGATAGCTGCCCTTGGCTCAGAATTTTACACAGGTGAGGCATAAAAGCTGTCTTTGGAAACTAACAGAGTTTTGGCACTGCAGTACTAAATGGCAGGTTGTATTTCCCAGCTATGTTGAACTTACCAGACTGGTCTGGAGATAGAGTGGGACTTCAGCTCTAACCAAGTTGGAAGTGTTGAGTTGATCAGTTCTCTGCATCTCTGGCTTACAGTTCTTGCCTGTTGTGAGCAGGAAGAACATCTGAAAGGATGCTCAGCCTCTTTCCTCTGGTATTAGTTTGCTGAATGTTTTCTGATGGATTAGTTATTCAAATGAACCTTGTGTCAGCAGTGAACCAATGTGTCAGCTTCTGTGGATGAAAATCAGAGGTCACTACTAACAAACCTGTTCCTTGGTCCGTAACAGATACTAACTGGGGCATACAGTGTCATTGCAGCTGTCACCCAGCATGGCTGGAAGAACTGGATACACTTCAGGCTCAGGTGTTGTGCTCTTGGTGATTAGGCTCCACTGTTAGGTTCCATGCCTTACTTTAGTGCAGGGGTTTAGCTGGTATGCCTACATCTGGACAGTCCTTAAAAGTCAGTATTTTTATGTCATTTAAAACTTTTTGTCCAGGCAGAACGGGCCAGATCATTTGCTTTCTTCCCAGTAAAGTTTAGCTTAACTCCAGAGAGCTGAAGTTCAAGCAGGTGGCACAGCTGAGTCTTCTTGGCTGTGCATGCTTCTGGCTGGTCAGCTGAGATGAGTTAAAGGATAAAATATGTGCCCTTAACGCACTACAGTTTGCTACCATGAGGTAAATGTTACAATCTTTATAAAGCAGTATTTCCATGTTCTGGATCCTGTGGACTGACTGCAGTTGCAAGGGATCAGTATCTGAATTTTCATTGATGTGCGTTAAACCAGCTGCCCTTTGATTTGCTCATTCCACAGACTGGTTGAACTTCTGTTTTGCCTCTGTGCAGGGTATTAAGGTGCAGGAATAGGGTCTAATTCTATTGATCAGAACACCAAAAGTCCCTTTGCCTCTCCATGGGATACTTCTTGTACTCTTCCTGTGGCACTTTATTCTTATGGGTTTTGGTGTTTAGCTTTAATTTCTGGAAAACATTGGAAATTAAGTTTTTTTGCAGAGATTTAATAGTATTGGGAGTATGGGAATGAAGTATGGAGTGGGTACTCTGAACACCCTTCTGAAGATAAAAAACAGCTGTTGCATAACCACCCGTGACTGTTAGAAGGCTGTACAGTCCCTTCCAGTCCTCTACTTCTGTATGCCAAACTTGTGCAATGGCTGCAGGATTAGACTCAGGCAGCAAAGATTGTTTTGTGGCATGGTGCAGAGCACAAAAAAAATCAAATGGAGGTCTGTGAGACCTCCAGACGAGTACCAGTATCCTTATGGAAAAATGCATGAAAAGAGCAATTATCTTAGTGTTCTTAGAAAGATTTTTGTACCACATTAGTGGTCAGTAAGTGCCTGTGTACTATGTGAGAAGTAATCCAGGTTTCTCTTCAGAGTGAGTAAAAGTGTTGCCAAATCCCCCAAATACTATTCAGAAACTTAAGAGTAGAGGTAGTACAAAGGAGAGGTAACAATATTCCCTACTTAGTTATGTTGCTAGATTGATTGCAGCTTTAGATATGTAATATTGACATCAAGAGGAGGTGCTTCAAAGACCCCCTTCCACCCCATATCCAAGGCTGTAAGCAGAGGGGTGCTTTGGGTCCATGAGCGTGGATGCAGTCATCAGCGAGGATTTGTCCTCTGAGATTCCCCACAAAGGGCAGGCTTTTTTCCTGCTGTGGATGTGCCAGTAGCCTGCCAAGTGCCTTTTGCTAAGTATACCTGGGAATTCATGGTCTACCAGCCAGATGTACATGCATCTGCAATATGTTAGTGTCAGGGTGTTCCAGCCAGGAGGATGCACTGGGCAGGGAAGGATGGCTGTCCTGCCTGATGTATTGGGCATCACTCTGTGAAGGAGCGTCTGTGGAGTTCCTGTCAGTGAGTTAGAGCAGCACCTGGCAGAAGTTATCGAGCCCGTGCTGACTGTATGCTCTGCTGCTGGTGTGCTGGTATGAGGTTCAGTTTGTAAGGTTTTGTAGGCATCTATTACTGCTCTTTGGTTCTCTGTACTGGCGTTAAGAAGCACTGTTGTCCTGTTGTGATACTACAGTGTAATCATCTACAGAACCCAGTGTCACAGGTTTATTTTTGTTAACTGTGTTAGAGAATTTTTTTTGTAACACAGATGTACATTATTAAGAGACAAGTTTTTAGTCTGCAAGTCATTGTAGTAATGGAATTTACTTTTGGATGAGACTTAAAGATGACAATTGTTCATCATCTCAAAGCGCACATCCTTAATTTTTCATCTAATCTTACTCCAATGTAGATCTGGCCAGAAATTTCCTGAGGAAGCCTTATGCTCCTAGCACATTTATGGATTTTTGGCAATCTTTCCAATGCGGTTTGCAATCAGACATGCAACTCTGAATCTAAGGGCTAGAATACTGTTATGTGGGACACCAGAATCAAAAGTGTGTGTTTTCCAAATTTAACAGGTGTTGGAAAGAGTGGTTCTCTTGGTATGTGTTTGAATCAACTGCTAGTTGTCCTCTTAATGCTGATTCTGTCAGCAGAGTGTATTCAGGTACATAAATCAGAATTAATTTAATGTGGATTAATTAAGTTCCTGTGCAGACATTTGCTGAGAATTCAGCTCTTCTTAATTTGAAGTGGCCTTAAAACTCAGAAGTAAATTAAGATATACTGAATTAATCCTAGGAGAAGGGTTTAATGACATTTAACTAATACAGTGAAAGCTTACCATAGAGCTTTAAGATTGAGCCTTGCTGGAAGGGTATGTGTACCAAGCCTATACTATTCTCTTATTAATTGCCACCAAAGAGATTAATTTTAAAAAATAATTAATATTTTTTAATCCTCTGTGCTCATTTACTGTAGCAAGATGCACACTTAAAGCACAACAGTGTTGGAGGCCAGGTGGTTGCAAGACCTGAACACTGACTCAACAACAATTTTCCATTCACTGCATCTAAATGTTAACAACTCTAGTGTTCTTCTTAGTCACCTACCTTCAAGGGAATGGACATTACTCCCTTTCCTGTTAAATGCACAGCACTTTCTCCTGCAAGTGGTGTTGACTGGACTTCAAAACAAAGGTTTTCCTAATTTGGCAGACAGCTTTTCACCATTATAAAAGTGAATATGGAAAGAGGCTTTAAGGAAAAGGGTTGAATTCTATGTTTCAGACTTATTCAGAGTGATCTTTAAATAATTTTCAAAGCCTGTTACTTATTCTCAGTCTGGGCTGTCCTTGCACTTGGGATTTCTGAGGCAGAAAATAAAATTGTATTGCAAACCTCTTTTTGTGCTTTGGAGCTCTGAGATAAGAAACAATGAGTCTAAATCTGTGCTTACTGAGACCCATGAGACTTGGCTGGAGAGCATAGGGTAAGAAAGAAGGCAGGGGGGTGATCCACGGAAGGACTGCGGGGTCACAGAGTGCAACCTCTTGTCTTTCCCTGTCTTGTTGCCTTTTCTGTTTTGAATGACAGAACTTTCCCCTTCCAACTTTTTTCCTGTTTTTCTTTTCTTTCACTAGTTAATGCCTGGCCACAACATCTGTACTGTGTACTGCTGCTGCTACACAAAGAGAGCTTCTAGGCTTTGCTGAAGGAAGATGGCTTTCTGGACGCAGCTGGGATTGCTGCTATGGAAGAACTTTACCTACAGAAGAAGACAGACTGTGAGTATTAGCCCAAGGGTGTTTTGAGATCTTAAGTTACAGTCTTGTAGCTTTCAAGGCTACATAGCTTTTCAAGAAAAACCGGCAAACGTCCTGTATCTCACTTAATGTTCCTCCTCTAGTGATCCCTGGATGAGCAATTGGTCTGGCTTTGGAAAGACCCTATTCAAACTGGAGAGAGTGGTGGGTGGACATAAACCAGAGGGCTTGAAGGTGCTCAAGACTTCTGTCCTGATTTCCAGTGTGAGAGACTGTTGGAGTACTGAAACACTGATGTCAGATCAGGCAAGGAGGGTGCATGACTGCTGTGTGCAGCAACAAAGATGTGAAATGAAAACCTGTGCTGAGATCTGCTCCTCTCTGTGAGTGAGGCATTGCCAGGCTGCAGGGGTGTGCCCATGAGTCTAAAACCTTTCGAATGCTGCAAGCTGCAACAATGGCAACAAAATCCTGCCACTTCCTAAGGGCAGAAGTGGCAGAGGCAATAACAGACGTCTCCGGTCACTTTAATGATTGAGAGTATCCCAAACTTGCTATGTAACTTTACAACAGAACATACAGATTAAGTGGATGGTATGAAGCGTGTTCTTGTACCAGCATGAGGATAAACCCAGGCAACTAATGTTCTTCTGCCAGGGTGTGTTCTGAGTGGCTGAAATGCTGTCCTCACCATCTGTTAACACTGTGGAAATTTACCTGTTAAGAGTAGACAGTGCAGAAGAAGAATTTCTCCTTGTGATAAAAAGGGCACAGGAGAGTGGATCCAGTATGATGTTCTTAAAATTCTTTTGCCTTTAGATTGAGACCTCATAGGAGGCTATACCTCTTGCAATCAGCTAATAGTCTGAGAAAGCATGGGGGTTGAGAGAATACTTGTGTTGGACAAGGGCATGATTTGTGCAACAGACTTGTTCAGAGGATCTGGCCTGTTAGATCTGTCCTTGAGGAGCTATCAGTAGGGAATATGGAGGAACATGAGTTACTCAAGTGGTGAGTGGAAAGTGGTCACTAAGTTTTCTGAACCCTTCAAATGTCAGGGTGCTTGCTTGCCAGCTGGTTGGGTTGGGTTGTTTTAGAAACTCAGTGTCACAAGGGAGGAAAAGCTATCATATTTACCACTGGTAATGGTCACAGTCCTTGAAGTCTTCACTCAAGTGTCTGAGGCTTGTTTTTACAGGACTTGGGTCCAGTGAATTCAGAGCTGGAATTAGTCCATTGTTAAATAAAACAGGCAAAAGGGGCTCACCACCTCTTAGTCATTTCTTGTATATAAACAGAGCGGCCAATGATGATAAAGTTTTTGTTTTGCCTGTTTTTGCCTTTCATGGAGCTTGATCTCTGAGGATAGGACTGCCCACCACAAAGGTCATGGACCACAGAGGTCATCAACTGCAAGGAGTGAGCCTGTCTGCTCTCTGAATGTGTGTTACATCCTGGCCTTGTGAACAGTCTCATAGTTTAGAAAAATGTTACAAATGAAGCTGGGGAAGTAGTCTCAAAACTGGCTGTGGCTCCTTAAGGTTGTCTCTTCTCAGCAATTGCCCATGTAACCTAGGCCCTAAGACCTAAAAATACTCTTCCTATCTTGCTACTAGAGGTCTAAATTTTGCCTGTTACCAGACTGCCTTTAGAAAGTAGGGGAATTTCTAGAACATTGTGGGATTTTCTGAAGTGATGTTTAAACTAGGTAAGCCAGGAAGCTATTTCAGAGGAGCTGAATTTTACAGTGGGAATGATGGCTTGGTATATTTTTGCCAGGATCTTCTGAAAATAATAGAATCATAGAGACGTTAAGTTTGGAAAAGACCTCCAAAATAATCAAATCCAGCCTTTGTCCGAACACCACCATGCCAACTAAACTCTACCACTAAATGTCATGCCCATGTCATTTTTTGAACACTTCCAGGGACAGCACTCCACCACCTCCCTGGGCAGCCTGTCCCAATGCCTGCCCTTTTCACCCTTGCAGTGAAAAACTGTTCCTGATGTCTGACCTGACCCCTGAAAGAGCTAGAGGCTCTTTCCAGGCTATGTCCTCTGGTCCTGTCACGAGTCCCCTGGGAGAAGAGAACAACCTCTATCTTGCTGTAACCTCATTTCAGGTAGTTTTAAAGAGTGTTTCTCCAGGCTGAGCAGCCCCAGTATTGTATCAGGTGTGAAAAGGTTGGAGTTTAGCATGTGTGTCATGTCAAGGTAGCTGTAGGCCATATTCTTCAGTGGTGCCAGAGAAATGCAGTAGGGTAAGCATTCTGGATCTGGTCAGTTATTTCTTGGTACCTTCTGACAGGTAGGTATCTACAGGTCTGCTGTACTCGTTTCCCATCAAGTACCCCAGAGGGCATGAAACTGCTCATAATCTCTATTCCACACTGATTATTAGTCAATTCATAATGAAGGCCTGAGACATGGCTTGTTTTTGTGGGGGCTCCTCAGTTATGCAGCAGTTTTCTCATTAATGGTTCTCATTTGGGATGAGAAGATGTCAGGAGGAAAAGCCCACTTAACAGGAAATGGCAGAGAAGGAGCAGAGCATCACCTCTTACCATGCTGTTATCACAGCTGCACAGTTCTTTCTCTCTTTGCTTTCCTGTTAGGAGACCGTTGTCCTTGAGTTGTGCTGATGAAGGCTCTCTCCTGTTTGTACTTACTGAAGGTGTAGCCTAGAAATAGTTTGATCCTTACCCTTCTCTCAAAAAATGTGGGCTAGCCTTGGCTAGCTTGAACCCCCTCGTTGGCTGCTGTGAGTTTGGGCTGCATTGCGAAACCTGGGTTCAAAGCTCACCCTAATGTGTGCAGTTCAAGTGTTACTTTGTACTGGATAGCTTCCAACAACACTGAAGTGGGGGGAAGGAGCTCACAGGGAGAGAGGAAAGAAAAATCATGTTCAGGGGTCACTGTGTAAAAACCTTTCTCTCCCTGCTTTCTTGCAAATGAGGAGACACCTCAAACTTGCATGGAGAGACTGGTTAGCTTCTGGTAGCTCCCTGCATTGAAACTGGACCATAAAGGTGGGAAGGGAAATTGACAGTGGGACGGGGTGATTAGTCTACTTAGTTCTTGCTCAACAGATTTCCTGTTGACACAATGTAGAACTCAGTGTTTAATGGCATCCTGAATGGTATAAATTTGGCATGCTTTAGGGATTAACCTTGGTAAAATTAGGACAAATTTGTTTCTAGCTGAATTCGCCTGCTGTGTGCAAATGGGATGTTCCTTCTTCAACTCCAGATGGAGCAGGGATAGGTGAGGTGTTGGGTGCTTGAAGATTCATTTCATTATTTACCAAGCTGGTCGTCACAGCACAAAAGTGGCAGAGGAGACTTGATTTTTCAGTATCTACTTAGAATGACTCTCAGTGAGACATGTTCCCTTTTAGTATCTTTGTGTCCTTGTCTGGAAAGGCCAGAGTGGATGAAAAGTGCTGTCACAGCAGGGTCAGGAAGCAGTAGGGGAGGGAACCTACTGACCTTTAGGAGCAAAGGAAGATAACCAGTTTTTGTTGAGCAGCACAAAAGACTTGCTAAGGAGTCTCTACTGATGTGCTCCTGACGCTCTAATCTTGTCCCTGTGCAAGCCTCTGGTGCAACAGTTGTCAGCTGTCTCTCACAATGTAGCATTTTGGTGCCTACTGTGATGCCTTCCTTCAGCTGTAAAGGTGCAGCTTGGTCAGTTTGACCTGCCCCTTTCTCTATCCTCCCCAAGCCTGCTGATGTGCCAAGTGAGGTGCGTTGTGTGTGAAGCGGACATGTGGTCACTTTTGTGACTGTGTAACCAGGCGTGCAGAAGAGGAGCTGTGTGTGCAGGTGGCCTGCTCCCCCTTCAGCAACGGGGCTGCTTGGGCACTGCTGTCCACCCCAGTGTGGTGTGGCTGGGGCTGATATTCTCTGAGCAAGCCAGTACTGGAGCTCAAGGGCAGCATTTCTCATTGGCTCTGTAGCAGTTGCAGGGCTGTGAGAGGCTATCTGTCCCCACTGGTCACTCCAGGAAGCCTCCACAAGCCCAGCTGACACTGTTCTTCCCCAAACAGTGTAGCAGTAGATGCTTGGGGTGCATGCTGCTTGCCTACAGCCAGGGTGGCAGAGGTCTGTGACATGTGCTAAAGCATGACCATTGGTGTTGGAAGATGGAATGGACTTATCCTGGTTTCATAGGCACTTTTCTGTCAAGTGGAGGAAAAGTCCTGCTATGCCATCCTGGCAGCCACTATAAGAGTATCCTGAAAACAGGAGTAGACAAGTTGTCAGTGTCCTAGTCTAAATATTGATCTCTGGAAGCCAGAGCACTGTTTAATGCAGATGGAAACAGGTTGTGAATGTTAATGGCTGAGTGTATGCTGCCACTACATTGTTTATTGTAATAAGAGACCAGAGATACTGAGGCATCTTCCTGGCACCTCTGTTAGTGTGGTCTCAGTGGAGTTTCTTATCCAGTAGTTGTACAGTGTGTGCATGACAATAACAGATGACAGAATATTCTGAGTTGAACGGCACCCACAAGCATCATCAAGCCCAGCTCCTAAGTAAATGGCCCATGTGGGGATTAAGTCGGCAACCTTGGAGCACCATGCTCTAACCAGCTGAGCTAATCTCAGGATCCAATGGGTAACCATATCCCAGAATTGTCTTGCAGAGACTGGCACTGTTACCAGGAGTGCCTGGAAGACTGATGCTCAATTTTTATGCCCCTTAGATAGGGGTGCAATTTGCTGTTTGATGTCAGCTATGAAGGGTATCTGTGAAAAGCCATCCTACATAGTTTCCTCTGCTGGATCAAGTGGCCTTTGTTTAATGCCCTGTTTTTAAAGTGTGTGCTTATTGGGTTACAGTAATTACCTAGAAGTCTCTCACCTCAAAGTTTGCATGGAGTGCCTTGTGCTGAGTGTTAAGAGTCCAGTTTTAGCTGTTTATGATGGAACATGGAAAAACATGTCTGTGGGTGGGGATACTGCCTCCCACTAGGTTGCAGGTCTTACACTCTGGCTTTTAAGGAGAATGGTGTAGACCTCTTATTAGAAAAGACTGAGTTTTTCATGAAAGAAGTAGAAAATATTTTTCTTCATTTGACCGAGAAAACACTCTGTTCTGCTACTAGGAATAGATGAGAAACATATGGAATAGCAGCATAAAAAACCTTCAGGTTTTCCTTGTCTCATAGCTTACTGAAAATACATGTTTATGCAGTCTTTCTGGAGTGGGAAAGTAGGGATGTGGCTACTGAAAGTTTCCCAAGTCTGGGAAACTTCAGCTTGTGTCTCAGAAGCTCTAGGCTGGAGACTTGCTTTTGTCCACGTCTTCTGTGGGATGTGACACATCTCAGTGAATTTTTCTGCACTTCAATTCTTTGTCTAAGAAATGTTGTATATTTCATAGCAGGCTCTTTCTTCTTCTTGTCTTGTCCCTCTAAATAACTGAGTTCTTTATTTATTTGCCTGATATTCACTGCCTTTCTGTAGATGACCTGCACCAGTGGGTGCTGCCTACCTTCAAGAAAAAACATAAATTAGAACAAAACAGACTAGATATGAGCCTAATCTTAGTAGCTCTGCTTTCTAGATACCAATACACTTCTACAGTACTGAAAGAGTTGGCATAGCATGCATCAGTTTCCATGCCTGATGTGTTGGGGTAGAATCTTAATGGTCTGCTTTGAGAGTGGGATATAAGTACCCCACTGCCTCAAAATATGGGATAAAAAAATTCAGATCATTTCTAGAAAGATTAATTGGGAGGTTTCTTTCAGTCAGGGGACAGAAAAATATAAAAATAAGCCAAAAATAGCCCTTAAGCACATCCGTTTTAGTTGAATAACTGGCATATATCAATGAGAAAAAAATTGTAGTTCTTTGCAGATTATCCTCTGAAGCTGGAGGAACAAACTTCTTGATCCTGGCATGCACAGGCAGAGCAAAGTGAGACAGTGCTTACAAAACTGTTTTGGTTTACAAGTGGATTGTCCTAGAACTTCTGTTCTGACCTTTATTTTGAGTATGATGTCTTAATACTTTGCCTTTATTGTTTCCAGTTCCAGCTGCTGATTGAAATTGCCTGGCCTCTGTTTATCTTCTTCATCCTGATCTCTGTAAGACTTTCATATCCGCCCTATGAGCAGCATGAATGTAAGTACCAAACACAGCAGCTGCACCCGGAATGCTTTTTATTTCATGGTTAGAATGCAATAATGCAGCTGGAAAGATGCAAAGAGCAGTGGTTCCCTACTTCAGTCAGAAATATGCAAGAGGGCTTAATAACTCCTTTGCTTCCACCTTGAGTACTGCAGTTAACTGATGATGTTGCTTCAGGACTGTAGGTTGCTGCTCTTTTTCTTGCTGTTTCTCATTTTGTATTTATATTACCTGAGAATTTGCTGTACAACTCTGCAATATCTGTAAAACCTGCACAGAACCCCAGTCTTATTTTTCCTTTTTGATCTGTGTGTGACTTAGAGATCAGAACACTGCATGCTTTTATGCTAAGAATGCAATCTTGTTTCCAGGTAGTAAAGTGCATTAATGTATCACATTAAAGAGCGCAAGAGTGATTCTATTCCTTCAAACTATTACAGTGTCAGCTCTACATTTACTAGATTCAGCAGTCATACATTGCTGACAAAAAAACAATTCTACTTTTCGCTTTACACCCTAAATGTGCACATTTCTGCTTTTCTTTCAAAGGAAGTTTGTTCTTTATAAATGACTATCTATAGGCCTCTTTGGTTGCCATTTGACTTAAGAAGCATGACTTGTTTATTAGCAACATGATGTTGTTTTACTGTGTTTGGTGACAGCTTCATACTGCAATTAACTGATTGTGGAAGAGCTCTTTGTTTATCTTTCCTTAGCCTGATTACTGCAAGGAAAGGTTTAAGGGTCAGCAAAACATGTTTGTGAAGGGCCCTCTGAAGTGTTTCTTTCTTGAAATAAGGAAAGAACTCCCTTTTACAGCACTTATCCCGTCTTTGGAGTGTCTGGGGCATTTTGTGCTGTTTGCTGGGTGTTCAAGCTGGTATCTTTAAAAGCTGAGGTGTTTGTGTTTGCGTTTTCCCATTACACTTTGGACTCTGCTGATCCCATGTACTGCCTAACTCACTTTTTTCAGCACTCAACAGCATAGTTAAAACTTCCCTAAGTTAAATCTCATACTTTACATGGAATTTGAACTGCCTATTCTGACTGAATGTTATGGTGACATTAGGAGAGATACCTGTAATATAGACATGATGCTGAAGAGAAGCAATTAGCACTCTACTCAGTTTTTATAAATAACTAGCAACCTCAGTGGTAGTTAATGTCAGGTATGGCAGGGCTGTATATAAACTGAAACCGAGCAAGAGCTGTGATTTTGTAGAACTACTTGGCTTGGTCTTTGCTAGTCAGTAGCCTTCATGTAAAATATTTGCTCTGGCACCATGGTGCCATAAGCATAGTTTTGAGTCTTTCACCTGCAATCCTTTTCCCTTCCCATTTATATTGACTACTATTGCTTTGTCCACCTTCTTACATTGTCCTCAGCAGTTATGGAGCACAGAGCATCTGGTAACTTTTAATTCACTTCTATGGCTAATTCCTTTTCCATTTTTTGAAGAGAGTCTTTGAATAGGTTTCTAAATTGTGTTGTCTGGATTGGTTTCACTGAATGTTCACTTGCACCGATAGATGTGGATGTGTTGTGAAGTGAAGCAGTTTTTGCTGAACTGTGAGCAGACATAGAAAGAAAGAAGGCTTTTGTGTTGATGGTGAACTCTTTGGTAACCCTGTGGATGCTTTAAGGGAAGTAGGATTGTTATCTGTAGTGGCAGTGTTGTATGCTGTTATGAAATGACTTGTAGGTGATAGCAGTAATGCCTGGTGATAGCAATAACAGAGCCATGTGCAAGTGCTTTGTAGCCTCCACATAGCCTATTTTAATGGTAGTCTTTTTCAACAAACAAGTAAAATTTTCAGTTTTCTTTCCCTGGTTGAGAAGAACCAAGGATTGGACTGTTGTCAGGGTCTCTTGTTTCTAACAGCTTGGCTTAGTGTGAGGAAGTTTTCTCTTAAAATGTGAAGGAACAATTAACTTTGAAGTGATAGTTATGTGGCTTTCACCAGACCAGTGAGAGAAGACATATTAGATTGCTATTGGGCCAGAGTGCTAGTGCTGTCTTGTGTCGTGTAGAGCTTTTCTTTTCTGTTCCTGTGACCCTTAAAAGTATTCAAAATGCGCTTTTTTTGGCGGTGGGGGGGAGAGAATCTGACAAGACGTGACTAATCTCTTCTGGAAAGCTAGATGTTTACAGCAATGTAATTGAAAATTATGTGCTGTTACACTATTTTCTGTGTATCTTATCTGATTTAAAACCAACAGATTCCTGCTTTACTCTTGGAGAAACTGGTGTTACATGCATCATTGTGTCTAAAAGGTTACCATAAACTCTTGTGTACCATTCCTCTTTTGACATTGCTCTGGACATTTTCTTTGAGTTACTAACAAGGTAAAATGAAAGGCATGGAGGACAGAGAAAATGATTCTCTGGGAAATTTTACAAGACGAATCTGAAAGTCTTAGCATTTTTCCTCTTTCTCCCTCCCCCTCCTTCACCGCAAGCCCCTCAGCCAAGAAGAACAAAAAGACAAAATGAAACAAAAGTCAGGTCAGGTAAATAGCTCTTCTATTTTAAACAGAGAACTAGGAGCAAAAGTTCCCTTGGTACTGGAAACAATAAACTTTGTTTCCTTAACCCTTCTCCTGTACAGACTTCTTGGCTTTCTCTAGGGAAGGCTGATAAGATTCCCATCTTCCTTCAGCCACCCACATGAATCAGCCTTGCTGTAATTTAACAGCTTTGATACTACTTCTTTCCGGGGCTTTGATACTTTCTTTGGGGTTGTGGAGGTAGGGAGCCAGCCACCTGAGTGATTCCATACTGGGAGGATGAGGTGGACGTCAGAGGGGAGGGGGTGGGCTTCTGATCCTCAGCGTCTTGAGCTTTAAGATACTGAGGAAGGGACATAATCTTCCTCCAGGATCCCTTTCCTAGTGCAGGGTTGAGGAGGCAAGCTCGTTGCAAAAAGCAGCCTGACAGCTTATGTAAGGTCCAGGATTATACAAGGGAGGCCTTTCTTCCCCAGTCATTGTGGGGTATGGGATTCACAAGTATACAAGTGGCATACTGGTGGAGATCTGCCATGAGTAGTTTGTTACTGCTTTCTTCTTAAACAGTATGTAAACTCTGGCCTATGACTTCACTAGTTCTTTAGTGGAAAGGTTTAGACTTCAGCATGAAGATTTGAAAGAGCAATGTGGAGAGTCTAATACAAGCTCAGTCCTTCTTAGTGTTGGCTGTTCTGCTCTTTCATAGGCACTTTGGGGCAATAACCAGTGCAGGGTTAGCGCTGCTCTTCAAATACAATGCTGTGTATTAGAGGATTGTATCATGTGTTTGTCTCCTAACTCCTGTGTTTCTATTCTAGGTCACTTTCCAAATAAAGCTATGCCTTCAGCAGGAACCTTGCCATGGATACAGGGGATCATCTGCAATGCCAACAACCCATGTTTCCGCTACCCAACTCCCGGGGAATCCCCTGGTATTGTTGGAAACTTCAATGCCTCCATGTGAGTCTGTCTGCTTTTGCCTCGTCTCTGTTTTTGGGGAAACATGGGGGAAAGGGATATTTGGAAGTCACCTACCAGTTGTGAAATCTTACACTATGTTTGCAGTTTCTACCACCTCTGAAGTACCAGATTCTTCAGTTACCAAGTTCATAGGGGCTAGCAGACAGCTGGTAGGTGTGCAGAATTCTCAAGTCCAAGTACCTAAAGCTCTTGGTGAATGAAAAGGTTTGTGTGGATAAGAACTGAGTCCATTCTCTTTCCTGGGCTCAGAATTTGACACAAAAAAAGCAAGGTTTTTTAAGATGCTCCTTTTTTCAGATCATCTTTTTTTCTGGTTAATGAACCTCTGAACAGCATAGAGTGAGAGGCAGTTGAACAGGTTTAGGGAATACTCCCTGATGTTTATTGCTTATTACTGGCTAACATGATGCAGGAAGCACAGTTTATGGCCAGCTTTCCTATACCTTGCCTTACTTGCTACATTCATGGTGTCAGGAAAGATAGGCTTAATGCAGAGCATAGTGCGTCTGCAACCTGGAGGAGCATTTGAAAGGAGCTAGGTTATTCTTAAATTATTATGCTTCTAAGAAGCAGCAGTTTATGGGCAGCAGGAAGCCCTCTCCATGTCCATCCTAAAAATGCTTTCAAATGCATGATGTTCAGTGTAACTTAGATTGACCTTGCATTAGCAGACATCTTTTATTAGGCTTCTTGGATTGCCACAGGGTAGTCATTGAGGAAAGAGTTTTTTGTGCTAGAGTGAGATAATTAAAGGGGATTAAAGTTTGGAATTGGTATGTAAAACTGTATCTGTGGATGGTGGCTCACAGAGCTGATGACTGCTGGTTGTTATTCTGTTTTCCTGCAGTGTCTCCCGCCTGTTCTCAGATGCCAGGAGGTTACTGTTGTACAGCCAACAGGACACTAGTATAAAGGATGTCCAGAAGGTCCTGGGAAAACTACGCAAGTTGGGAAATTCCTCTGGCTTAGGTAATGGCCTGATAGAAAGAGTCAATATCTGGTATTTTTGGCCTGGTTAATTCCATGTGTGTGTAAATTTCAGGAATGTGCCATAATATGAATGTGTGCATTATAACTTATGGCTTATCGAACCTTTTCCAATCCTGCAGAAGTACCTTAAGCCTCTCCTGTGTCAGAGCTTTGTGTGCTCTTTAATTTATTTGGTGGAAGAAAAAAAGGTGTGGTGTGTAATGCCAAGAACAGCAGCTGTTTTGGATCCTGGGCGCGCTGAAGTTGTTCAAAGTGCTTGTTTTCTCAAAGGAGCTGAAGTAGTGTGTCTTTTTGGAAAGCACTAGTTATTTTGATCTTTTGTGAAGCAGTGAACACAATGTAGCTACAATTTAGTGTTCTACCCCCTGAGCTCCAGAGGGAAGTGTGCTGGAAGAACACAGATGAGGAAAACTGATGTTGACCTCCAATTTACAAACTCAAAGCTGGTTATTATCTGACAATGGAATATCCATTTCCCTTCTTGTGTTTGGTTTTGGAGGGGGATTTTTTTTGTCCCTATATGACTTTTGTGTAGTATACTCTCTGATATTGTCTGGCAGGATTTTGAATGGCAGGGTACAAAATAGAACTGTCTGGTTTCACTGCCCTATTTCTATGATAATTAGAATCCTCCAATTATTGGCTTGTGTGAGAAGATGGTGTGCCTTCCTGTCCTGTGCAGATGAATGAGTGACTAGTGTGAGTTCACGTGGGAAGCTTGCAGCAGAGCTGGGATGTGAAAGAGCTCTGTCCAGTCTCAGGAAATGTGGTGGATCTCTTGCTGTTGCCGGGTCTCTCTGAAGTGGCACCTTGTAAAAGTTTTTTGGCATATTCTTCTCTGAAAGATTATCTATCTTGGCTGCTGTGTTAGTGTGGCATGTGGCTAGTGGAAGTGATGGAAAGTAACAGTTTAGAAAGACATACAGCAGGGAAATAGAAAAGGGAGCACAGCCATTGAGGTTCTTCACCCACAACCTTTATGCAGCATGTAGAGCTCTTTGGACATAGGTGGTATTTTGGTGTTTTGTGAAAACTGCCCTTGGTTTCACAGCAGTAGTTCTTCTTAGCTCTCATCATTTGAGGATGGCTCAGGCAGGCTGCAGGGAGAAACATATCTGACCTGGTATGATGTGAATAGCGTCACACAGTCTGATGTGTACTGAATACACTTAGAGCAGAGATGGTGTTTTTACATTCTTTTCTGTGTTGCTCAGTACATTGCAGGTCACCTTGGAATAACCTGAACTGTTAGTGACAGGTTGGCAGGTATGTGCTGCATGTATGTACAGACATGGACTGTGCAAGGTATTTGTCTTGGGTGTTTAACCCCCCTCTCTCCTCTTCAGGATTGTGCAGAATTCTGATGTGATCATATCTGCATATAATGCTGTGGTCTACTAACTCTGACCATTAGTTCATACTTGTGTATAAAGGACACGGCTCCTTGCTGAGGAGCTCAGTATCCATACCACCAGGCCTTCTCTCTTCTTACTCAGGGAATTGGTGAGTGGCATCCTCATGCTTTTACCTAAATCTAGAGCAGCTTCAGAAGGCAGAGGATACAAAGTGAACCCTTTGTGCAGAAATGGACACATAATGAACACAGCCAAAATGAGTTGCCTATTTCCCAAGAAGTTTGATGTTGTTTTCATGGATATCTTCAGTTGTTTGGTTTGATTTGCTGGGAACAAGTTCTCTCCATCCGAATGACAGATATTGTTGTTACTGGTTTTACACTTCTAGTAGTAGTATTTTACTCTTTAGCAGTGCTACTTTTACGCTTGCATTGACAAGGTAACTCTTTCAAAGAGAGTAGGTAGATCCTGGTGTGATGTTTTGTATTGAGACATACAATGAATGTCAGATGTGGACATTTACAAGAACACTATCAAAGCCATAAACTGAAGCTCTTGCTGCTGGGAAGGTCTGAGGGGGAGGAGTGATTCCAGGAGGAGTTTTGCTTATGGGGTGCTATACAAGTTGGAAGGCTCATGTTTCTCTCTACTGTAAAGACTAGTGGACTGACTGTAAAAACAAGCCTCAGACCCAGTCATCACAGACTATATTTCTATAATAAAATATTTCAAATGTGTAATCAAAGAATCAAGCCTCTGTGTCATTAGAATGACAGAATGTCCATTGTTGGTAAGGCTTTTGGAGAACAAAGCCTGTTTGTCTTTCTCATGCTAATTTACAAAGCCATCCAGCTTGGTGGATCCTGCTGTCCACTCCTTGGCTCTGTGATTCATTCTTTGACAGCATGCATGAAACAGCATCCTCTAATCTTAGAAGCACTTATGTATTTATACTTAGCAGTGCCTAGATTCCTGTGCAAGGAAGGTCAACTCTCAGTTGCTGTTGACAATGAGGTGTGAGAGATGCAAATCCTCTTCACTCTGGGGCATTTCTTCCAGTGACTCTGGGAACTTAAGGAGACAGTAGGAGTGGGTGTCAGATGTAAGTGCACTACCCAGCCTGAAAGCACTGTATCTATACATATGCTTCCCCCAGTACCAGGAGGGCTAATTGTCGATAAGCTAATAAATGAAAACATAATATCCTGTATGTTTTAACTCTGGCCTGCACCTGAAGCCATGTGAATTGTTGGTGCAGACAGGTGCAACTTTGCAACTTTCCCAGTGGGATGAACTGTGTGCTCCTTGGTGTGTGACATGGACTCTGTTGGAGTTTCTGCAGCTCCTTTCTCCCTTCACACACTCTTCCCACTACTGCCTGATGATTTTGAAACAGGCTTCCAGGAGTTGATCTCTCATTGCTAGCATGCAAATTGGAGCTAATGCTAGTCATGCAGAGCATTCATGTCTGTATCTGGCTTCTGATGAATCTGTTCAGAGGGCATTTGCCAAAAAGTCCTTTCACTTGAACCTTCTTTAAAATAACCCTCACAAACTAAAGTTCAAGGTGTGACTCTTAGTCATCTGATCTGAAGTTAGGCATGAGCTGAACCTTGGGGATGAGAGACCTACTTAAGATGGCTCATGTTGCTTGCACAGGTATGAGCATGTCAGTGTCTTTGTTAAACACAAGGTAGGACATGAAGGTTCTGTTCAGGACACGCTATCCACTCATTCCTCATTCTGACAGGCTTTGTATCTAAGGCACTTCATGATAAGGTGGGACATAATTCCTCATAACAGGGCTGTTTGTGGAGGAGTTTGAGGAGGAACAGCAGAGAAGATCTCTCTATTGGAGAGGAAGGTGTTATCAGTAGGGAACAGTCCAGTGTTGCTTCATGTAACACCTTTTTTGGACAGGATGCCAGGATAAAGTGCTAAGTGGTGGTGTGAGGGAGTTCAGCCCATGCACTTGTCATGATCTATGGGCACTGCTGGTTGTGTGGCCGCTTCCAGCAAGCCCCGAGCAGTGAAATCTACGTGCAGGCACACACATACCATAACATAATCAATTTTTCACGCAGGTGCCAGGTGCCCTCTCTGTTCCACTTGTTACATGGCTGTCCAGCAATGTCACCAAGGTCTTTAACACTCATGATAAGGCAGAGTGCAAATCAGTACAGAGAGTCAAAGACCTTGGTGACGGCACTTTCAAGAGCATGACAAGGCTGCTGGGATTGCCAGCTGCAGTAGGTTTGGATTGCTGCTTGCAGGCACTGAATTTGCAGCTGGCCTCTGTGTCATTTTATCAGGTTAAGTGTTTGCAAGAAATAAGCTTTTCTTCTGTTTTGAAAGATGGAGATACAGCTTGCTATTGACTCTGAGGCACACTTTCTTTATTTCTTCTTTCTGTCTACAAGACTCCAAAATACTTTGTTCTGCGGTGCCACAGGGTAATAAATTAACAGGTATAATTAAAGCCATCTTCTTTGGTTGCTGCTAAAAGTTGCAGATACAAGCCACCCTGGCTAGTATTTACTGCATTGCTCTTAGTTTTCAGTGATCCCAAAGGGCATGTTTCTATTTTTCTTGAAGCCAACCCAACTAAACAAAAATGGAGTAATGAAATAGGCAGAGGGAAACAAACATGGCCTAAGAAATTGCATCAGATCTTGGGCTATTATTTCACATATACCCTGCCTGTCCCAGTTGTTTGCTGGATTAGTATTGCTTGTGGCAGAAGAGACAAACATCAGCTGGGTGGCATTCTTTGCTGATGTTGCACTCTGTTGCACACAGAGATGTCGTCACTGAAGGAGTTTGCAGCCTGTCTGGTCAGTGCTATTAGTGCTTTTTTTATTTAACAGGTAAAGGATGGTAGAGGGCTTGGGCTAAAGAAGAGCCTTTGGAGAGGCTTTCTGGTGGCTTGTGTATTACTGTATGATTACAGGGTGCTCAGGGAAACAGGATGTCATATATTATCTGCTAGGTGACATTAAGGGGCTGGCTAACTCCCTCCTCAGTGTCTTGTCCCTAACAAAATTGAACCCACGCCCTCAAGCTAAACATTCAGATTGATTCTTATACCTGCCTACGCCTGCCCAATTAGACTAGTTTCCTCCCTGACTTCCTTTGGGAAGAATCCTAGCAAAAACCAGCTAGGCTAGAATGAATACCAGCAAACCATATATCCAGGTGGCCTTCAGGCCCAGAAACAACTGCAAACACCAACTGTGGCAGGGTGACATTCCTGTTGCTGCACATAAATACACACCTGAGTTCTCTGATAGTGTGCTCCACAGTGACATTCAGGTCCTTGCCTTTCCTTTAGGCCAGGGGAAAAGTGCTGCCAAAAATGCTGCCCTGTGATATCAGTAGAGAGATCTTGATTTATTGGGGTGGGTAGGAAGGCCACTTTGCCTTTGTATATTCAGTAGCAGTTAGCTTGCACTAGCCCTCAGCAGAACTCCCTCGGGCATTCCTGGATGCTACTGCCTCCCAGCCCAAAGCATCCCTCCAGAAAGGAGAGTCTGGGACTGTGTGGGAGCCACTGTGATTTCTGCTATGTCAGATGCAGCCTGTCACAATGAGCAAGTGGAAGAAGTACTGGGTACTTGGGTTGCACAAAGATTGTAGTTGTTGATTGGGTAGGAAATTCAGGTACATATGGCAGTTTTCCCACATTTGCCTAATTAGTTTTTTCTTCAAATCTCTGTGCTGTTGAACAGGCATAGACATGAATGTTCTTAGAGTTTATTTTTTTAAGTAAATGGAAATTGTTTAGGCAGCTGCAGATCTTATGGAAAAATGTTTCCAAAACATTCTTGGAAGGATACTTTAAGTCCCTTACTACAGGTTGTGGGCAAAGTCTCTCTGTGAATCCAATTGGTGTGTTATTTTTTCTGTCCTCAACTGAAACTGGGAGGCTGACAGTCAAGAGATAGGCAAAAGTAGAAAAGACTTCTTATGGCAGCATTGGTCCTACGTTTTTTTATTAGGCAGTTAGGTATAATTAATTTAATTAGTTAGGTGACATGATATTTGCATAATTCAGAGAATAGCATCCTGTAACTGCAATATAACAAGATATGGAATTACCACTTTCAGTAGAGCCTGCTTCTGCTTTCCTTATTATTTGGAAGCCAAGGATATGATAAAACTAATAAAATCATCTTGATAGAGGTCAAGGTACAAAGGTCTGCTGTACTTTAAAATCTGTTTCCAGGAGAATCATACTTGTTTTCCATGGGACTGTTCATGATCAGTTGTTACTATGTGACTTTGCTTAGAGGTTGAAATGGATCAACACATATAGCATAATGTGTATTGCTGTATTCTGATTATGTAGAACTGGGCTTTAATGCCTTCTTTTGGTCTGAACTTCCTTTGTACAGAGATACTTTTGAAGACAGATGTTTAAAATTATGCCAGCTTGGATTCTAGGTAGATATGTATGGATGTGATAGAGCAAGACTGAAATCTCTTTGAATGGGGAATTGAAAAAACATATGCAGCGGTACATTAAATCTGTCCTTGCTGTAGTGTCTGAACTATACTAGGTGACAGGAGCTTGAGAAAAACATTTCTGAGAATCCTGTCGCAGAAGATTGTGTGAAACCTGTTAAAAAAACACAAGGAAAACTGCAAGCTTGTTGGCATAAGGCTGCACTGGCAGTATGGTTACTTTAGAACCAGCTAACCTGATGGTGCCAGTTAATGGTCTCACTGTGTGTAGGGGAGTCAACAGCACCCATAATTACAATTAGCAACAGAGCTATTCTGGTAGATAATGAATTGCAGTTTCTTAATTTCATTCACCTTTATCTTTCTTAACTTGTCTAGATAAAGACACAATGATAAAGAAAACAAGAATTGCTTACTGTGCTTATCAGTAATTAGTATTAGTATGTGCTGCAGAGGTAGGACCATCTTTAAAAAAAGTTCTGGGTGTTTTCTTTAGTCTTTAGCCTTATCAGTGTTGTCTGTCAACGCTGACTTTTTTTTTAAACCAGCAAATAAAGTGGAAAGCATTAACTGAACAGTTAAATCTCTCACACTTTGCTATTATCTCCCTCTATGTATGTAGCCTTGTCAGTACAGCTTGTTAATATCAGGACTGTGTTGCCAAAACTTATGCTGTTTTGGCTTCAATTTGCATTTATTTTCTGTTTTCCACTCTGGCAAATTCTGCATTTCTTTTCACTGACTTATGATCTCAGAATCTTAAGAAATGCCTGATTTGTGGAAGATGGCATTGGGTTTATTTAAGCTACATTCTGAGGTTGGTTGAGATGGCAGGATAGAGACTTTCCACATTGAGCTTAGTATTAGTACTCCCCTAGGAAATATGTAACACTGTTATCTGATGAAAAGTTCAGCTTTCTCAGGGGATTTCCATGGGCCTGGGCTCTCATGAGAGTGGAGATTATGAAATTGCCCCATTTGGAAAAAGCCCTGTACACTTCTGTGTTTGATTGGTACTGAGGCCAGAGTGCCTAATTTGGGTCTGACCTCCCATATCTCTCAAGTTAATATTCAGCTTTGGAGCCATCTCTAGTAATAATACATTTTATCTTCAGCATGTATTACAAACACTTATTACCTAATTTTTACAGCATTCATGTGAGCTAAAGAAATAAACCACTTGAGAATGTCCTCATTCTCAAACACAGTAGGATGTGGCAGTTTTCAATGCAGTCAGAATGCAATAAAAGCTAATGGCTTTTAAAAAATGTTGATGGTAAATCAAGTTCTTTTTTACACAGGCAAGAGGACAGAGCACTGCTTGCCCGATTTTTGTGAAAATCCATGACAGTTCAATTTTTGGGCAGTCTTTCATATTCTATTTAAATATTTTTGGTCATAAAATAAGTGATTGTTAATAGCAGGATCCTGACTAAAATGAAGCAAAATATTCTGCCACCTCTTGCTGAATTTATTTGCAGCTTTATTAAAATGTGACATTCTCCACTTTCAACCCTAGAGTTTTATTGAGTAGTAGTTGTGAATTGTTTGAAATACATTTTTAATTCACTTTATGGGTTTTATGTTTATACTTTTATATGTTTTGTTTTCAAAATTCTGGAAAAATCCATTGAATTAAATGCAACAGCTGCAGAATTTAAAAAATAGGCATATGCTTATGTATTTACTGAGTGTCAGTAATTAACAGAGTTTGTTAAAACTGCATATTGCTTAGGCCTGTGTATTGGGAATTCTCAGCTGATAAAAAATTGGTGCACCTTTGAAAATTTAGTGGAATGTAGCTCATCTATTGGCTGAAGATCTTGCCCTAGCTTTTTTTTTCTGCTGACCTGGCAGCACTTTGTGTGCTATATGTGGGGGAGATTCATGCTGTTCTGTGACACACATCCTTTGCAAACAGCCAGAGTTTCCTTCCCTTTCTAATTTAGCTTTAGTTTTAAGAATGGTGCAATAAAAGACCCTTTAAAAGGATTTAAAATAAGACCCCTCCTGTGAGTTTTGGTGTTTTGTGGTGGGTTTTTTTCCCCCTTCCTGAACCTTCCTGTTATTCTCAATGTGTTTTTACTACCTGAGTTAGTTTTTAGATGTGTTTTTCTTGACATTGTCAAAAGGTTTACATAAACACAGACATTCAGAACTTAATAAGCATAAACTATTATGTATTTGGAGGTCTTTTCCTTATAGCTCTCTATCTATTCTAACAAGTGCAGCTGAAACATAATTGGACCATATCTTAAGCTGACTGAGCATAGATATGTGCCAGAAGGAGATTTGCTGATGGGGCAAAGACCACTTACTGCAAAGATAGCAATATCTGAAGTCTGAGTACAGTTCTGGATTGTGCCAACCACCTCCTTAGGAAAGCAGCACTGCTGCCTACCCAACAAAAAGCTACTTCAGAACAGTAAGGAGAAAAAAAAAAAGTCGATTTGACACTTGAGACCTGATGTGGACATGGAAGTCCATTGTCCCAACGATTTTCATTGTAGCAAAGGCACAACTATGTGACAACACGGTCAGCAGCCATCACCTATGGTTTTACCGTGCTCTGTTCACGTGCTTCCCGCTTAGCAGGTGGGGAACAGTGTGCTGTAAAGCCAGAGAACACAAATCAAAACAATGAAGTAGCCCTTTAAGAACACAAGTGTCTTCACCTATGTGGTCTTTTTCCTTCTTTTCCTTCTGCTGTTACCTTAAAAGTGCAAGGAATTTTACTAGTGTATTCATAGAAATAATGTGTAAGACCTGTCCAGCAGTACATAGTCCATTTTCTTCAGGTAATTGCAGTGCTTTCTGACTCTGGTACACAGAATCAGGTTCCTAAAGTACCAGGAGGCACTGGTCTTCTCTGCACCCAGAAGTACCGAAGGGAAGGACTGGTTAGTGTATTGACAGTCCAATAGAAAACCAGCTGGAAGGATGAGCTCCTGAAACTACCAAGGCAGGGTCTGTTGGGACCATCCTGGTGTAGTGTAGTATAGTGTCACACTTAGAATGTGAGAGACATGATTTCCAGCTAAAACTTTGTGTGAATTTGGGCAATCATTGTTTACTAAGCGTTTGTTTTTCAGTCTTTCCCAAAGATTGAGAAAGTTCTTCAATTATTTTGAAGTGCTGTTGCTCAACAGTCTGATTTCCAGTAGTGAAGGACGTGAATAGTTGCAAAGGTTGCCCTAAACTAGGCGCAGAAAACATGATCTTTTCTTTACTGCTGAAGTTTGAGGGTTTTATTTCCTTCTGTTGGACTTGAGACTCAAAAGCAAACCCAAACAACTGTCCGTAAGGTTAACTTTACAGTGACCAACTAAATTGAAATGTAGGGAGCAATTATGGGAGGTGGAAATAATTTAGATGTAGATGTATTTTCAGTGGAAGTAGACAGTGTTTCTGGTTAAACTAAGTGCAGTGTAATGATTGGCTTATTGTTGTTAATCTTCAGCATTTTTTGATTGGTTTTACTCTTTGTTCTGAAGGTGGCTTATGCTGCAGTGTGCTGGATAAGGAGCATTAGGACTTGGCACTAAATTCAGAAATGTCAGGTCTTCCTTAACATTGAAAAAGTAAGAGCTACTGTGATCTGCTGACTGCAGACTGACTGCTGACATCTGACTTATTCTAAAGTTTAGCAGACTTGGTATCTTGCTAAACTTTAGAATAAGTCTGATGTCAGTCAGGTTCCCCGAATTTGTGACAAGTAAGAGGAACACATATCTGACAGGATGAGCGTTGACACCCAAGGGAGGGGTAGCTTTTTCTCTTCTCATCAGCCTTTCTGTATAAGGAGGAACAAATACAAGTGCAGGACAGTCAGGGTGCTTTGATCCTGGAAAGCTCTGCCTGCGGTTTTGCTTAAGGTTCATCATTACCCATGCCAGTTTAATGGGAGAAGCTCTTCAAACTGGATAGGCGGTGCTGTGATAATTTTCAAGTAGGAAAATATTGCTGGATACATTCTGCCTGCTTGTTTTGGGGAGAGAATGATTCTCGTATAAGTGTCTTCTGGTTACATTTGAACTAGCAGTCTCATGGATGCATGCTTACATAGCCAGCTTATGAAAACACTTCTGCTATTAGTTATGGTTATTTGATTAAAATGTCCAGCCCTACCTTTTCCTGTGATTTGAATTTCTACTAAATTTACAGTCACTTGCTCAAGTACAAGGAATTCTGGACAGGGTCCTCTTTGGTCACAGCTTACTCTTTCAACTTCTGCTTAGCTCCATGCATTTTTAATAGCATAGTGCCATTGCCATTCCTTGTGTGCTTATGTTTGCCATTAGAATTGTGGTGACATGTGGTATGTGACTGGATGTGATCAAGGCATTTGGTTTTCAGTCTCTCTATTGCTTGGGTTTTTTTAATATATTTTACTTTATGAATTGATGTCTTAAAGCATCTAAAAGCTGTATATTATCCAGGACATAATACTCCTAATGCAGTGAAAATCCGGTCCTAACAGCAAAGAATTACTTCCGGCCTCTGTAGAAGAACCCATCTTGCCCTGAGCTGGGTTTGATCTTTGGAGGGCCTTCTTGATAGTTTATACCATCCCTGAATTTGTTTGGTTTACCACTCCTGAAAATGATTTTGCTGTAATAATGAAGTATTTTATATTGTCACATCTGTGGTCCGTCATCTCTGTGACTGACAAGCCCGTTCAGAGGCTAAGAAATTTGCAGTTTGTCCTTATTTTGTGAACATTAGCAGGAGAATTTTCAACCGGTTATAATGCCATACAATTTGAAGCTCTGCTCAGAATTTATTTCTTAAAGCAATATGATGACTATTCTTAGGGTGTTTCCTTTAAGCCTGCTTAATTTTTTTGCACTGTTAGAAGTCTGCATTATTTCTTTTTGCTTTTTTCATTGGCAAACTCTATTTCATGGTTGTCTGTGCAGATAACAGAATTTGCCTTGCAATGGGGAAAGTCTTGAGAATATCTGTTCTGAGGCATAATGTGGGGCTTAGGGGAGGTGGTTGGGTGTGCCCCTCCTTAAGCAGGAGCTCTGCAGGCTGTGTTTGCTGGCAGGGCTGTGGTGACAAGCCTGAGGATTTTGCCTCTGTGCCTTGTGTCTTGGCTTTCTGATGCAGAGTCTTTCTCTTGTCATGTGTGTCATGTAGGAAGAGGGCCTGATGGCTTTTGCACAAAACAACTGCACAAAGGGATGTGTTAACCTTGTGTTTGCTGCTGGCTTCCCACACAGGGCAGAGGTGGGATCTCAGCTTAATGGGCTCTGCATGCCTGAAGTCAGTGTACCGCCAGTGAAGGCTAGCTGAGGACTGGTTTTTGTACGTGCATTAGTACATGCTGAGAGCTGTGCTTTCTGCCAGAGTAATTGTTCTGGATTATATTTAAAGCTCTTCCAAGCAAAAATCATTACTTAAGAGAGGAATGGGAGGTGGTCCTGATGTCACAGTCCCAAGATGAGAGGGAAGACCTGGGCCTGTTGCACAGCATTTCCCTTTGTCTCAGGAGAGATGCTAGCTGGTGGAGATGGATGGCAGGCTGCCTCCTCTTTACACATCACCATTTGGCATGGCAGATATACGAAGATGATGGACCCTGGTTAATGGGGTGTTCACTTTGGTATTATCTAGTGTCTGCAGAGGCAGCACTGTTTCATGTGTGATGGCTTTCACGGCAGAGAGCTGTAGCCTGCTGTAAAACAGGTCAGGCCATGGCTGCAGAAGGAACAGCATTTGACTGTGAGCAAATTAGACTTGTATTTTCACACTAGTCAATCCTGCACAACAGGCCTGCTGAGCTGCTTGATTTCTTGTAAGCAAATCAGAGTATGGCTGTCCAACTTTTTCAGAAGACAGTTTAGCTCTTGCTAGGATTAATAGGTACACAGGCAGGTCTGAAAGCTATTCTCACCTCACAGGGGGAAAGCTGCCCCAGAGGAAAAGAATAATTAAAACATAGTAAGTGCTAAAAAAACCAAGACCTAAAGCCTTAAAAAATATTACTTTATCATGCTTTTTGGATGTGTTGTCCAAGGTTAGGAGGATAATGAAGGCAGGTGAAAACTTGTTGCCTTGCCCAGCACTGTGAAAAGTTTGCTTTTCACATTGTCAGTCAGGGTCATTGGCCCGGTAGGGTACAGTGCAGTAGCATGGTTCACCGTTAGGAGACTGCTGTTTCCTTTGGATGGTCAATTTACTCTGGATGGTCATATAATTACAAGTCATTCAGTCTTTGGTTCTGCTGTTGAAATTATTTGAGAGCCCATTTTTATTTTTGTGGAAAGTAGCTTCAGACATCTTTTGTCAATAAATCACAGTGGTAGGTAACGAGTGTGAAAATCAGTCCAGGAGTTCAAGTGCACCTGTCACCTATTCAAGAGGAGTACTTCCCAGATAATGAAAAATTAATACAGACTTCCAGTGTAAAAGGTAATTCTGTAGCAGCATTTGATTTGCCTGCTCTGGTTGTCTCACCATGTGAGGGTTTCCTGAAAGACAGGTGTCTAGCTAGAATCTTTGTAGTGGTCATGTTTGCTACCAGTAAATGCTCTCAGCTGCTGGAGCTTCTGCTCTTTGTCTCTGCTTCAGCATCTCTATGGGCTTCTGTTGTCCAAATCTCCTGTTGCTGGAAGTATGATCAGTGAAGAAGCAGTGCCCTGGGTGAAGCAGGCCTGTGTGACTAGGGTGCCTTGTGACCTTGTTCTCCAGTCACACCTGGGCACAGTTTTGCACAGACATGACAGCCAGCTGTGCAATCAGACTGGGCCTTCCCTTCCTGTAGAAGTGCAGTTTTACCTGAGTGGGGAACTACGAATCTGAAGTCTTTGAATAGGGACAAGAAAGTACCTTGTTTGCTTGCTTGACATTCTTCCTTGCTTTGCTCCTTCTGTTAATTAGTGGGGACAGATGCTGAGCTGGGAACCCAATTATCTTTTTTTGTCTCTTTGGGCGCTTGTGGAACCTTGCTGATTCTAAAGAATGAAGCTCAAGTGTCTCATGCTTCATCTTACCTTACTGTTTCATCTTGCTGTGACACCTTAGTTGCTGTTACAAAAATGATTGGGTTGCCCTATGAACAGTCTCTGTGGTAAGAAATAAGGGTCAGAATTTCATACCAGCTTCTGTGTTGCGTTGATATTTGGCTGTGATGAATACAGGCTTAGCCAAAGGCTAGCAAGTCTCCCCAACTGCAATGGATATAAAGGAAGTAACGTAATTGTTTTCAGTCTTGGGTGTTTAATCAGTAGAGAAAAGTCTCCTGATGACAAAAAGCCATGTCTCTTGATCAGACATATTGCCCTGCTTTCCTCATAGCTGCTGAATTAACTTAAGGCATGAAGCCGCGTCTCCCCTTCCCTTCATTCATTTTTTTTATAGGGAGTTAAGGTATGTGAAACTGGGAAGTAGATCTGACTGTCACAGTGTTTTCATTGAGCTTGTTAGCTTTAAAGTGGCTGAAAACCTGGTATATTTTAGATGATTGGCACAAACCCTTTGGGCAGAAACCCCACAAATTAACATGAGACCTGGTGAGCTTTGTACTCTACAGTGGGTTGAGATAACATTGAATTCCATTTGCATGCCTTTTATTTTTAGAACGCAGTGTTCAGGATATGAAAAACATAGACACAATTTCTGTGGGGTTCTGTTTTCCCACCCTGCTGTTTAATTTTAAAAGACACTGCACCATTAAGTTTCTGGAGGAAAGTATGAGAACTCTGTGCTTCTCAATGAAAGAAGAAAGAATGGGAGAGAAGTATGATAGAAGAGTCTTGTCCCGTAACCTGCCCCTAAAAGCTTTTCTTTTTTTCACTTGTCTGTGGATCTTCCCAGTACTGTTGGAAATTGTCACTGCTTACTATGGGACCTGTTATGATCATAGTTGTAGTAAGATCAGCAAATTGAAGTACCCAGCCATGGCTTTTCTTGCACTTTGACCCTCCTTTTGAGCTTGTGAAAGTAACTGGGGATGTGTTTTTGGAATGAGGAAAATAAAACCCTGTGGCTTTCAGACCACAGATACTTCCTTCACTGCACAATCAGTGTTCAGCTCTGGTCTGCATGGAACCAGAGACCCCCACATAGCGCTGATTTGCTATTTTTTATAATGCATCTTTTTATTTTGATGTTCATTTAAATCAGTAATATAGCAAGCATAGAGGTTGTTTTTCTTTAATTCATGTGATTGTCTTGAGCTCTTTGAATACGTTTTGGGTTTGTTTTTTTTTTTTATTATTTGTCACAAAGATTTGATTCTTAAGCACGGACTACTGGCCTATCACTGTGCCCAGGCATGAAGGTTCTGGAAAACTTTAGGTTGTCAGTAAAATGTAAATCTTAGGATGTAATACAGCGTTACAGTAGGAGGTGCTCTGTGGTATGAAAATCCGAGAGTTTCTGGTTTTGATGCCCAGAAGGCAGCCCCCAAGATGTGTTTGAACTATGTGGAAATGAAGGACAGCTGTTCCTTTTCTGTGAAAACAATATCCGTGAAATGCTGCCATGTATGATTGTTTAATCCTGACTGGTGAGTTCAGAGAGGATGGGACATTTTGTGGTTAAGACACAAGACCTCCGGGTCTGGGAGTTCTCAGTTGTGCTGGGAGTTTCCTTTTGTGACCATACAAAGGATCTTTCTCCCTGTCCCACATGGGATATGGACATCTCTTCTGCTTGTTTCGTGTGCATGGGGATGGTCTCCTGTTGCATTGGCATACTGTACCCCAACTGGAGCTAATTACAACTAAGGCATTTCAGCCCTGCCACACCTGTTGGTTTTGGGGGTTATTTGCATGGTTTATAAGCAAAAGTTTCTGTTCTCTGCTGTTGCTCCCTTGATGTCAGGACTGAAACTGCAAAAGTAGTCTGCCATGGGGAAAAGCTGTCTCAGTATTATTTCTGCTGACTATCCCACCCCTGAATCAGCAAGATGGTTCACATCAGTTTTGACAGTCTTTTGAGTGTGTTTGCTCAGTCTGACCTCAAGTTTATCTCCTCATTTGTGCCTAGGGCTTGGCTTGCTTGCTGGGGCCTATGGTTTCAGCCAGGAGGACAAACCCTGTGCTGGGGGTGAGGGAGCCTGCAGGGCTGCAGCTTCCTTGGTTTTCGGTTGAAAATGAAGGGGAGGGGCAAGGAAAGGTTGCATGTCCACGTCAAAGTGCCTGGAGAGATTGGTCTCCAGTGCATTGTTCTGTGTCCGCCAGCTTGCAGTGGCTGACTGTAATGATGCTTGGTCACTCTCAAGCAAGAGAGGAGACACACAAGTTATATCATGTTTGAGCTGACATTTTGTCTTGTGTATTTGAGTAACTTGATGGTGTGTCTAAATTTTTATGGCAGTAGTAGGTCCATGGTTGTAAAATGTGTTCTTCCACTCTAAGTGTTTGCATTATTAAGTAACCTTGGTATTAACCTTCAGAGGACTTGCCTGTTTCTTTTGCTTTCTATTTTTGGAGGGGTTTTTCTAAGTAATGCTCTTTTATTTCCTTAGGCCCTAGTGGGCAAGCAGTCATTTTGAATGGGAATGTCTGTTTTCAAGAGGAAACCTCTGTTAAATCTTGACTTTTTAAGGTATCCAGAGGGAGAATTTAGATGCATTGCAGTGTTCGGTGCTTTCTGTTGTTTCATGTGCAAGCTGTTATTCATGCCTCCATAACTGAGAGGGATTGCATAAGACACTGACCCACATGCCTTGGAAGTAGGACCAGATGGGGTGGGGGAGAAAATGAATGGTACAAAAGGCTGGCTATGTGCTTGGGGCACTGCAGCCAGGATCATGGTATTGGGATTTGGTCCCTTGGTCTCGCAGAGCTTTTACGTGTGGTCTTGGGTAGTGATCATGGCTTCATGATCAGCTGTCTGGAAGCCAAACACTGCCCCACAGTTCTGGTAACCTTGTTCTGTTTCCTTCATGGTTTACTCCAAATGATGATGAAAACTCATTCAGATGTTTGTAGGAATTCCTTGGAAGGCAGCATTGATTTTCAGCAAATGCTAGTGCTAAGCAAGTCTGAAAATGCTTGGCATGATACAAAAGGCAGGGGATGAATGCTCTGCTAATGCTGGGCTGGTTAATTACAGCTGTGAAAGATGGTGACTCTTTGTTACTCCCCCTCATGATTACAGGCAGGTCAGCAGGAATCTCAGTGTAGTTCAGGTTGCATTCCTGCAATTGCCTATAGAATATGTCTCTGACCAAGAAAATTATGCCTCCGTGTGGCAAAAAACCTCGAAGCCAAACCCAGATAAAATAGACTAGCCAAACCAAAACGCAACACATCACTGAGGAAACAGAAAAGTGGAAGAATTATTGCTTGGCTACCTTTTTTTCTTTTTTTTTCCCATAAAGCATGTGGCCCTTTAAGAGAAGCTTGAAAAATATCTTAAGTAGGGGCAGATTCAATGAAAAACTTGCTAACGTCTGATCTCTGCATGCCAATGTGCCTTCAATCAGCCCCCCCTTTGTCCATCTCACTTTCTGAACAGTTGATGATCTCACCAAAAAATAAACAAGCTGCAGAAGTGTTTAGGGATTTTGGCACATGTAGGAAGTAACCAAGGAATCGGGGTGGGGGAAGTTTTTCCTCCAGTTGCGATGAAGCAGGGTACTTTAGCCTCTGCTGGAAAGAGAAGGACGGTTTTATGTTATTGCAGGAGCCAGATCTTTTCCCAGCCTTTTCCCGGGCAGAGAGTGGAGGTGATGGTGGATTTTGCTAGGGGGGTTCAAGTGGGGCGTTTGCACGGTGTGCTCAAAACCAGCATATTTTTGAGTGGTCCTGCTGCGTGGGAGAGAGGAAGGCGAGGGAGACACTTTTGCCCCAGAGTAACCTCTGCCTTGCCTCAGCTGAGGCGGGTGATTTACTTTTTTGTGTGGAACAAAAAGGCAATGGAGAATTTGTAACTGGATATGTAGATGAAGGAGCAATGACCGTCAGTAACCCCGTGTACTTCGTGCCACAGGAGCACAGCGCGTGGTTCCTCCCCTTGGCGCCTCCTCCGGCAGGATCAGCCTGGGAGGCAGAAGTGGCACCCGAACTGCCGAGTCTCCCTGTCACTTCTGGTGGCACCCTGAGTGAATACCGTACTTTTTCCTGATGGGGCCCATTAATGACAGTATCACCTGCCCGAGCTAAACCAAAGCCAGCCACCAACAACAAAATAAATTTTAAAAAACAAAACAAAAACCAAAACACAAATCAAAAAAACAAAACAAAATAACCCAAACCTAAAACCAACCAAACAAAAAACCCAAACAAACAAAACACAAAAAGCCAAGTCAAATCAAAAAACCCCTCCTGCATAGGAGGTGGGAGAAACGGTTGTTACAGCTGTCCCCTCTAGGAGGGGAAAGGCACAAACTCCTGGTTCTTCCATATCATTACTTTCTCTTTAGAGCTCATTGTTTTCCACTATTTGCTCTGGGTTGCAGCATCCTGTCTTCCTAAAGTAGAAAATACAGCATGACACCTAGCTTGTTGTCGCACCTCAGTCTGGAAATCTTCACTCTGGTAAATCCTATAGGACTTGGTCTCTCACCTCCTTCTGGCATACGTGCTTTGCTCATCACTTCTTGTTTAAGCATTGTGGAGATAGAATTGTCCTCTCTCTCTCTTAAAGAAAACAGCAACAACAAAAAACAAACCAAAACTACTAAACACT
>VXBC01002399.1:2383-49655 GCA_013399945.1 Ploceus nigricollis | reverse complement strand
CCCCCCCCCCCCAAAAAAACCCCAACCAAACCACAAAAAAAAGAAACCAAAATCAAACAAAAACAAAAAAACAAAACCACAGCAACAAAAACCACAAAAAACCAAACCTACATACAAAACCCAAGAAAACAACTCAAAACAGTGTTAGCTCTGAGCATCAGCTTCTGAAGATCCAGTTTTGTGGACTTTAGTAGTGTGCTTGGATTATAATTTCCAGATGATTCCCCTTTGCTGTGATGTAGACACAAATTTGTTTTAAAGTCAAGAGCTCAAACACTGATGGTTTGAGAAGGAGTTAATAAAATACTGAAATGTATTTTTAATTCCAAGTAGCTAAGATTGTTTCCTAGATCTGTGATTCTATATCATACCTGTGTGTCTGCATATGTCAGATTTTGAAATTAATGGTAGAGTACATTAGCTGTTAACATAATTAACTAAGGGCTAGTAAATCCCTTAGTGGTCCATGCACCAGCTCAGTCCCATGTTCAGTAGCAACACAGGGATTAAGTGCTAATGCTGTAGTAGCTTTCAGATCAGGGGAGCAACTTGGTGTGCCTTGCTTCTGTGTATGTATGAGCAAATTGACCTGAAGTAGTGATGTTAATGGGAGTTGGTTTTGAAGGTTGATTGCTTTTTTTGTTGTTGGTTCGGAGTTTTATTTGAGACCAAGACATCATGGATTGACATTTCTGAAGCCTGCCAAGTTTCAGAGCACTTTACCAGCAGCTTCTCTTCCTTTTGTGCTATGGTTTGTGTAATTCCCTCTCCCCTATTTGTTAACTTGACTTTTCCTGTTTAGTGCTCTCACGTGAGTTTCCTTTTGGCTTTGTTGTGACCAGAATTTTGCTTGTTTTGTCGTTTTCCAGACTTGAAACTTCGGGATTTCCTGGTTGATAATGAGACATTCTCTGACTTCCTCCATCATAATGTGTCCATGCCATCATCTGCCGTAGAGGAGCTACTGGATGCAGGGGTCAACCTCCAGCAGGTAAAGAGTACTTTCAGCTCCTAACATAATACTTGTCTATTGTTTAGCTGTAGTGCCAAGATCCACAGTGCTGGACCCCTCCGTGCTAGGTGCTATGGAAAGACAGAGGGAAATGTATTCCCTGCTTCTGTCTTCCCTCTTGCCCTCAATTTACTGTCTTATTTGATTTTAAGCTGTAAAAGGGCACTGGGAACCGATAAGTAAATGTTTTGACCTGCATAAGAGAATAGTATCCTCAGGCTAAACTGAATTTCTTCCTTACTGTTTTTTATTTTAAATGGAAGTAAAAGATTATTAAGCTGCTAGCTCTGTTCTGACTGTTATCAGCCACTCAGCTTGGACTGGAGCAGGGTTTCTCAGTCTTGCTCTTCCTTACATTCCTGTGCAGCAGAAGGAGCTCTACCTTTAGGTTTATGGCCAACACATCAAGACATTGTAAGATGACAAGACATAAGTTACATTGTAAATTACGTAGTACAAGAGTCCTGCTATCCTGAGTGCTCCATGATAGCAGTCATATACATAGCCAATGGTGACAGTGGCCTAGAGCCCTGTCTTGCGATGGCTGTCTGTCATTGTCAAGCTTGTAATGTGTTTTTTGCTAGGCTTGATGAATTAGTCTACCAGCATCCTTTCTAACACAGAAGTCAGAACAGACTTCAAAGGAAGACCCAGGGTTCTCTTGAAAGAATGCAAAAGATGGTTTGCAAAAGGAGGAGGAAATCCATTTTGATCCTCAACTCCATATCAGATCTCTTCATTGAAGTGGAATGGATTAATTGTCCTTTTAGTCTTTGTTTTCCTGTAGGTATAGATGCTGTCCCTCTTTGCACACGTTGTCTTATTCTTCAGTGAATTCCTTCAAGCTATCTGTTTTAGTGCAGTTTGATAAGTTATCCTACAAGTTAAGGATACATTCTACTAAAAAAATGTAAAGCAGAGAAAAAACTTTTACCCATTTTAGGCTGCAAGCCTTCAAGTTTTACTTGAAACTAATTAGATTAAGACAGAATCATACTTCAGATGATTCTAGGATGGTAACTGGAAGACTACAGCAACAGCGTTCTTATCATTCTCCCTGAGTTAGTGGAGAGGCAGAAATATTTTCAAACAGGCAAAAAAATGCAAAAAACCTCACAGTACATTGTGTGACTGCCATGCTGTATTGGTTGTATATGGAAATGGAAGGAGGAAAAAAGCTTAGATTTTATCTACATAATGTGTCTGAATGGTGGTGAAAGACTGGTCAGTCACCTTGTTCTTCCTTGAATGCTTCAAGTGTGCTCTCGTGTAATTCTTGAGCTGATTCTACTAAAGCACTGGGAGTGATGCTGCTAAGTCGCTTAGGGATGGCAAGAAGAGCTAATCAGAGCACCAGGATGTTATGCTGCTGAGCAGAGCAGTGGCCCGCCAAATTTTCTGTCAGCACTTTTCTAATACAGATGGTAAATAGAGATGCAGACCTCTACCTTCCTCCAGAATGACTTTATCTGACTCACAAAACAGACGTCTTTGATTTTGCTGGAGATCTGGTTTGAAGATCTGACCTCGCTGCTGAGCTGCCTCGTGACTTCAGTATTAACAGGCAGTATTTTTTAGGTCTCTGAATGAGTGGGTCACAGCTTTATTCAGAAGTCATATAGTAAAAGGACCTATCCAGAGTATGCCAACCTTTCACAGCAAATACAGCCTGCTTCTGCAGTCTGTAGGTGTCCTGGGGTTGTTCAGCGAGGCCAGAAGTTATGCTATGCAATCAAGTAAGGAACTGAAGTCTCCAAGGAGATGGGTCTGTTCACTGGTGTTACTCTAATGACAGCACTCCAGCATGTCCAGCAGGGCTGTGTATCTGGCACACTGAAATTAGTGCAAACAGATAAAAGCGACCAAAGCCTTGTCGTGATGGACATGTTGCTTCCTGGGGCTGAGTGGCTCCGCCTTATGTTTTTCCTATCCTGGCAGGTGTGCTCAGAAGGGTGTGGGATTTGGAAGGTGCCTGTGTCAGCAGTGGGCAGGCAGCTGTGTAATCAAGCCTGGTATGCTGCTGTTGTCCAGGTGTGGCCAGACAGCTCTTGTGTGGCTTGGAGACAGGAATAGGTCCTGTCCCTCTGAAAAGCTGAAGGCACAATGACGTCCTGGGCCAGTGCTGCAGCATGATGAATTGACTATCAGTGAAGAGTAAATAGTAATGGCCAGTGCATATTCTGCTTGGATCAAATCTCTGTTTCATGAAGCAGGAAAGGTCCCAAGGAGAGAATTATACGACATATAAGGACAGAACAATTACCTATGACTACTTTCAGGCATGAGCCTGGCATTTTGGGAGTCCTTAGGGGACTAAACCTGTCATTTAGGATGTATTTTTGCCTGCTGAAGACACCATGGGTTCAGATGAGTGCAAGTGGTTAGAGAACTTGTGGACTTGGTGAGACTGGGTGCTTCAGGATGGATAGGTAGAGTGTTTTTTCTGAGGTCTCATGCTATGGACCTCAGTGCTTGAAAATGGCAGCTTCTCATCAAAAGAGCATAAAATCTGGGTGAAAAAGGTGGACATTTTCAGAATGGTGGAAGGTTGATCACCTTCACTTTTTGTGAGTGAACACTGAGGCACTGAGAGACACTGGTTTTTCTGTATGTTCACCCGGGGAAGCTTGTTCTGGGAGTGTTATTTCAGTGTCCCACAAATATCTCCTTTTCAGCATGGCTATAGCACTGGTAATAGTATCTCTGCTGGCAAGAAAAAAAGCACCCCAAATTTTCAAAAGGCAAATCTTTTTGATTTAAGAGCTGTGTGGCATTGAAAGATCTGAGTTTTGGCATATGGATACAGACCAGATTTAAAGGTTTGCATGAATATTGCATTAAAAGTCCCTTCTCTTTCCTGTCAGTTCCATTTGCTTGTTTACTGAATGTAATGCACTTTTTCCCCCCCAGATTGTGCATACTCCTTTGGTTTTGAAAGACAAAAAATTTCAGACTTACCAGCCTGGTTCAGGAGCTGCTAACTCTTCTGGAATGTAGATTAATCCTCTTTAGTTGTTGTTGTAAGTTGGGCAATGCACACTGGGTCTTATGAAATGACAGAAAGAAGAAAGTAAGTCTATGGCTGTTGTTACCTGTGCATTTACAGTAAAATGGTTCCATCTGTCTAGCCCCAAGGCAAACAAAAGTTTCTTTCCAATAGTAGACTCTGGATTTTTCCTTGTTTAACACCTTTGAGAAGTACATGGCTTTTTGGCATGGACATTGTTGTTCAGCAAACATCAGGTTGGTAACTGACCTTAATAAAAATTTGTTTATCAGGTCTGAAACAGTCTGGTGATAACTCAGAGGGATTTTATCAATTTTGTTAATAATATGATTGCATGTGGATTAGGAAACATTATTGACAAGGAAACCATTACCTTAAGAAAAATGTGCCTGTGAAGGAAGACTCTAGGATCTTATCTCATTTGTTGCAGCCAGTAAGATAACTTTTTTTTGCTGATACATTATCTGCTCAAAAACACTGCGAAATGTTTGTCTCAGCAGTTAGTGAGTAGATACTTCAGAGTTAAGGGAGATGATTCTGAATCATTACTGCATAGAAAATGTGGCTGGCAGATATGTCTAAGTAGTTTGGGACATAGGTCTTTTGCCCTTCACATAGATTTGCCAGACTTGTGTCTGGTCACAAGCCTTGTTTTTTTCTCTGTGGCTCATTTCCCAGAAGACTGAATGTTAGGCAATGCCCGTACCCTTGGTTGGAGGAAATGGCTGCTGTGGAGGACAGGATCAAGGCTTCTTTGTGCATATTTTGGGAGAGTGAAGAGAGACCTGCCTCCCCCAGGACTTCTCTCCCATGTTCTCAGCAGGGAAAGGTTTTTCTTGGAACTGGGTTGCATATGAATCAGGGCTGCTCAACCTGTAGAGGAGAATGCCCCTTCACCTCTATCTGGAAATGTTATGAATGGCTTGCTTTGTCTGAGCAGTAACCAATTTTTTTGTTGAAGTCTTAGATGAAGCAGACTTACATACTTTTCCCACTTTCATAGGTCGTTGTGTCTGGTTATCGAATGCGACTGCGAGATCTCTGCAACAGCTCAACATCGTCTGAATTTCTAACAATCCAAAATCAGACGGCAGTCATGGACTCTGAAGCCTTCATTTGCACCTTGTCAAAGGAAAAACTCCATGCAGCCGAGCAAGCCTTCCGTGCTAACCTGAATCCTTTGAAGCCTCTTCAGGTGAGTTCACTGATTGCACCAGTGAGAATCTGTCATTGACGCAGCGACATTTTCCATGTCTTTCAGTCTAGGAACTCATCCCTGCACTTCCAGAGCTGCTTAGAGGCAGTTAGTAAGGAGAAAGATGGTTGGTCTTTGTCATGGGAGCATGAACAACATGCTTCTTCCCATCATTCTTACCCTTCCTATTCAGTCTGCTACTTGCACAGCATAAGTGTGTGTGGTCTGCAGTTCAGTTTGTCAAGAGCAAAGTCTTTATGCTGCACAGTAACAAACAGGCTCTTGGTTGTCCCTGTGTTTTAGTCAAATGTTGTGTCTTGGCTGGATGAGCCCAAATAGAAGCCTGGCTTTTGCTGAGCGCTAAAACTATGGCCCTCTGCCCTTAGCATGGGGCCACTGAGCACAGAAGTTTCTAGCCACTGGCAGGTTACAACCTTTAAGCAGGTTTAAATCATATGAAGCAGAGTCAAGTTTTAAAGTCCTGTTTCAAAAATTAACCAATGGAATGGGTACTGGGGGAGGAATTCATTGAGCTTCAAGAAAATACATTATTTACAGGGTGACCAGAGACTAGAGCAGACTTGGATCTAGGAAAATCCAATGATGTTTTGCTACAGATCTGTAATATCTGTTAAAATATGGAAGTTTGAGGAATTCAGTGCTGGAAATGACAATAGAGTGAAAAAAGGACCACAGAACCAACTCTGTTACCCACAAAAACAAATATTCTATTGTCTGCTGTGTGACTTTTCAGATTTGATGAGCCTTTCAGTACTCACAGTCATGTACCACTTGCTTGGCTTTGTCCCCAGTCAAAGAGGGTCATTATCAAGTACTGGAGTCATATTACTCTTCTGCACACTATGTAGCAGTCAGTGACATCTTCTCTCCACAGCTCATCTTCTGTTTTGCACGTGTCCTCCATCTGCACTTTGTCTTTGCTGCTGGAAGAGCAAGACAACCCATAAGCAATAAGAGATGGGGTAACAGCACTAACATTTTAACAGAAATGGGCTGTTTGGAGAGGACTCACTATAACTTGTTTCTTGTCTTCAGTTGTATGTGTATGTGTATATATATACATATTTTACTTTAAACCATTCAAAGATGCTAGAATTTTGGGGTCTGAGGGGGTTGAAAATAGCCAGCTATTGTACCACTCAGAATTGGTTTTCTGGGCCCTGTGGAGACTCAGTCTTGCTTTTCTTATTCATGGAAGCTTCTGCAGCTTAGCTGACAGAAGGAGGTGCTGAGTGTCTGTGTTCTTAGGGTCTATATTGTTTGTTGGTGAAAGGAAACACCCATAAGCCACTTTGTGCCTCTTGGCAACAGCAGTATAGATTTAAGACATTATGTGCAGTTTTGGGGGGCTTCTGAGAAGCTGGCTCATGATCTTGTCTTCAAGGGGAGAAAAGCTGGAGTCCAGAAGCCAGCAGTTCTAAACCTGCTGTGTACTGTTGTCTGGTAAAGGTCCACAGTTTTCCTGAGAAATGTGTCACAGTGTACCCGGTAGTTAAGCTGCTGTAATGCATCAGTGAGTGAAACAAAAACTAACTGGCTTCAATGTGGCCAGGCAAAATGATAAATTTACTGTAGGATCACAACCAACACATTTGAAACTTAGTGTCTTTAGAGGCTAAAAAGTGCCCTGACCTGCAGTAACATCCTTGAACAAAGAGGGAACTTTCTGCTCATGAACAAAGGAGGCTCTTGACACAGCTTATTGAAGGCATTATGTGTCAAATCTGACACGCACACTGAAGATAGCATGCTCTGTATCTACTACAGAGTCTGTAAACCAATGTGAGCAATTTGTCAAGATATTAATTTTTTTTCTGAATCCCTTCGATATACTTTACAGCAAGGCATTTCAGTAAGCAAAGTAAGGGCCAAGTCAAATGCACGTGCAACAGCAATTTGGAGACAGGTTTTTATCTTGTGTAATTGGACATGGGCTTCACTGGTTGCACTATTTTGTGATTTATGGAGAGGCAGCATCTTAGTACAGGAAGGTTAATTCAAGGGCTTGCAACTGTGTGCAAGAACTCTGTAAATTCAACACCGAGGGCTTGAATTGTAAACTGATATCTGGGCAGTTAAGTGGCTATGGTTTCTTGAAACGTCTTAATACATAGGACTTAGCCTGACATCCACCTGCTTGTTTTTTTCCCTCTGCATTCCTGTTTGTTATTCCCTCTGCAAGATGATGCAGTAAATTTCGTCATGGAATTGATCCGGATTAAAAGTGATTGACCTGATTGTATGTTTACGCAAATATTTATGCTAAAACATGAAGGGGAGAGTGCAAGACTGAGAGCCCTATGATCAGGGAGTGAGTGTGTGGGCTGAGACCCTCATGATAACAGTCAGTTCTGCTGGCTTAAAATGTGTGTGCATTTGCAGCCTCAGGGGAATGCTAAGTGTTCTAAGTAGCTCTCAAAAATGCAGTAATTACTAGCAAATTATGGACAGATCAAGGTTTTTAAAAAATAAGTTAAAGTGCATGCATGATGAAGTGCATGAGCTCTAAATGTCTCAGCACTGTTTTTATAAAAAGAAAGGCAAGGCATAAACGTTTTACGTACCTGCTCCTCAGTTCTATCCAGAACACTTGAGTGTTGCCCAAAGGGTAGTGATACAGTTAAAACAAGAGCTTCTAATTAAGATTTTACACTAGGATTCTAGCTCTGTCGCTGATCTTTTGTATTACTTGAATTTAGCCTGTTCTGTAGGATGGAAAAACGGAGCCAAGCTCATGGAGGTATGGTAGGGAGGTTAAAGTATGTGTCCTTACTCTTTTTCATGTAAGAACCTACTTGAGGCAGGCTGTTCAGATCAAAACCCAGCAGAAAATCTGGGTGTGATCATGGGGCACCAAGGTGGAGGATCAACTTTCCTTCTTCTCTGAGTGTTCACTCCACTAGATGGAAAAAGTGTTTCAAAAAGTCAAATTCCCTATTCCATGGCCCATGTCTTAATCAGCATCCATTCTCTGAAGCCTTTTGACCAACAATACTATAGGACATGGGACATGTTGTACAAGCTCCTTGTGGACACATCATCTCTTCTTGAGGCTTGCCTTGCACTGGCTGAGTGAGACTGAGGCAGGAGAAGCTGGTTTGAGAGCAGTAGTGAAGCATATAGCTGCATATTACATATGACTGCATGCATGCAAATTTCCTTCCTGGCTTTCTCCTTGTGGTAAGCCAGCACTTGTCCCATAGAGGAACTATGCAGTTTGGGAAAGGCTAAGAAGAGCAATGGCAGTAAGTTCAGTAATGGCAGCCATTACCACACAGTCCAGTGGGACATTTCTGATTGTCTTATATCATAGAAGTACGTGTTTGTATACCCCTCTGCAAATCTCCCCAGTTTTGAATGTGATTTGGTGGGGGAAGGTTAAATGATAATTCAGATTGCTCCTGTGGGATTTCATCTCTTAGACAGCACTGCGTAATAAGGGCTTTGCCCTGCTTACTTCCAGTGGTATGGATCTGTAATAAGCCATAAATATGCTGTGGCTTGCCTACTAGAGTGGTCCTTGAAAGACTGTGGGTGAGCACATGAAAATCCACCTGTTTCTTTCTCCCTCCGTAATATGGGTGGTATTTTGTCAAATGGTTAGCATAAACTAAGCATTAGATAATAAATGCATTGCAGTTGAAAAATGTTTTTTAGAAAAGGTCTCCTAATGTAAATATGTGCTGCAACTGAATTCGTAGCTTTCCTTGGTCTTTTGAGAGCATTTTCAGTCAAGCACAATGATATAATCCTTTTAAGCAGCAGAGGTTTGACTTCCACTCTCAGGAAACAAAAGCAGAAGCTTAAAGCATGTGATTTTTCTGCAGAGGCCAGTGGAAAGTTTCCGGTAAGATCAGTAAAAAGTTATAATAACTATTTCAAAGCAAATGTGGCAGAGTCATCTTCATTAAGGAGAAACAGTCAGCTGTATGATGCAGGCTGAATTTTGTCTGAATGTTTTGACTTCCCTACACTTTAAACCCATGCATTCTCATGTATGTTAAATCAGATTTGTCTGTCCACTGTAAGTCTCATGTGAATTTATTCAAGGCTTGTCCTTCAACTCTAGCCATCTCAAGTATTTGTCACTAGAGTAAATCTTGTAGCAGGCCCATACAAGCACACGGAGTCCCCCCAAGTGCACTCAGTACTTCAAGAGTACTATGATGTTGGCTGCCTCAAAAGACAAATTTAGTGACTTGCTAGACAAATTCAGTGACAACTGCCCTCTACAATTACCACAATAGTTGTAGAGGGCAGTTGTGTTCAAAACCTGCTAGACATTTGTCTTTCCACAGTGTGCCTAGAACAGACAGACAGGTGATGTTTTTGCAGCACATTGCCAGTAAATGAGTCATTGCCCTCCCCAGCCCCTAGATGTAGTGTGGATATCTGCTAAAGACAGTCCCACAGTAGGAACATTCTTACTGGATCTACCCTGAATCTAGAAGTTTCTTTTTAATGTAATTAACTACTCACTAGAAGATGTATATTACAGGGAAATTAATGACATGTTCATCTGTTCAAAGAAGACTGGCCCTTGCGACTGATCTTTTGTTATTGTCTCTGGTCTTGACTTATGAGAGGCTTCCTGAGTGGGCTCTGAGGTTCAAGAAGTGGTAGAGAGAGTAAAATTTCCTCCATATCAATGATACTATTGCAAGTTCGGATGAGAAATGATCTTCAAGTGATATGAATTTGTTAGGAAAGAAAGGTCAGGGTGCTGTGGTATGAAAGGATAGATGGGTACTCCTCACATTTCAGAGTAAGGTTTGCAAGCTCCTTGAATCATCTAAGATGTACGAGGTCAGGAAAAAATCCTGTTAAGCTCAGTGTCCTTGCCTGATAATCCAGCAGTGGCCCTTAATGGAGGCATGTGAAAGGATGCAGCCACTGGGCAAGCACATAACATTTCTTCAGTGTAATGTCCTGTTCTTCAGTAGCTTGCAACCCAGACTTTCTCATCTGCTGCTGGGATCATGTTGTTTAATAGCATTTAGTAAGATTTTTATGTTCAATTAATTCTTTTAAGTCTTTCTCAAACTCAATACTTTCAGCATTGTGTAAAGTCTACTGATTTTTTTCTGTTTTGGCTAAGTTGCATATGCAGAAGCTCCATTGGTTTTGTTTTAAACTGATCATTTCACTGGAAGTTTTCTAGCTCTGTATGATGAGGCACAGAAGTCAATCATCCCATTTCCATTCCCCATCCCACTTGTAAGTCTACAGACCTTTGTCATAACCTCTGTTTGTCCTTACATGTCCCATTGGAAGAACTGGGGTCTATTGTTCTTCCTTCAAAAACCATTCTTACCTTGAATCATGGCCTTTGTCTATACCTGAGCTCCTTCAGAGATGGAGAACCCAAAATTGCACATAGTACTTGAGAACCAGGACTGCATTATGGATTTATGTTGATGTTGGTCTGTTTTATCACTGTATTTTTAAGATCTTTCTTTTTGAGTGGCATTAGCTAATTCAGGGCCATACAAGGGGTATCTTAAGGTAGAACTGTCTTTTCCCTATGTACTTTACTTTGCAGTGCGGAATTTTGTCTGGCACTTTGTAACAGTATGTCAGTAGGAGGATGTTCACTAATCCCTTGCAATTGGATTTTGACTTTTCACTGTTCTGAACCAATTAGTATAGTCAAAAAACTTTTCGTCATCCACCCTGTCCCTGAATCACCTCTGAATGCAGTGAACACAAATCTGTGTGGTGATTGATGAAATATATGGAGCTGAACAAACACATCTCTTGTTATGCATGAACCTGGAACTTTCTACCTCATCTTACTGCTAAAGTTGTAGTGGTAGAGCAGATAAGTAGCTTTGATATTTGCTGGCTAAATTTCTTTAAATATGTCTTGAAAGTCTAAGCCTGTGGGATATTTAATTGCTTTTCTCCTAGATGATATGTTTTTATTTATCCAAACCTTAAAGACTGCATTTAGTAGAGATCCATAGGGGTTAGAGAATCCTCCCTGAATTTGCAACTGGCTTTCGAGCAAAAACTAACTGTGCACTCAAAAAATGAGTTTTAAACATCCCAGCAGATCAGCAGAACAGTGCCCATTTACAATAGCTGGCACTGACCAGGTCTTACCCATCTCCAGCAGATCAAGCAGAACAAGTGAAAACCTCCAGGCTTTGTTTCCAGAAGTTTCCCCTGGAAAGATGTGAAAAGGAGGAGATTCAGCTCAAAACATATGTGCTAAAATCAAGGGCCTTGGCTGTTCATCTGTGTGTTACAGTGCTGTAACTTCAGTATGCTTTCAAATGCTGCAACGTGGAGCTACTAATATGAAATCTTAGGAGTTTATTTTAATCTTCATTCCCTTGAAACAAGGATTGTGCCCAAATGTTTTCCATGCAAGATAATCCAGATATGTGAATGAAAGGGAAAAAGAACCCCAAAAACTGAACTCCAGGCCACCAGTTACATGTAGAGCAATTGGAAACAAGGAGCTGATTTCAATGTGACTTCCTTCTAGAGCAAATAGTTTCCTGAAAGCTATGCCTTCCACTTCTGGAAGCCTATCAGTCTTGCTCTTTGGTAACAGTGCATGCCAGCTATTTCCTGGAAGCTGTTTGTTTTAAAATACACTCTTGGTTTGGATAAAGAACATCAAGGCCTGATGGGAGGACTTTAGTGATAATGTACACTGCAGTAGTGGGTCCTTTGTATCTGAGTATCTTTGCATCTGTGTAGTCTCACTGAAAACCTGCACCCACCAGATTGTCTTTTCCTCCACTGTACTGACTTTGCATCTCCTTCTTAGCATTGGCTTGTGGGATTTCACATACTGTCCTATAGACTGTGCTTGTTTTGTGACCTGGAATGCAAGTCGTCCTTTGCATTGTAAGTGTATGTGCATGCATTTAAAATGCAAACATTTTGTTGGTATGGTTCTGATTATGGCACCTGTGTACCTAACCTGTGAGAAGAGAAAGGGGTGATCTTATCACATTGCAGGGTGCAGAAGCCCATGGTATTTTAAGTTCAACATTACACAGAAAGCCAGCTCCATCTTCCCCACCAATGTAAATAGTCCTAACTGCTCTGTGCAAGAATGTTTACAGGAGTTTAATTTCTTTATTTGTGATTTGCAGTAACTTCTAATTTCCTTTTCTCTCTTCCCGCAGAGACAACTTTCTTTCAATTCCTCCTTGTGGGATCTGTCAGAAACTGTGGAAACTTTGAGAGAGAGTGTTGCAAAGCTTGTTAAAGAGGTAAGAAGAGCCTTTGTGTCAGGAGAACACATCACTGTGGTTGCTATCTTAGCCTGCGATCGAGTACAAGAAGCAACTTATAGTCAAATCCCTGGCTTGTTTTGAAACTTCTTCCCATCCCACAGCTGTTTTCCCTGTGTGCAGGCACCTTCTTTGCAACCTCTTGGCACTTCAAGTTACAAATACCATAACAAGAATTAAGACATTTTTGGTAGTGTTTTATCTTCTCAGCAGTGGCACAGTGGTTGGGCTTGCAGTACATCTGCTGCCAGGTAGTGCCTTGCAAACTACATTTTGAGGCTTTCCTTTCTATTTTTTCCCATCCAGTTGCCAGTCCACATCAGGGTTATTAATTGGTTGTATCTACTGGGTTTCATGTGCAGTGAGGGTATGGCATGTGGAAAAGGTGCTGCGGCTGTTATAATTTAAATTAGTAGCAGTAGGCTACTGTTTCCTCTTTATCTATCTTGCATTTTGGAGCAGAGATTGTTTTCCAGTCTTCGGGGGCACTCAGCACAATGACATCACAACATTAAAAAAAACAGCAATTTGCACAGTCAAATTGACATTCTGGAGAATGCAAGTATTTGTTTTTGCAGGTGAAATGATGGATGAAGAAAAAAAGTCCTGAGTACCTAAGTTTGAATCAGAAGTCCAGATCTGTGGGGGTAAAGGGTGGGTGTTGAGCCAGAAACTTATCCTAGTTTTTTTATCTGGCTCTTTGAAGTGCTGCTATTAGTCAAAAACATTCTCTCCCTGGAGCAGAAATCACAACCATCTAAGCTAAACAATGCCGCCGCCTCCTCCTCCCTTCGCTAGTCTTCCGTCTTTGCATCAGAGCTAGAGAGCTCCGCGCCGTGAACGGCAGTAACCTCTGGGAGCATGCACAAGAATGGGTCACTCCAGGTTAGCGTGCGCCTCACTCCCACAGAGGGACAGCTGCTGGGAGCCTGCGCCGTGCTAGCCAACAATTCCTGGCATGCACCCCTCCCTGAGTCCTACAACCTGCTGCACAGTTCCCTTCACATTGAAATTAAAATTATTCCAGGATCAGCTTCAGTTAGGACCATGGAAGAGCTGTTGCTGCTAGCAGGGAGGCTGCCCTTCAGAGTTTGACTACAGCTGTTTCCTGTTACGTCATTTAAGCTTGGCTTTTCTTCTTGCCTGGGATAAAAATAATTGAAACCACGTGATACTCAGTTTGCTGATGTGGCCGAAAACGTCCCAGGGTAACGTGCCTTTTGCTTGGCAGCTGTTTTGGGCATGACTACCTTTTATTCTGCCCTGCTGTGCAAACAAAGGCAGCATTTTGCTCTGTGTACAGCATGAGCTGCTCCAGATGGCTTGACCGAAAGTTACTTCTTATTGTCTGTCAGGCAGATTTCTATTGTGAAAAGGGACTTGCTCCCTTGTTTCAAAGGGCAGCNGTGCCATGTCTAGGAGCCTTTCTAGCAGGGAATTTTAATTAGAAAATGGTCTGAACAAAATATTTGTCTCAGAGTATGGAGGTTGATTGGATCTGTGTCCTTGGACTCTTTAAATCAACTTCTAGGAGGGCAGATTAAACACCAAGAACAAGGACAACTATTTAGATACACTTAGGGAACCAGGTCTGATGTCTGGAAGAAAAAATAGCTTAGTAACCCTTCACATTTGACATATTTGCTTCCAGAGGTATAAAAAGATCAGCTCTGCATGTAAATTGCAAAGATGCTGGTGCCAAAGATGAAACAAAGTTCCTTGCTCAGGCTGTTTCAAAATAATTTGTAGAAATGTGTTTGCAAATGCAATCCCTCTTTAGGATGGGTTAGTACTTCATGTGTTCATGGGAATTAGCTGCACTTCCTATTTAAGTACCTTTGCTTATCATGTTAGGGAGTTCATGGTATTTTAGCTGAAGCCTTTTTACTGAGCAAAAATGAGCTATTTCAGCTAAGATACCAAAAACTCCCTGAGACATCCCTTTAAATTGCGCACTCAAATTGTCACACCTGAAATGCAGCCTTGGCCTTTTGGGTGAGGAATCATCAAATCCAAACATCTGCATGAACATATGTAATAAACAAAACTGGCTGTGTGACAGTTTTCATTCATGTTTCATGATGCTGGTGTCTTGTAGGTCACCCTGAACCTGGAGCCAGATTGAGAGGCACCAGGCTGCAGGCAAAGGCACCAGTGAGTAGCGAGGAAATGAAAGTACACTCGAATCAGTCAATCTGGACATTTGTACTCAGACTTTTGGTGTTCTCACAGCTGTCTTCCATTATATCAGTGTGTCATGTGCTCTTAGGCATCTGAAAATAGAGGCTCTTTGTGTAGGTGACATGTAGTAGCTGTTGTTTAGCATCAAGAATTTTTCTCCAGATGTTGGCACATCTAAAACATGCACAGATGGGTCATACAAAGGGTCAGATTTACCTCCCACTATAAGGCCAAAGAGTCTTGAGTGTGCTTTCCTTGGGTGAACTTGGATTGGTTGTTCTAAACAAAGGTGATAGACCAATGCACTGTGAGCAAAAGTGGCAGATGGTCTTTGACTCTCTTACTGTCTCTGAAAACAGGGCAGTTGGAGCACAGCATCTGAAGTTGTTTCTGAGATGCAGTTGATGAGCAGTTACAAATAGATGTCTCAGCAGCTCTGCTAACCCTGTTAAGTGCACGTGCCTGTTCTGGACAGCACAGTAAGAACATCCAGTTAACGTCACTTGATATTTCAGCAGGAGTCAAGAAATCAGATAAAATTCTAGAAAACACTTAAAAAGGGATAAAGAACCAGCTGTAGCATTTTACCATGATACTGTACAAAACCCTTTGATACGGAACACAGATCTAGGTTCTTGTTCTCTGAAAAGGGAGAGCATAACTGGAATAAAGTTCAGAGAAGGCCAGTTAGGACATTTAGAAGTATAATGGCTTTCACAAAAGGAACAAGGGAACAGGCTGAGACTGTTCAGTTTGCAGAAGAGTTGGGGATATGACAAAGACCTATAGAATTGAGTGGCACATGAAGAAGAGATAGGGATTGAATGCTCACTGTCTCTTACAGTAAAAGCAAAAAACAAAACCGCATGACACTAAATGGAGCTAACCACAGCCAGATAAGGAGAGAGAGGTTCTTTCTTGTGATATTGGATGTTAAATACTTGTGGATGTTTTAAATTCTAGGAGTTTACCATGGAAGAAAGTCATTGACGGTTAGGAAATAGAAGTTCCCTGAGCTGAAAATAAATGGAAGCTGGAAGGTTACTTAGAGGAAGTATTCTGGATTTTTGCCTTTTGTCTTATTTCTTCTTAACATCCACTTATTGTCACCATCAAAGAGGTGATGTTCTGACATCTCAGGATAGGGGGTCTGAAAGCACTGTATTCCAGTGTAGTGTGAAATCAGTGCTCATGCAGGTGGGTTGCTTTTCCTGTTGTGGTAAGCTTGGCCATGCCCGAGTATGGCAGCATTAATGCAGTGAGTATCTCAGGCTGAGGGCAGGGTGCTTTTGTTCATGACACATTGCAGGCATGTTGTCTGGCTTATGCCACTCAAATGAGTCTGGAGGTACTAATCGTTCTGGCTGGCTGAATGTTGTCACCTCAGGCCTGATGTCAGGTCAGCTGGCCAGCAGAAGGCTCCTTGCTGTGACTGGCTGTGTGCAAAGCTTATGCTCTGATTGAGGCTCCTGGCTGCAGCAGGGCTTGTTTTCAAGGATATTCTGGGAATGCTGTTGACAATGGGGCAAGGAGTTTCTGGGGCAGGATGCCAATCTGGGAGGTCAAACTGGCTGCCTGGTGTAAATCAGTGGAGGTTTGGTGGAATTGTGCCAGGTGACACTGCTGTGGCTTGTGGCTCATCCAGTTTGTGACCCATGAGCTGCAGTCACTTGGTGTTGTTCTTTTAATTCCTGTTTTGACTCGATGTACCTCACCCCACCTGTCCTTGTAAGGGTACTCCACTGGAATGTAAGCCATTGTGCAACCAGGAGGACAAGCAGCTTCCATGTTAGAAGGCAGGGAGGCCAGGAACCACCCACAGCACTGGAGTAGAAAACTCAAGAGCAAAGAACTTGGCAAGGATACATTCCAAATACTTGTACAGAAGAGACTGCCTTCTACAGTCTTCCATTGCGGTAGTGGAGAAATGTTTTCTCTGGTTCTCACCCTTGATGTGTTCAAGGGGATTCTCATCTGTTGAAAAATCTGTTCTGTGGTTTGAAGGTATATGGAAAGACCTTCTCCTTTTACTAATTCTGTTCAATACTTGCTTCCATTCTTTTCTCTGCCCTTTCCCTCCAGCTGCTGAGCATGAAGAGCTGGAGTGACATGAGGCAAGAGGTGATGTTCCTGACCAATGTGAATGCCTCAAACTCCTCTACGCAGATCTATCAGGCTGTGTCACGCATTGTGTGTGGCCATCCTGAAGGTGGAGGGCTCAAAATTAAATCCCTCAACTGGTATGAGGATAACAATTACAAAGCACTGTTTGGAGGCAACAGCACTGAAGATGATGTGATTAACTTCTATGATAATTCCACAAGTAAGTGTAACAATGGCATGGTCTGAGGTCCCATCTACTTCATGATTGCCATTGCTAGTGTTTTCCAAGCTTCCACAGATGAAAGTAGGTGGTCCTGAGGGACATATTCACTGCTGTTTCAGAAAGGCATACACATATTGTCCTCCATATGCCCTTAAGGCCAGTGAGTTACCAACTTGCAGAGTCTCCCAAGGACCTGCTACCTACCTACTGTGTAGAGTACACAGAAAGCTGTGCAATGGACGTGCTTTAGTGGGAGAGGGAGCACAGTCACATGCAGCCATTTGAAATCTGACCTTTTCCGGTCAAATTTTGTTTGTGCCATGCATTGGGGTTGTGGGAGTGTTGCAGAACTAGTACTGTGGCTCTTAGTGTTGGAGGCTACCTGGTTGCTTCTTGTTCACTGGGCAGACTTTGCAGGCTTGGGCTAAAAGGGGCTTTTTGTGGAGCATTGCAATAAAGGAGGGGGTTTGTGTCTGAAAAATGGTTTGCTTTCAGCTTTGATTGTTCTGGAAGCTCTATGCCTTCTGCAGTTGTCACTGTGCTGTTCAGCCGCTCACCTTTGTGCTCTTCTTCAGCACCCTACTGCAATGAGCTAATGAAGAACCTGGAATCCAGCCCTCTTTCCAGGATTATCTGGAGGGCTTTGAAACCCTTGCTGATTGGGAAGATCTTGTTCACTCCAGATACGCCAGCCGTAAGGAAGGTCATGTCTGAGGTAACTCTAGCCCTGTCCTCTGATAATGTAGCATTAGCTATGTCATCTGGCTGTGCAGCTGATCCTCTCCAGTTAAATTGGACCCAAACACAAACCTAAGAAGGATTGCTTGCAAAAGCACAGCCTCCCTAATCTCTCACCTCCCATGCACTTACTGTTGAACGCTCAATACACCCTCTCAGCTCATGATGGGCCTCTGCCAGCTTTTGGAAATAACCTTCCTCTCCTCTTTGTGACAGGTGAACAGGACATTCCAGGAGCTGGGTGTGTTTCGTGACCTCGGGGGAATGTGGGAGGAGATAAGCCCAAAGATTTGGACATTTATGGAAAGTAGTCAGGAAATGGATCTTATTCGGGTCAGTATGCTGTCCTTGACAGAATCACTGCTGTTGTTTTTTGCAAAAAGTGATGAAATACTTATTTTAAATGGTGCTTCAGTGCTGAATTGGGCAGATAAATGTTATGGATGGGACCCCTTCTTGAAAGAGATCTTGATTGTACTGATCTTGCATTATGCTTGGCATTCCTTCCTGCACAGTCTCCTTCAAACAGGAGCAGTGCACATTTAACACCCAATTCTAACCTGCCTCTGTTGGAAAATGTAATGTTTTGTCTGCAGTGTTGCCCTAATGTGTCATGAGCACATCACCATGGTTCCTCGGGTGAAGCTCTGGGAGGTGGATCTTTTCACCCTGTGCTGATGTCTTTGGAAGCAAAGTGATGTAAAACTAGCATCAAGAAACAGAGGGACCACTGTAGAGTAGTTTTTCCAGCTGTCTCTGCAACACAGTTGGGTATCTTAGTGCATCTTCTTGTGTACAGAGACCTCCCCAGGTTGTATAAACCTTGAAATTCATTCCTTTTTAATCCGAGTGTAATGCTCTGCTGAGTTATCTGTGACCTGGCCTGTTGTACTTCTCCATCAACATGCCATACTAGAGCACCAGAGACAGTTGAACAGATTGTTACAAAGCTCAGGCAGAAAGTTGAGGTCCAAAACATTGATTTGCAGTGATGTCCTCTGAAAAGTGAATGTTGCTCCTATTTTTTTTTATTTTACTGAGCCCTGGGCTTTTATGGTTTTATATTTTATGTTGCTTGTTAACACTGTTGCCTCTGGTAGTTAATTATTGATCTTCCCAGCAATCTGGTCTTTTCTGTACTAGTGTAGTAACAGCAGTCCCTTTGTTGTCACCTGTTGACATTCACACAAGCAGTAGTACTTCATTGTCGGTGCCTTGGCAGCTCCCAGGGAGCATCCCCTTTAGTTGCCAAGTTGCCATGTTTCTGGGTTGACTGGCCATCACCTCTCAACTTTCTGGGTTGTACAATCTGTTTGGCATATTTCTTCTTGCTGAGGGAAAGTGCTTTGCTTGCCCATCCCTGCCACTTCTAGCTTGATGCTAATGTGCCTGTAAACTTCAGGAAGAGCAGCATGTGCCCCTAGGGTTAAGGAGCTTTAATGCTGGACTTAAACAAGATGAGGTTGAGCCATTTTCCCGCATGCATGGTAGCAGAAGTTAACCGTGGAGACCAAATGAGAAGAGAGTACAGCACATCCGATTCCTGTGTGATTGGATTTCCTTTTTGTATGTTTTCCTTTGGTAGCTTGGTCTGTTCCAGTTTGCAAAGTTGTTTTTGTAACTGTGTGACCCACTACTTTCTGGTTTGGTGGTAACAGCAGAGTATGGGGAAGCTCTTTACCTCTCTTTCATTTTTGTTGTGGCAAAAAATCCACTTCCTGTTCTTAATCATAAGGATTTTTGCAGTTTTCTCTCTTGTGAAGGTTTTTCTTTTTATCTCCCTGACTTCAGTTCAACTATATAATTTGCAATTACGGTTCCCTTCCTGCCTAGCCTTATATTGTCTGCCCAGTGGACTGGTTTCTGCTTCAGTGTATTTGTACTAGGCATTGTGCATACAGTAGCCTGTCCTCAGAAAGCTAGCAGTTAAACCAGGTGAAGAAAGCACTGTCTCAGACAGGAAGACAAAGGCAGGACATCATGGCTGTACAGGGCTGCTTCAGGCAGCCCTGGTGGCACAAAAGCAAAATACAAAAATCACCTGGCCTCTGGTGCTGGTATTTCTGCTCAGCACAGTGATTGTTAAGCTTTCAGCCATGCCTCAGTCTCTGTTCATCCCAGCCAGGAGGTGAGATTTTTCTGGGAGAAGTGGGCAGAGCTAGGCACCCAGTATTGGGCAAATGCATTTCTGCTGAGCTGGCATCTCCCTCTTCCCTGGTTTGCGTGTGTGGGGTGCAGAGCTGTACATGGCTCTCTGCTGCCCTCTCCTTGGGAGAGGGGTGGCAGGACATGGAGGCAGCCAGCCAGCCTGCAAAGGGCTGTACCAAGGGAGGTACATCCCTCTCAAAGGGAAGGTGAGGGGAAGGAACAGAGGGCCTCTACCTGCACCTTTTTAACAACTGTTCGCCTTGTAGTGCTTGTCTTAGGTATGAGAGAGGAATCTAACATTACTTCTCACAACTATTTCTTCTTTGAAAACAAAACACCTGCAGACGTTGCTGAAAGGCAAAGCCCTCTGGGACCTGCACTTGCCAGCTTCCAACTGGACAGTGGAGGATGTTGCCCGTTTCCTGTCAAACAGTCCAGAGGACTTTGAGACAGAAAATGGCTCTGTGTACACCTGGGTGGATGCCTTCAATGAGACAGACCGGGCTATCCAGACCATCTCTCGCTTCATGGAGGTGAGATCCTGTTAGTATAGGCAAGGCGCTGGGGGAGGGCAGCAGCTTGATCTCTACTCATGCAATTGGGTGTTCTGAAAAGGGAAGATAGGTGTTCCTCCATCCATTTTCTGGATACAACCAGAATGTAGGAATCTAACTGTAGGCCTTGTTTTTGAAGTTTTTGCTTTCGTCACTGGATGTGGTTTCCTGCCCTTCTGTTACTGACTGAAAGCTGCTGCTATCTCTAGCAGTGTAGCAGCTCATACAGCAGTCTGGGGTTTAGCTGGGAGCTGTGGTGATAGCTGCTTTAAACTGAGGGAACAAAATTAGTTCTACTTTTTGCCTCATCAGCTTGGGAGATGAGTGCAAACAGAAACAGGCAATGGCCTGTTAAGGGCCTGATCCAAAACCTTCAGGTCTCTCCACTGATGTTTAGAGGCTTTGAATCAGATTTAATTTATTGATAACAGAAAAATAAGACTATTTATGGAAACTGATACTTGGATGAGATCCTGTAGGTAATACTGCAGTGCTAGCTAACCTCTTGTACAGAAAATGCCATTGCTGGGGTATTTCTCAGTGGTATATGTTTGACTGGTAGGTGACTGTCAAGCAGGAAGCAATGACAACTCTTGCAACTTGCTGGGCTACAACAAACCATTGCAAAATAGTCTGATGCTGTTGTCTTTTTCTTGGGCGTGACATTACCACTGGAGTGTTGTCTTCTTTCCCTCCACCCCACAACTAAACAAAGTACATTATGATTTGGCAGTGTATCCCATAAATGCTTCCAACTCTGTCCCTGTCTAGTGTGTCAACCTGGACAAACTGGAGCCTGTGCCCACAGAAGTCAGGCTCATTAACAAGTCCTTGGAACTTCTGGATGAAAGGAGGTTCTGGGCTGGCATAGTCTTCACTGAAATAGTTCCTGACAGCACAGACCTTCCTCAACATGTGAAATACAAGATACGCATGGACATTGATAATGTGGAAAGGACCAACAAGATCAAGGATGGGTGAGCCCTGACATCCTGCCTTATGATCAATTTCTTGCAAAGGATGGGGTGAGGAGGATTTCTAATGGAAAGGTCTTGTTCCCTTGGTGCAGGTACTGGGATCCTGGTCCCCGTGCTGACCCCTTTGAGGACATGCGCTATGTCTGGGGAGGCTTTGTCTACCTGCAGGATGTGGTAGAACAGGCCATCATCAGGGTTCAGACAGGCACGGAGAAGAAGACAGGAGTTTATGTGCAGCAGATGCCCTACCCGTGTTATGTGGATGACATGTATGTATGCAGGCTGCTTCAAAAGCTCCCAGGAGGAGGAGCTTGGGAGGCATGGGCTCTTGTCACTCCTCAGGCACAGTTTTTGTCCCTATTATCAGTGAGGAGGCAATCTCTATAGTGTTCCTAATCCCTAGGATTAGAGCACCCACATGGAGGATTTAGAATATGTAATGACTTGCAGAGTCCTGCCCAGGAGAGGGATTGTGAGTACGGGAGTTGAACATACACAATACCTTCCTGAGGTGTGACTGTATCCCCACACCTGATGCAAGCAAAAACAGCACTGGGAAAAATCAGACAGATAGGCACAGGAGAAGGGAAAGAGGGCAATTGAGAGCAGTCCCCAGGCAAGGCAGCTCTTTGCACCCACTCTTCCACTGAGTGACAATTGCAGGTCCAGCTCCCACTCCTAACTGGTGATATGCTCTAAACCCATCCACCTCACCTCATGGTGAGACAAGGATCCTGTGTCAGGCTTTGCACATCAGCTGCTTTGTGCAGTGAAGCCTTAGCTGTCACCATGCTCTGCTAGTCCTTGAAGTGGTATCTGAAGTTGCAGTAATGTTTCTCACTCGGTCCTCCTGGCCGCTTTCCTTCACTTTCTCAGATTTCTGCGTGTCATGAGCCGTTCCATGCCTCTCTTCATGACACTAGCTTGGATCTACTCAGTGGCTGTGATAATTAAGGGCATTGTGTATGAGAAGGAAGCCCGGCTGAAAGAAACAATGAGGATTATGGGACTTGACAATGGCATCCTTTGGTTAAGCTGGTTCATTAGCAGCCTTGTCCCTCTCCTGATGAGTGCAGGACTGCTGGTGCTGATCCTGAAGGTGAGTTGCCTGATTTGGCCTGTGGCAGCAGACTCTAGAGCCTTTAGAGCCTGCTAGGCAGTGGTCTGCAGTGACACACGGGGAGGAGTTTGTGGGTGTGTGTTGACCAGTCGCTTTTTGGGAACAAGATTTTGGAACAACAGGACTGTGTGGCTGAAAACAGCAGGAGGGACTGTTGTAGATTCAGTTCTCTTGAAAAGATGCCTCTGCTACTGCCTCACTTCCTCACTGGGAAGGCTGTTGTGCAAATTGCAGGAAGCCCTGCCTCCCTGAGCAGCAGTTCTGCAGAGCTGCCTATAACAGAGGTACCTTGGAGAACCCTTTCAAAACCTTATGCACTTATTGTTCTCTTCCCAGATGGGGAATCTGCTGCCTTACAGTGATCCTAGTGTGGTGTTCATTTTCCTCTCAATCTTTGGGGTTGTGACCATCCTCCAGTGCTTCCTCATCAGCACCGTGTTCTCCAGGGCCAACCTGGCAGCTGCCTGTGGGGGAATTGTCTACTTCACGCTGTACCTGCCTTATGTGCTGTGTGTTGCCTGGCAGGACCACATCAGCTTCTCGCTCAAGATTTTTGCAGTGAGTTTTGATGAAACTTTCCTGGGCACTGGGTCACCATCAGCAGGGCACTCAGCAGCTGGACACTGTTAGAAGGGGGGAAGTGGCAATGGGAGGTTAATTTTCAGTGTAAGAGTCTATCAGGGTTGGGCTTGATAAATAGGTTTACTGAACCTGGTAGAAGCTGCTGGGAGGGTTTTGTTGGCTTTGGTCATGCAGCTGGACTAAGCTGCCTTGATCTCTGTATGCTGTGATACTGTACAACCAGACATGCAGGCTGAAGGAACCACCGGCCTTCCTCTGCACATCACCTCTTACCTGTCTGGAGAAGGATGGCTGTTAGCAACCTGTTCCCTTGCAGGAAAATCCAAAGAGTAAGGGAAAGAAGATAGGGAAACAAATAATTCTGGGTGGAGGTCCAGTAGAGATTTCAGGCCTCTTGGAACCTAGACCAAATCTGCCACTCCATATCTGCAAATACAGTGATGGTCCGTGGAACTCAGACTTTTCATATGGACAATGTCCCTTATTCTTGTGCTACAACTGAGATGGCTAGTTGGAGAGTACATGTAAAAAAACTCATTGTATCTTCATGCCTCCCATTTTCAGAGCCTGCTGTCTCCAGTAGCCTTTGGTTTCGGTTGTGAGTACTTTGCACTGTTTGAGGAGCAGGGAGTTGGTGTTCAGTGGGACAACTTCTTTGAGAGCCCATTGGAAGAAGATGGCTTTAGCATCACCACATCAGCCATCATGATGGTGTTTGATACCTTCCTATATGGTGTCATGACCTGGTACATTGAATCTGTCTTCCCAGGTGAGGTCTACTTCTGAGGGAAAATCATATCTTAAGGCTTTTAAATAAATCTTTTCACCCTTTTCACTTGTAGGGTGCAAATTTTGCCCATTTTTAAGCAGAGCTATGTAAACGTCGTGGAGCAAAACCAGCATCAGAGCAAGGTTGTTACTTGCTGCTAGCAGTGAATGTTGCCCAGCACAGAACCATGACCCCATTGTGGCCATGGCTGATCTAGCTCCAGAAGCTTTGCTATACTTCACTTGTTCCCTCCTCTAAAGTTCAGAGTGCTGCAAGAGAGGAGTTGAGTATCAGTACCATATGTGCTATTAAGTATCTTTCAGCAGAGGGTTTTTAACCCTAAAGTGAAGTTAGATATCTCTTACCCAGAGTCTGTCAGTGTCTTCATATGGAAATATTTCTCCTTACTCCTGCCTCATATGGAGGCTTACTGTGGGTGGAGTACTTCCCTTCTTGTCCTGAAAGTTAATTAAAGAAAAGGGTCAGATGCGCTCAGGCTCATGTAATGCTTTTGTTTTTAGGCCAGTATGGGATTCCCAGACCCTGGTACTTTCCTTTCACAAAGTCATATTGGTTTGGGGAGGAACCACAGGACAGACAGCACCCCCATCCTGACCAGAAGGGGTCTTCAGAAGGTAAGTGCTGGAGACAGAGCCATTCTGAAGTGAAGTGTAAAGGTCTGCCTTTTTCTGAAATGAGAGTCCGAGGACAGTAGGGGCAGTACTGGCATGGGTAGGTGAAATTGATCACCTTTTTGTTATCACACTTTGGGTATGCTGATCAGGTGGGTGCATCCAGGTAAACCCAAAATATTTTGCCCACCTGAGTGCAGCTGGGTACTCCAGGCTCATGCAGTTGAGAAGTCCTTGTATTTTTCCTGAGCCTGATAAAACTGGAGATCTCCAGCTCCCGTATTAGCCCAGGAGAGAGACAATAGCTAAATGACGACTTCTGTGGAAGATTCCTGTCTCTGAGGAAGAAAGTGGTCAGTTCTTCATATAGCTCATTCCTTCACAGGCTTAGGGGAATGTGATGTATATTAAAACTCTCATGCAATTTCTGTTCAAACCTATCATATTTCTCTGCTTTGTGTTTTCTTCCAGTCTGCAAGGAAGAAGAGCCGGGGCATCTGAGTCTTGGTGTTTCCATCCAGAACCTGGTCAAGGTTTACCGTGATGGCAAGAAAGTTGCTGTAGATGGTCTCACACTTAACTTCTATGAAGGACAAATCACCTCCTTTCTGGGACATAATGGAGCAGGGAAAACCACTACCATGTAAGAACAAAATAATGATTTAAGACAGCAGGGAAGTGACTGAATACTGCAACTCCTATCCGTATAGTAGAGGTAGCCATAGAACTGCAGTGTGCAAACTGGTGCAGATTAGAGTGCCTCTGCTGATTTAGTCTAGTTGTGCTGCTGCCTTACAGATACAGGGGACTGGAACCACAGGGGGTTCAGGTTGAGGCTGGGTTAAATGAATCTGTAGGCGGCATTTTGTAGTAATGCCATAATGTGATTCTGACTTACCAGTGAAAGAAAGCAAGTTGGTACTGAAAGAACAAGAAGCTTTTAGAGGAAAAAAATCTTTCCTTCAAGCAGCCATGTGGGTGTTCTTTGATCACCAGTGGAGCTGATTTGTGCTTTGGTTTATTTAAAATCCATTAGTGAGATGTTTTTCAGGCTACTTTCTTGATATGGGATTCCCCAGGGTTTCCACCTACTCTTAATTCAGTCTTCCACTGTTTCCTAGTGGCGGAACCTGCTGATCTGTTCTATATTTCTTTCAGGTCCATTTTGACTGGCTTGTTCCCCCCAACTTCAGGTACAGCCTTCATCCTGGGCAAAGATATCCGCTCTGAGCTTAGCACCATCAGGCAGAACCTGGGTGTATGTCCACAGCACAATGTGCTGTTTGACTTGTGAGTATCATCTGGGAGGACTGGTGCTATCCAACAGATGTTTGGGTTCTCTAGGATACAGCAGCAGGCAATGGCTTTACAGTCCTTTTTCTGTGTGTGCATGGTGCGAGATAGTGGGGTGGTGTGGGATTGGTACAGGAACATTCTGTTTATTAGTACATTCCTAAGTGCCTGGGAATGATCAGCAAGAGCTTACACTTTCATCTTTCATGTCTATTAATAATGTACTCCACTCAGCTAGGCCAAGTGTTTCCCTGGTGCCTAGTGATTTGGATTGTTTGTGGTACTGTCAAGCACCCTTAAAAAAGGATTACTTACGTGGATGCTGAATAGAGCCACACCCTGAAGTCAGGCCCAAACTGAGTGCACCTAGTCTGTAGCTCCTTCCCGAAACCTCAGCCTTAAAAGATGTTTTCCTGAGGAAACAGAAATGCTTACAGTAATGTTAATAAAAGGGACGAATCCCAGTATGGTGCTTTCAACTCTGCCCTGAGGCTGCATTTTTTCCCTAGGCTGACTGTGGAGGAGCACATCTGGTTCTATGCTCGGCTCAAAGGGCTGCCAGAAAAGAAGGTGAAAGAGGAAATGGAGCAGATGGCAACAGATGTTGGTTTGCCTCACAAACTGAAAGCTAGGACAAGCAAGCTCTCTGGTAGGTTCAGATCTTTTACATTTCTCAGCTTCAGAAACACTCCACTGGCTTTTGCAGAGGCTGTGTTATAGACCTTGATGGGCTCCTGCAATTATATATAGACTACTATAAAATTAAGCATTTAAGGAAGTCAGTTATTTATTAAGTACCTAATCAGTGTATCTTAGTAAACATCACAATCTTGCACAGTCTCAAGCTATCTAATGGCTGTAACAAGTCTCTCACTTTCTTAGAGTATTTTGTATTTTTTCCATCATGACATAGTTCAGCTGCATTTGCTGTGTGTTGTCCAAAGCTTACTAATATATTTGGGGGTTATGAGTTTAGGTAAGAGTGGCTTGGACCATAGTCTACAAGTCTCTTGCTGTTTGTGAACCGTACATGCATTCCTTATGTTGACTTCTGCCCCTTCAGCTGGTGACCTGGAGTGCCCTTCTCCTTTTTTCACTAGGGGCAGAATTCCTGTGTCAGTCTGTACCAGATGCTAGAGGGACTGACATGCCTTTGTTTTACTCAAGTATCAGTACAGACTGAACATTTGACTTTGGGGAGGGAGAGCAGATGACAGCAGTTGACTTTAGTATTGAGGAATGCAATATAATTCCTTGGTTTTGCCTCTGGAGCACTTCCATGGAAGGGGAATCTCATGAGGACTTATTTCTGCAGTTCAGGCTCTGAAGACCTGTGTTCCAGATCCCCAAATATGCTTAGGTCTCCAAGCTGGCAATTTGCTACCCCTGGTGCTGAGACAGTATAATTCAGCTAAGGAAGGGCATGCAAGGTGTGGTTCCCTGCAGTAGGAGGAGAGTTAGACTCCACTGAGAAAAGACTGTCCAGATGAATTATCCACTGTCCAGAAAGTGGTGGGACCCTGAAGGCCTGAAACAGTAGCAGTACTTGTTCTCCTGCTTTCTTTCAGAGAGCTTATTATTCACCATACTGCAAGTATTGCTCTTCCACTCATCTCTGCATCAGCCTGAGCACCTCTTTCTTCTTGTGCCTGACAGGTGGCATGCAGAGGAAGCTCTCTGTTGCCTTAGCTTTTGTCGGTGGCTCCAAGGTTGTCATTCTGGATGAGCCTACAGCTGGGGTGGATCCTTATTCTCGCAGAGGAATATGGGAACTGCTTCTGAAGTATCGGCAAGGTATGTCATCTTTTTCTCTACTCTTTAATAAATGTATTGTGGAAGGCAAAAGAAAATCAATCTGATTCTTGACTGTTCTCGAAATAGCAATGTGTCTTTGCAAATTTACAGTTGCCTGCACCAAGGAATGAACAAAGACCATGCAGGACAAGGATGCTCAGATCTCTCATCTGTATATCTTTCTTCTCCTATTCATGTCAGAATTCATGAACAAACTTTTTTTCTGGGTTATGACAGAGGGCAGGTAAAGTCAGAAAATCACCCTTGATGTTCAGCAATGTCCTGTTCTGCTCCATGCAAACAGCCTTGCAGACATGAAATTAAACCTACCTTTGGTGAGCACGACAAGAGCCAGCAGACGCTGGGGAGAATAAACCCATGACAGCAGTTGTGAATCTTCTTCATACTCCTAGTCTTGTTCAAAAGAACCAAAATTGTGGCATCAACCTCCCATCCAACTTCATGGCAAGATGCAGGTGATTGTGGCTCTGGTGTGGCAGCACAGATTTGTTTGACTTAGCAGCCACGTCTTCCTTGCTCTCTTCCAGGTCGCACTATCATTCTCTCCACGCACCACATGGATGAGGCAGACATTCTGGGAGACCGGATTGCCATCATTTCTCATGGCAAGCTGTGCTGTGTTGGCTCTTCTCTCTTTCTGAAGAACCAGCTGGGAACAGGGTATTATTTGACCCTGGTCAAAAAGGATGTAGATTCTTCTCTGAGCTCCTGCCGAAACAGCAGCAGCACAGTTTCCTATCTGAAAAAGGTACAGCTGGCCTTTTCTGCTCATGTTTATTCTTTTTTCATTAAATCTTAGGCTTTTTGGAAGCAGGAGCTAAGATTTTCTATGGTAGAATGTCTCAAGGGAAAATCTCTTGTTCTTTGAAGAAGTATTACTTGTCCGGTGGGTACTGTGCCGGACCACGTCTAGTTAAACTGTTGTGTGGGACATACATGCCTGTTACAGTTTCTTTCAGTGCCGGTGGTCTCAAGCTGATCAGAGAGATACAAAAAGAAGTGAAGTATACTTTTGTAACACTCACTTCTGTTTTAGCCCTTTGCGGTGCTGTGTCACCATCTGCAGCATCTGGTTGGACTTACTTAGTACGTAGCATCTGGTGGGGCCCGTTTTGAATAAAGAGGAAATAATGTTTGTCTTCTCTTTTGTGACCAGGATGACAGTGTCTCCCAGAGCAGCTCTGATGCTGGCCTTGGCAGTGACCATGAAAGTGACACATTGACAATAGGTGAGGCTTGGAAAAAAAATTAAGATTGAACCCCAGTTGACATTGCTCTGTAGCTCGCCTTGGACAGCTGCCTTAACCTTGTTGCTCCTAGGTAGCCACAGTCTTGGGGAAATTATTAAATTCACAGAAATGGTATTTTAAATATTGGAATGTATTTCTTGAGCGAGCCATTTTGAATTCAAGCTGTCCTGAGATGTAATAAGCAAATATTATGTCGTTGTGTGTCCTGTTAGCAGTATGTAATGTTCGTGAGCTGTACATCAATGATTTATTTGCAGGCCTTCCAGTAGCATGTACAAGCTCTTCCAAGTTTTGCACATAAAAAGTATAGCCAGGCTTTGGTCCTGGATAAAAATCCAGGCTTGTGTTAAATTAAAAAGAAGTGACTCTTCATGGAAATGGGCTTCTTTCCAGAGATGTCCTATTTGTTCTCCTTTTCTTCTGGCAGGATTTTTAAGGCTGAGCTCTTTTTTCCACATAATGAGTGGTAACCAGAACAGAACTGTCTTTTACATTTATTTTTTCTAGATGTGTCTGCAATTTCAAATCTCATTACAAAACATGTTCCTGAGGCAAGACTGGTGGAGGACATAGGTCATGAATTAACCTATGTCTTGCCATACAAAGCTGCTAAAGAGGGAGCTTTTGTGGAGCTGTTCCATGAAATTGATGACCGTCTTTCTGATCTTGGCATTTCCAGCTATGGCATCTCAGAAACTACCCTGGAGGAGGTTAGTGAACTGATGATTCCTGTTTGTCATAAACTTAAGCAGAAGGAATCACGGCAAAATTAAGAAAGAGATGAAACCTTATTGTTTCCTGTAAAAATTGACAGAACAAACAGCTTTGCATTCCTCTCCAAAATGGATTGTCTTCTGCCCTGTGTAAGAGTTTGCTCATAGAGGTGTGCATTAAAAATTGAAATGTGGTACAGACAAGCAAGGACAGGTCCTGTGTGCTCATCTGCTCTTTGCTGAGATATTGTGTGTAGGTTGGACCCTGATTTGGCTTCTAATATCTGTGTTATTTTTAGGGATGCTTTGTGTTGCATTTAACTGAAAACATACATTTCAGTATTAGATACATACATTATGTAAACAATTTAGACACATGCCCTTGTCAGGGATTTTTTATGTTTCAGGGTTTGTTCCATGTGACAGTGTTCCAGCTGCCAAGTCTCTCTTTTTTATCACAGAAGCATCATGCACATTATCTCTGTAGAATCTTTATTTGTTTATTTTAAAAGAATGATAAGGGAAACTGAAACAGTGATGTTGTCACTTACTGAGATTGCCCTCTAGGTCCTTCACAGCTGTGAAGACCTTGGTTGTTATCTGCAATTTGAAAATGGGTTATTTCTGGTTTAGGAGAGTGCATGGGTCAAGCTCCGTGAAGGTGCCTAGTCAAGCAAGAGCTGTTAGACATGAGGAAATATGAGATTCACCAAGTTTGGTTACTAGGTCTGCTTCTGAGACACAAGAAAGAGCTCATGTTTGAGATGCCTGAGAACTCATATTGGAAAGGGGGAGCAGCTGGTAGCAGTCTGGCTCCTGGAAACTGGAGAGAACCCACAAAGTCCATATCTCCATCACGCAGAGGATAAACTCAGTATCCTCAGTTCTCTCGTTGCACCTGCCAGTCTCACATGGCATCTTCTGAAGCAGTACCCACAATATCTCTCCTCTTTTGATTTTCATGGACACTTATCATTCCTTTTCAGATCTTCCTGAAAGTAGCTGATGATAGCGGTGTGGATGCAGAAACCTCAGGTGGGTGTAGTTATCCCCTACAGAAGTGACACATACCAAGGTATGACAGAGCCTGATTGAGACTGAACTGAAGCTCTTCTGTCCTGGTATTTTTAATGACCTGAAGTAGCTGGGTTTAGTGTATTTAATGCATGCTTTTATGTGCTGTAAAGGTCAATTGACTCAGTTGGTAGCATATTTATTTTGTAATAGTGAAGAATTTCTGTTGTTTGAGTATATTGCAAATCACTTGACTGACACCGTTGTCTGCTCTGAAGAACTCCTGACACATCAGACCATAGCAGGGTCAAAATTACTTTCTGAGAGCAGATCACTGCACTGAGTGCTCATAACAGCAAATTGCACTTTTAGTCACATGACTACATATAACTCTCATGTGGGAAGTGAGAGTTTTCTTACAATGAGAGCAGCCTGCTCTCCTGGGAGAAAAGCCAGAAAGGTGTCAAGTGCACTAGAAGATATCACAGAAAGTATAGTGCATAAAACATGACCCATTGCAGACTGACAGTCTTGGTTTTGTTTTTACCTGAACTGAAATCACTCCAAATCAGCTCTTCAGTTTGCAAATGGAAGACGTGTAAAATGAAAATTATATTGCTTTGTTTTTTCTGGGGATGGCTGGAGATTAACTGAAGCAGTTCAGCTAACCGTAACTGCATTATTTTCAGATGGTACATTGCCAGCCAGAAGGAACAGACGTGTGTTTGGAGACAGACAGAGCTGCCTTCGTCCGTTTACAGAAGATGATGCATTTGATCCTAATGACTCAGACATAGATCCAGGTATTGCTAGAGTTCAAACCTGTTTTCCCTCTGTGGATGCTCTTTCATATTATAAGTACTGCAGATCTGATGGCTGAGTCTGCCAAAGGAGTGGTGCTGTATTTGCGTTTAGAAATAGTGAACAGTGCAGGACACACAGCCTGCTCAATCCTCCCATTCAAAGCTCAGAGATAAGGGAGAAAATACATTCATGTAAATTTCTCTTGTTATTGCTGCTGACTATGCTTTTTTTTTTTGGTGAGTGAGAGGGGCTGCTCCAGCCATCACCTTGTGTCTTCAGCACAGAGAGCATCTCTGAACTTTTGAATAAGGGTCATTTCTTCTTGCTAGCAGAATCCAGAGAGACAGACCTTCTCAGTGGCATGGATGGGAAAGGCTCCTACCAAATGAAGGGCTGGAAGCTCACCCAGCAGCAGTTCATGGCTTTGTTGTGGAAGAGGATGCTCATTGCCAAGAGAAGCCGGAAGGGCTTTTTTGCCCAGGTGAGAGCCTCCAGCATGGGCAAAGTCCCTCATCAGGGACAGCTCTGGACTGTGTATTGTAGTCTGAGTTGATGGTGGGCTAAAAACCTCAAGGGAATGCACATAATCAAAATTAGCCTTCACTGCGCATGGGGGCAGAAGAGAAGCACTTGCTTGTGCAAGTGAAAGGAGTTGCATGATAAACCATGTGATTACAGTATTCTTGCACAGCAGAATGTAATTTTGCCCTTGAGAACAGCATTTGCAGCTGAAGTGAATTCCCTGATTGAATGCCAAGATAGATCTTGCATTGGTATCTAGCACTGCTTTGGTGTAAATAGCAAAGGTATTCCTGGGAAACTTTGAAAAAGTTTTGATCCAATAAGTGAATCATATGTAACTCCTGATGCCTCTGGAAACATTTGCTTATAAAAAGGACATGTTTTTTTGCTTACAATTTCAGATTGTGCTGCCAGCTGTGTTTGTCTGTATTGCTCTCATGTTCAGCCTGATTGTTCCTCCTTTTGGGAAGTATCCCAGCCTGGAATTACAACCCTGGATGTATGATGAGCAGTACACTTTTATTAGGTATGTTTTGTGTGGCCTATAAATTATCTTCTTTGCAAACTTGAGTTACTGAGTTCCTTAACAGGTTGTTTTGGGTTTTGTGCTTATCTCAGAAGCACATTTTAAAAGAGAGTTGTGGTGATTTCTTCTTTGACCTTTAAATGCCAGCTCTAAGTACAGGCAAGGCCATATCCATTTCTGAATGGTGCTATGACTCTCCTAATAATACTGTGTACAAAGACTTGGAATGTGTGTGTGCTCTTAGGCCAAGCATTCTTCAAGGGCAAATCCCCACCCACATCCTTTCGCTGTGCTCTTGGACTTGCTCTGTTGCTTCTTTGCTGTGTGCTTGTTACCACACTGACTGATAGTGTTTTTCTGCTGTTCCCATAGCAACGATGCTCCAGAAGATGCAGGCACTCACAAGCTTTTGGATGCCCTTCTTGATAAGCCAGGGTTTGGGACACGCTGTATGCAGGGACATTCCATCCCGTAAGTAGAACTCTGGTCTGGGAACAAGAAGCACATCCCTGGTAGCTCTAGCTGACTTTAGGAAATTATAGTAATGCATGGCCAGAGCAGGATTTAAGCCAAAAGAATTGTAATTACATTCAGTTTTTCTGCTCAGGACCTTTTTAAAAGTTGCCAGCCCTCAGTCTGGTGAGGAAGTTGAGGTTTGAGTGCAAGTCCTTGCTGGTAGAGATGGAAAGGAGTGAGCAAATGATTCAAGTTACTGTTTAGTCCCGAACATGATAAAGGACTTATTTATGTTGCAGTATGTTGTTGACTGTAGCTATTCCCACTCCACAATCCTTTGTTACCAGCTGCATTCAAAACCTGAGTTAGCACCCCACAAACACCAGCAGAAGGAGTGGAGAGCCAGGCAGCATTTGTTGTTTCCTAACTCTGCCACTTGGCTTGGTGCACAGCCTTGGGCAAGTCACTGAAGATCTAGTCTGTGAATGTAGAAGTGGTATACACTCCAAGAGTCCAAGATGGTGTGTCCAGAAGATCTGCAGCTCATGTTCACAGGATGATGCGGAGGGATGCAAGGTGTCTGATATAATGGCCAGTGGTGGAAAGTAAGCTGCATCCTTCATAATAGGCATGAAAGCCAAGCTATTCCACCAATGGGCCATGGGGAAAAAGCTGCCCACTGCTACCTTGGGGAAGAGCAGTGTTTTGATGCCCCAAAGGCAGAAATATATCCAAGAATATTGTCTGCTGTGATCTTAAAATCACAGGATATCTCAAGTTAGGAGAGACCCATGAGAATCATTGAGTCCAACTATCTGCTCCTCGGAGGACTACTTTTAACTAAACCATGTGACTAAGTGCATTCTCCAGATGCTCCCTGAACTCTGGACTCTGTGCCTGCTGGGACTGACTGAAACAAAGCATTTAATTATAATGCAAAGAGTGGAGTGTCTGGCCCTACAGTGTTGGCCAGCCTCAGTTTCTTTGGCAGTGAGATCTGTTAAAAGCTGCAGAGTCTGATCCGTTGTTCTGAGCTGTTTTTCTCTGTGAGGTCAAGTTCCTCTGAGAAACAAGCTGCCTCTTCTGGGGACTATGGAGTTTGATCTTTAAATCTCTTGTAAGCAAAGGCCGTCATATTTGTCTTAAAAACTGCTTTTTTTCTTGCCTCTTTCCAAACACAGGGACACTCCTTGCACTGTGGGGCAGAAGGAATGGACCACTGCTTCAGTCCCAGAGTCAGTGCTGGACATCTTCCTGAAAGGCAACTGGAGCATGGAGAATCCTTCCCCATCTTGCCAGTGTAGCAGTGAGAAGATCAAGATGCTGCTGCCTGTGTGCCCCCCTGGTGCAGGCGGCCTGCCACCCCCACAGGTAGGAGGGAGCTCAGTGGTACTGCTGTGAGGAATGCTCATGAGGAGCAGAGTGGCTAGGTGTGATTCTTGCATGCAGCACTGTATAAGATTTATTTCACTCAGAACTTGTGTTTTCTGATGAGCATTTATCTGTGTTTCCACTGGTGACACCAGCGTGAGCAAGACACAGCTGACATCCTCCAGAATCTGACAGGCCGCAATATATCAGACTACCTAGTGAAGACCTACGCGCAGATCATTGGGAAAAGGTAGCTGTTGAACGCTCCCCCTTCCCTTCCCAACAAACACTGCTTCCTCTATGGGTGATGCACAGATCAGGCAAATAAGCCTGGGCAGCCCAAACTCTTCAGTAGTGAGCCAAATCCACTCAGGTCCTCAGACAGCCCTGATCCTCAGCTCAAGTGATGTTTCTGCTTTGTGAGTGATTGTGTGCTGACCCTCATAGGCAGATTATGGGGGAAGCCTAGGGATTACACCGAAGAGGAATGGTGGGAGCTGTATCAGATGTGAGAGGCTATTGCACTCTTTTTCCCGGCCGTGTGCCTGCAGCTTTGTTAGATCTGTCTCTCCTCTGATTCTGTGTATTATATATCAACTCTTTTTTCTCTCTGCAGCTTAAAGAATAAAATCTGGGTGAATGAGTTCAGGTGAGTTACTGCATTTTCCTTAGTTTGTATATGTCCACTAAACCTTGACCATATTATTTAGCAGGACACATCCACCCTGCTTTGAGTTTGTGTTATAGGACTCTTAACTGCCAGTTATTAGAGGAAGATGTTTAAGGATAAACTGGGACAACCCCAGAGCACTGGACAGCATGTCTGCCTTATGCAGAGAGCAGTCTTGAAAATGTTTGCATGACCAGCATGCTGGTACTCTATTCTGTGAGGTGCTATTCTTCCAAGCAAGGGTAGCAGGGAGACGTCCTGCTTTGCCTGCAGCAGAGAATAGCTGCCTTTGGACAGCATGCTGAGCAATTGTGATAGGAGTATTTAACCCCAGAAACAAAGAGTAGAAGACTTCATGGCTAAGCAACCATGTAGGAGAATAAAAGTCATCCCTTCATGTAAGAGTGGAGAGTGCTAGCCTTGGGTGTACTGCAGGAAGAGGAGACATGGACATGGAGAGGGATAAGGAGCAGCATGTTGTGGAGGTCAGTGAAAGGTCATGTCTTAGCATCACTTTCTATCTGAACTTTTAGGTACGGTGGCTTTTCCTTGGGAGCCAGCAGTTCCCATGTGCTTCCTCCAAGTCATGAAGTCACTGATGCCATTAAACAGGTGAAGAAAATTTTGGAGCTGGCACAGGTGAGCAGTTGTCCTCCGTAAGCCCAGGATGCAGTAAATACTGAGTCTTGTTACTTGGGAGATGACTTGGAAGCCATAAAATTAGGAGCATGTGTATGTTAGCTGTGTCCACTGACTTCTCCCCACTACCTCTGAGCTGAGATCTCCCAGGCTGTTGTCTGGGAGTAGCAGAAGGCTTGAAGACATGCTTAGCTAAAGCTTATCCAGCCCACGTTGCTGGTGTGGGTTCTGCCCAGGACCAGTTGCAAGCCAGTGGGGATTGCAGACATCTGAATGTTTTGTGGCAGGACAGGGTGGGCTGTCTTGTGGAATTAAGAAGTGCTTGCTGCCATCTTCAAAACCTCAGTTGAACCTTCCTGTGCTGAGTCTGCCCTGGCTCAGAAGAGAATTTGGGCCACTGTTTTCCTCTGAGACTGCCAGCCTGCAGGCTGCAATATCTCTGAAGGTTGCATGCAACTTTGGATAATAGGTTTTGCTGGGAAGAAAACAGGCATAAGACTGACCCTTCTTACCGGTGAGACTACAGAAAGGAAAGGGTGAAGGGAAACCACAGTTACTCAGCCTTCTTACCACCTCCAGTTTGGTGGGTAGAGGCTGTTGAGCCAGGAGAAAGCTGTCAGAGCTGTGAAAAACATTGTGTAGTCTCTGCTAGACCCCAGGGCATGAATAAAGGTATTCTTAGAGGGGAAGTATGTGGGAGCTCTCAGTTCAGTCAAAGAGAGAACAGAGGATTCTCCCAGGCTTCAGCCTGGGAAAGTCAGAAGAGAATCAAAACAATTATTATCTCTGCTCCTTGTTGTGCCCATGTGGATTGTGTTCTGAAGATTGTTTACCCAAGGTGATTGCTTGATTGGATTCTGGTGGTGGTATTTGGATTCAATGACCAATCAGATCCACAGCTGTGTCAGCTTTCTCAGCAGAGGGAGTCATGAGTTTTCTAGTTTGTTGTTAGTGAGAGCTCTTGCTACTGTAATATAGTGATATAGAAATATAATATAATATACTGTAAGATGATATAATAAAGCAATTGATCAACCTTCTGAACCACGGAGTCAATGCTAATTATTACCCAGCTGGGGGCCTGCAGCAACAGAAGTAACTGTATCTTTGCTATTTGCAGGGGAGTTCTGGGGATCGATTTCTCAACAGTTTAGCAAGTTTCATGAAAGGCCTGGATACAAAGAACAATGTGAAGGTATGTTAACCAATCCTCATTTCTGTGCCTGCTATTTGAAGCTCTGGTGACTTGGAGTCACAGCAGTTTGTCTTGGAAAACTTTGTAGACCAGAGTTCTCTGTATTTGCTAGTGGAGTAAATGTAGCTTGTAGTTTTATGTGGGCTTCCTCAAAATCTGTTTCTCCTGTAGAGTCTAGGCCTAAATGCCAAAAAGAGTTCAGTGCTGGATCAGTGATAGCTTCCAACAGCCTCTTGTGTTTATTGATTAAACTGTGTGTTCTGCCCCTCAGCAAGCTAGCTGGAATGATGTGAAAAGAAATATGCCCTCAACAGAGGAAGGGATGTTCTGCTGAGCTTAGGAAGCTTTTGGGTAGCTGGTGTACCTGATGCCTTCCTGATGCTGATGTGGTGTCTTGTAGGTGTGGTTTAACAACAAGGGCTGGCATGCCATTGCATCCTTCCTGAATGTGATCAACAATGCCATCCTTCGGGCCAACCTCCAGCAGGGTGAAAATCCCAGTGCTTATGGGATCACTGCCTTCAATCACCCACTCAACCTCACCAAGCAGCAGCTCTCTGAAGTAGCTCTGTAAGTTGTGACATGAATATGGATGGGTTTGGGCTCATTGCTGATGCCTGGAAACGGGCAACATGGGAGGTTTTGGACCAACTGGTGGAAAGTCAGTGGCTACTGCCATTTAGGTTCTTAACACGCAGGCGTTATGTTCTCTGGTCTGGGCAACTTGTGCTGCTGAGAACTTGCTGTTGAACAGCACTGCTGTACAAACTTTCTCTGTCCTGGAGTCTCTGGAAGCTGCAGTTTTTAAGAACCAGTCCTTTTCAGGGATCAGACCTTCTGCAACTCTAGGAAATTCCTTTCAGCCACCTTCAGAAAGGTGTCTCACCATAAATATGGTCATTCTTTTGTCCCCACCATTTGATTAGGAACCACTAATAGGTCCTGTTGAGTTTTGCCCACTGTCTCAAGCTGGGGGCACACAGTAATGCACAGGGTTAACTTCAATGAGGCATTAACTAGTCCACTCCCACTACGATCAGAGTCAGAACTTATAATCTGTGTGCATATATATCCTTCTATCCATGAAACGGTGGCAGATAATGGGCAGATACTTCTCAACTTTGAAACAACACCAAAAAAAGACAAACCCCAACAACCCCAGGAATTGTATTATGTGGAAAACAAAGTGGCGGTAATAAGGAAAGCAGAAAGCAGTCTACTGTGCTGAAGTTATTAACCAGTCTGTGGATTGTGATGGTGCACTTGAGATGCCAACAGACTGTGTATGTTCCCTTTGCTATATGGCTGGAGAAGGGCTGTGCAGTTAATAGAATCTTGCATGGTAATTCTTTACTCAGGATTTTGAGTATAAGGACAGAATAATGACAGCAGAAAAAGAAATAGTTTCTGCCTTCCCTGCAGAAGCTGCCTCATTTCTTCTCAAAGGAGCCAGTACTAGCATACAAACAATTTGCTTTCTTCCTTTTTTTATCCAGGATGACCACCTCTGTGGATGTCCTTGTGTCCATCTGTGTGATCTTTGCCATGTCCTTTGTTCCTGCCAGCTTTGTGGTTTTCCTTATTCAGGAACGTGTCAGCAAGGCTAAACACTTGCAGTTCATCAGTGGTGTGAAGCCTGTGATCTACTGGCTGGCCAACTTTGTGTGGGATATGGTAAGGACTTAGCCTGGGCTAAACTATCCTCTGTTCTGTTTTTCCTGGGTGTCTTGAAGTGTACAGTGCAGTTTGTTCCAGTGGGCACCACGTTATTTCAGTGAATTACAACTGTGACTATGACTTTTGTGTTTACTCTCATGGGGCAGTGCTTCATCTCAGTGGGTCAAGGAATACAACAGAGGATGGAAGGACAACCATAAGCTCAATCATTAGCATTTATTATGTCACTTTAAAATACTTGACCAAAAATGTTTCCTTGTATAGCCCATTGTTCTGCTCTGTCCAAAGCAAATTTTCTCAACCTGTCATGTCTGAAACCTCTGAGAGTCTACTGACTACTTCTAGAGGGACCAAGAAATGTGAATTTATGTGTACTCTATTATGGTTCACACATATGACACTTTTAAGAGTCTCCCATTGAAAACAGCTTTGGGAACACTGAAGTGTTTTGAAAACTATTGGATTAGAGCAGAAAAACATCTCTCCTTTTTTTTATGTCATCTGGAAAGAAATCTAAAGTCATGTATTTCACCTTCCAGTGCAACTACATTGTTCCAGCCACGCTAGTTGTCATCATCTTCATCTGCTTCCAACAGAAGTCCTATGTATCCTCCTCCAACTTGCCTGTGCTGGCTCTCCTTCTGTTTCTCTATGGGTAAGGCATTCCTTGTCAGAGGATGACTGGGAAGGCTCTTAGACTTGGATGGTTCTAACCTGATGTTGCTGCCTTTTCTCTTGCTAGGTGGTCCATCACCCCTCTCATGTATCCGGCCTCCTTTGTTTTCAAAATCCCTAGCACAGCCTATGTTGTGCTGACCAGTGTGAATCTCTTCATTGGAATCAATGGGAGTGTGGCCACCTTTGTCCTGGAGCTCTTCACCAACAATGTATGTTCTTCCAGAGGCTCCTCACTGTCTTGTGCTGCTACAATCTGGTTCCATGTTGGTTCCATGGTGTCTTTAGCAGCTAGATCTCCAGAAAAGCTAGGCCCTGTATGCATTAGCTTCAGTAGCAGTTTAAACATGGGTTCTGGTGGAAATGCTTTAAAGCCCCATTTAGCAAGGTTTACAGAGTAGTTAAGGTGGGGAAGGAGCTCCTGAGATTGTCTAGTCCAACCTTGGAGCAGGATCAGCTACAGCAGTGTATTGGGTTTGCATGGCCTGTTTTTTTGTAGTGGGTGGGCAAGGTCAAACCACTAAGAACAGGTTGCTCAGGGCCATTAAGATTTAACATTTCCAGGGAGGGCCTCCACAGTCTCTCTGGATGACTTTTTCCACTTTTAAGTCATTCTTAGGGTAAAAAAAAAAAATTTCTTATGTTCAAATAGAATTTCTTGAATGTTCTTAATGAAGGGCATTTTCCATCTACAAAGGCCATTTAATCACCCAGACATTTAGTTGCCATAAATTTCGCCTCGTATTGTAGATATCTCTCTAGCTATGTTGGGGAGCTTATGCACTTCACTTCAGTTTTTCAACACCAGATGCCTCCTAGGGAAGGTACAAGTTCCTCTCATGCTTGTAGACAACACAAGATGTCTTAGCAAGCACTGTTTGACCCACACTAGTGTGAAGTGGGAGGAGGCTCAGGAGACACCATGGGAGTTTACTTGTTGATTGTACCTCTTCCTGTGGGCATGAGGGCACAGTCCTTGATGATGGTTCCTTTTGTTACAAAGCCTGTTCTAGCTCAGTAAAAATGAGTACACGCTCAGAGGTGAGTACCTGGCAGAACAGGAACCCAGGGTGCTATCAGTTCAATCCATGGACCAAGCCAGCTGGAAGATAACAAAGGAAAAGTATTAGAGCTTCCAATATGGGATAGGGAGGAACTCACTATAGCCACTGACATAACCAGTCTGTTGAAGTTAAACTTCCCTGTGTCCTCAGCCAGTAGCCTTTTTGCAGAGCATTGTTTGCAGACACTGCCTTTTAGACTGTGGGTGTTTGGAAAAACCTTTTATTGCAGTTTGCTTCTGTTAATAGCATCGTGAGCAACAAACACTGACTGTCCAGAGGAGCTGTGGCCCTGGCTCTTGGGAGAACATTTCTAATCCTTGGATTTTTGTGGGGTTGCAGTGTTGGGAAAGGGAAGGAGGAGTCAGTGACAATATGGGTCACTCCTGGGAGGTGGTGGCTGCTTTTTGCTCAGCTGGCTCACTGGCACTTGAATTTTTTCTTAACAGAAGCTGAAGGACATCAATGACATTCTGAAGTCTGTTTTCCTCATCTTCCCCCACTTCTGCCTGGGCCGGGGACTCATTGACATGGTGAAAAACCAGGCTATGGCTGATGCTCTGGAGAGATTTGGTAAGTGAAATTGTGGCAGAGAAATCTAGAGTCTGCTCCAGACAAGCTCCTCTAACTTTTCAGGAACTGAAAGTGCACAATTTGCAGCACAGACCTGGTCAAACATGGCAAGTCATAGCCTTCCACTCTTGTTAAGAGAAACTGGTAGATAGATCTAAAGAGTTTTGAGTTAAGAGCATTAAATAAAAATGCATAAAGACAATTGTATGGATGTCATTAGGCCTAGTGTAAGGAGTGGCTGAGGTTCTGGAAAGCTGGATGGTTTTTTTTCTGGCATGCAGATGTCAGGTCTGAGTCAAAGTCTTTCTGTGCTTCACTACCCTTTTGGAAAGGTGGGCTATCTCTTTGGCAGTCTGAACTCTCTGGGCCTGAGTCCCAACTTTGCTACAGTAAAAAATGTGCATGCAGCCACAGCTGACCCCTTGTGTGATCTAACCCTTCCCTCCTGCAACTGGCTGATTACCAATTGTCCCAGTGCCCAGCTTGGTGAGCTCTGCTGGAAAAAATGCTAGCCTGCTCTCCTTGCTCTGGAAAAGTGATTGTGCTTTTAATCTCATTTTGGCAGGAGAGAATCATTTTGTGTCCCCTCTGTCATGGGACCTGGTGGGAAGGAACCTCTTTGCCATGGCAGTAGAAGGTGTGGTGTTTTTTCTCATCACAGTGCTCATCCAGTACAGGTTCTTCATCAAACCCAGGTAGGCTGTCCTCTCTACTGTGCCGCTACAGGCAGGTGAAGTTTTCATTGGTGTAACCTATGAAATGGGGAGAATATTACCTATGAAGGCTGTGTCATTTTCTGCTAAGGCTTTATCGTGTTGCTTTCTTCAGGCCTGTCTATGCCAAGCTGCCTCCTGTGAATGATGAAGATGAGGATGTAACCAGAGAGAGGCAGAGGATAATTAGTGGAGGAGGACAGAGTGACATTTTGGAAATCAAGGAGCTAACCAAGGTGACAGAACTTCTGAATTTGTACTCATTGACACAAAACTGTGCAGTTCACTGTGCCTTATCAGAGTAATTTAGTGGGATCAAAACTGGATTGAGCTGGGAGTACTGCAGATGTACAGCTCTGATTAGAATTCTTTGACGTTGTCCTTCTCATTCTTTTTTTTTTATGGTTTCAGATTTACAGAATGAAGAGAAAGCCAGCAGTTGATAGGATCTGTGTTGGAATCCCCCCTGGAGAGGTAAGTTTATTTGTTAAATGCATTGTTTTGCTATTACTGCAGTATTTAGGAGCCACAAGACAGCACAGGATAGAGTAAGATCAAAACCAGATAAATGTTCAAATTGCACCAAAGGAAAGTAGAAGCTGAAGCAGTTTCTTGTTCTGCATGTCTCTGTCTTTGGAGAAGATACTTAACTCTCAGTGTCTGGAACCAGAAGCCAAACTCCAGTGTGCAAGGTTTGGCACAGATGAACTGCGGTGACAGTGTATCAAGGTGACACCCAGCCTAAAGCTTTATACTTAAAATAAAAGCCCAGAAGTTTTTTTTCTAAAAATGGACTTAAGAGTCCCTCTAGCTGTCCTGAGGGTCAAGTTTGCTTCTTCCCATCTTGCTAGTGCTGAAAATGATGCAGTTGGATCCTGTTCTCAAATACACTGTGCTCGTTTATATCCCCAGTGCTTTGGACTCCTGGGAGTAAATGGTGCTGGCAAGTCATCCACTTTTAAGATGCTAACTGGTGATACAGATGTGACGGGAGGCGAAGCTTTCCTCAAAGGAAACAGGTGAAAGACAGTGCATATTTTCTCTCCTTTCTCCTCTAGTTTTAACAGCTTTTTTTCAAAACTCTCAAAACATCAAAACTTTCTTCCAGTTCTCCTGTTTACAACTCCTGGCATCTGTTTCAGCCCTTGTTTGAGTCTGGTAAAGTATGTCAGTGGCTCAGGAAAGTTGATTTAGTCTGGTAGTCATTTCTGTAACAGCTCTTCCAAGTTTAAATATAATTTTTTAATAAAAAGGAGGGGAAAAAGGAGAGAGATAAAAAGTAACTTGATCAAAATGGACTTCTATGATCCTGTATTTTTGTTAGTTCAGTAATTCCAGAAATACTGTTTTAACATCTAAAATAGCAGCATATGCTCATGAAATCCTAACAGAGGCTTTTTTCTTTTACAGTATCTTGTCCAACATCCAAGAAGTCCATCAGAACATGGGCTACTGCCCACAGTTTGATGCTGTTAATGAACTGCTGACAGGGCGAGAGCACTTGGAGTTCTTTGCACTCCTGAGAGGTGTTCCAGAGAAAGAAGTCTGCAAGGTAAATGAAACACCACAGGACCCACCCCCGTGACCAACTTGGAAGTTCTTGCTTGCATGCACCCTCTCTGCAACTCATGTAATGCCATGATGTGAAGCTGTTGAAGATACTGTATGGTGAAATCTGCCCACCTTTCCTACAGGGGAAACCCAAGAGTTCCCCTGTTTTTAAAATGTTGCCTGGAAAAATGTACTAAATGGAAGGGCAGATAATTTGGGTCCTGTGTTCCCATAGTGAATGCTCTTCTCCACTGAACAACCTTCTTCCTTTAAGAATTTAAGGGCTGTGGAGCTGCAGGTCATGCAAAACCTCACTCGCTGTCAAGTGGTAATTCTTTAAAGTCCCCAGAAACAAACACTCTACAGCTTAGGAGAAGCCTTGTGCTGAGGTTTAAAAGCTTTCCAGTTGATCATGGTGCATCATTAAAGTGCTGCTATTTCAGCATTCAGACATGAGGTTACAATAACAGTCTTTAGGCAGTTGATGACATGCAGCACCCCTCTCAGTTCTGTTTCCTGGAATTAAGAGTTTTTACTGTATGAGACCTGAGTGCTCTACGTAAATGATATCTAGGGTATGTCCAAGTAGCTTGAATCCTTCTGTGAGGGTAGATGTGATGGGTGGAAACTGAAATCTCCTTCTAAGATTGCTGCCATGTGATGTTCTCACCAGCTCCATATAAAAAGGGACTCAGTTTTGGGTGTGATTTGAGTAGTAGCTGAATCTCTTCCCCATAACACACTGCAGGGCAACAATGCCTGCCTGTTGGCACCATTAGGGACACTTCTGAACAACAAACCAAATTCCATCTATCCAAAGGGCTAAGATGCACCACGGTGTGAGGGCTGTGGGTCAGTAGTGTCCATGTCCCTGCTGTAAGCCCACAGTAATGGGAAAGCTTGCTGAAGCTGGCACTGCTAAGAACACGAGACGGTTGGTTAATGTGGCTCAGCTGATGTTGAATTCATGCTCACCAGCTGATAAGGTGCAGCCATTTGATTTTTTTAGGCCTCCTGTGGACAGGGTTACATATATCCTGATCCAGAGCTGCACAGGGTGTTTCAAAACCTGTACCCATTCCACACTAGATCCTCAGATGAATGGCCCTTCTGAAATCTGCTATTGAAGCCAAAGCTTGTAAGAAAAATCTCTTCATGCAGATGTTGTTATGCTTATTGGTGTTGTGCTGTCATAGGTTGGTGAGTGGGCAATTCGGAAACTGGGCCTTGTGAAATATGGAGAAAAATATGCTGGGAATTACAGTGGAGGGAACAGACGCAAGCTTTCCACAGCCATTGCTCTCATTGGAGGGCCACCTGTGGTGTTCCTGGTGAGTCTGCAACCTTTGGTCATCAATATTTTTCTTGAAAAATAGAAAAACGTTGAAATGAAGACTAATTAAAAATCCAGTGCATAAATTACTTTGTCATTTTAGAAAATAAATCAAACTTGCTTATTTTCAATGTTTTCATAATCATAATGGACAGGTAATTTCAAAGATGAGGTACTTTTCATTAGAATGTAGCAGCCTAATCTGTTTTTTGTATACCCTTTGCAGGATGAGCCAACAACAGGGATGGATCCCAAAGCACGTCGCTTCTTGTGGAATTGTGCTCTGAGTGTTATCAAGGAGGGGAGATCAGTGGTGCTCACATCTCACAGGTAAGTAGCAGCCCACTTGTGCCATACCTTGGCTTTTACATCTGCCAGGGCAGGGATGCTAAGCTCAGCCTTTCTGCTCTGCCCTTCAATGCTGTTTGCAGTACTAATGAAGCTATTTCTGCCTGCAGCATGGAAGAATGTGAAGCCCTGTGCACTCGAATGGCAATAATGGTCAATGGGCGATTCAGGTGTCTGGGCAGTGTCCAGCACCTAAAAAACAGGTAGGTGGTTTTTTTTTGTTTACACCACAGAGTTTGCATTTTTAGGGACATACAGTTAGGCTTAGTTCCTCATGCAGAATTTCCATTGCTATTCTCACAATAGGAAATCCTGCTGGATTTTTAGCATCACTTATATTTCAGAAGCACTTAACTCTTGTACTGACATTTTTGTTTACAGGTTTGGAGATGGTTACACCATAGTGGTAAGAATTGCAGGGGCAAACCCAGACCTGAAGCCTGTTGAGGAGTTCTTTGGGCATGCCTTCCCTGGAAGTGTCCTAAAGGAAAAACATCGGAATATGCTGCAGTACCAACTTCCCTCTTCACCATCCTCCCTGGCCAAAATATTCAGTATTCTCTCCCAGAACAAGAAGAGACTCCACATAGAAGACTACTCCGTTTCTCAGACCACACTTGACCAAGTAAGTTTTTCGCAGCCTGGATGCCATAAGTTTCTTTTGCAGAGGTAGGAGTACATCTTCCAATTTAATTGACCTGTCTTACAAGGGCATTTAAACAAATGAGTACTGAATCTCAGGACTGTTTCAGGATATCCAGTGCTTAAAATGCCATTAATTCATTAAATACTATGGTAGTGTTTGACATGGCCTTTTTTTCTTGTAGGTTTTTGTAAATTTTGCTAAGGACCAAAGTGATGACGACCATACTAAGGACCTGTCATTGCACAAAAACCAGACTGTGGTAGACATTGCAATCCTTAACTCCTTCCTGCAAGATGAGAAGGTGAAAGAAAGTTGTGTGTGAGCCAATTTCGTCAAAGAGATGATGAGCAGAATGAAAACTTCCTTTTCCTGGGATAGGATACTCCCAAAGAAGCTAGAGGAAAAGCAACTGGACACTCTACTGATAACCATTCAATGCAATGCAATTCAATGCAATGAAAACAATTCCTTTACAGGGGCAGTGCCTCATGGAGTCGTCTTGTACTGTTCTCCAGTGAAAGACTTGAACTTAGCTCATTACAGTATAACTCTGAAGCTGTGGTAAAGCACCCTGAGATGCTGTGGGCTTTCAACTATGCTGTATCTTGTTCTGTACAATATGTTTTTATTAGGGTTGCTAAAATAATTCTTTGAGAAATCATGGCCAGTGGTTATTTACAGATATTTAGGACATGCATGTTTTAGTCTTTAGAACATTCATGTCAGGAGTGGGAATGTGCTGGTGCTATATCCATTGCTGGCAATGAATGCACCAAAACAGTCTGTGGCAAGAAAAGTCACCACCAGTGTTGTAGCTCTAGGTTGTAAAAACTTACCTGACAAGCTGGCTTTCTCTAGGCTGGTGTAGGTCAGTGGTGACAAAGCTGAGGCCACAAAGCAGTACTGTGCAGGTGGGATGGCAATAGGCCATCATAACCACTCATCTTCATCAGCAAGTGGTGATATGCAGAACTATGAACCCTCCAAATGCATGATTGTCCCACCAGCATCACAATCAACAACATACTCTGACTAGGTGTTTGTGCAGTTGAGTACTTTCCTGCTCCTCTGAGGTACTGTTGCAGCTGCATGAACGTCTAGTAGAAAGAAGTGGGTGACAAGCAGACACAGGGTTTGGACCACAGCAGCAAACTCAGTAGTTGTACAAGCTGCTAATGCCGAGAGCAAATTCTAAATCGTGAGCTGTCACTCAGATTTGTAATATCTGCTCTTTAACCCCTGCTTTGCACCAGAAAGGTACCCAACATCTGGAATTACTGCTTAGCACAAGCATGTTTCTGTTTCTGGCTTTGCCAGATAAAACTAGAAATGAGATGTAGATTTTTTTTAACAGTATTATTTATGACTTTAAATAGGTAGGTAGCATAATTAGGGATTGGAAATGCTTTCAGTTGATCTTTGTAGCCACAGTATTTCTTTACATTATGCCTGTAATGCTATGCTCTCTTTCTATCTATGTGGTGGATAGCTGCATTCATGATCTGACCATGTTCCAGATTCTAGCAATCAGCTGCAAACAACTGCAAGTTGTTCACCTAAAATTTTCCTGTTTGGAAACTGGTATAACATTAATGTGTAAGTTTCTGCTTCTGTTGTGCAGTGTAGTTTCAGTCATTAGGTGATCCCTAACTGGAGTATACACTCTTATTATACATGTGACAAACAACTGTTTCAGTAAAAAATCCCTCTGAAAAACAAGAGAGTTCAAGATAATAATGCTACACTTCATCTGTGTACTTTTTTTTCAAGTTTTATGAAGCCAGACTAATATTAGAGGGGAAATTATATAGTAAGAACAACAGTCTTGTTCACATTGTGCAACGGTCATGGGAGAGTATGCTTTCAGGGCCCCTCTGTGTTGCTTTTACTTTTGAAAATTGGTTCAGTAATG
>VXBC01002396.1:125972-139345 GCA_013399945.1 Ploceus nigricollis | reverse complement strand
GGGTCCCTCCGCCTCGTCAGGGCCCGGTGCCCGCCGGCAGCGGCTGCCCTGAGGTGCCGGGCCCGGAGGTTCCACTGTTAGCAGCTGGGAGAAAAATACTTCATTCCAGCACTCCCATGAGCTGCTTGCTCTGTGCACACCCTGCTTTGGAGACCTCTGCTCCATAGGCTGCAGGGAAAAATCTGATGGCGAGAGGACCAGATTTTTCCAAGGGGTTGAGCATAAAACCTTCCCCTGCAGTGGAAACTCAGAACGTCTAAACATTTTCACTTTCCCATCAATTTTCTACTCCTCTTCAACCTATAGCCTGCTTCCCCCTCGGTTGTATTTTATCTCCTCTTGTATCTGCTCTCAAAGCATTTCATCCCCTTTATCCGTCATTCTCAGTAATACCAGACCCCCTCGCACATCTTGTCACAGGAGGCGGTGTCTCCAGCCCTTACCTACCTGCAAACACCTTTATTCCTGATATTATTTTTAAGTCTGAAAAAACCCCAAATCCAGCCCTATGGCGCTTGCTTTTCCTGTCACCCTCCACTCCCCACAGCTGCCTCTGGAAAGCCGCATCCCTCTCCCTGCGCCCTTGGGGTCAGCACCGCGTTGAGAGAAAGGAAAGCAGGCAAGGGGAGAGGTGAGGAAATGGGGTCATGCAGGACAGGGGTCATTAAAAAAAAAGGAGGGGGTAATCCTAACCCAGGGAAAGCAGGGATAAAACAGGGAAATGTGACCAGCAGATCGATAGAGGAGAACAGAGCTCTGGCATCTGCATTTCCACATCACAAAGAACAGGGTAGAGGACAGACAAATAATCTGGCGTATGCAGGTGAAGTGTGGTTGAGCCTTCATCGATCCTCCTGCAGTCTCCTTCCAGGCCTGCCTTTGTTGTTCCTGTCACTCCTGTTCTGTAAACTCGTGAGGAGGCCTGTTGATGTCTGAAGGAGAGAGGCAGATCGAGGATATCTGGATATGGAAGAAACAACTTCAAGAGAACCAAAGCAAGCTTTTCTCAAGCAGCCCAGCAGCTGTGCCCCAAACCCTGGTCATTGGAAGTCCAATTCAGTAGCAGCCTCGCTCTTTGTGGGAGCATGAATCCTTCTCTGTGGTTTTCAGACTGGCACTGACTGTCAAGAAGGGATGAGAATTTTCAATGCAGGGTCCAGTCACAGTATTGTGAATTACAGTAAGTCCTTCTTTTAAACTGTACTTCTCCCCTTTTTTTTTTCCTCTGTGACATTACTTCAAGTTTTAATTTATTTTTTATGAGCTTGGAAAAAAGAAAGGGGAATAAAATGATTTCTTTGTATTTAAAGAGTTCACACACCCGAGGCAATAAGCTGTCCAAGTACAAATGGGAAGTGTTCCAGGTGCCTCCTGGACTTGCAGCCTCCTGCACCCCATACACACGTCTGGATGTGCCTAGAAAAGCCTGTGCACAAATGCAGCCTGGAGTTAAGTGTACTTAAGCCACCCCATGTGCCTTTTCACTGGACCTCCTTACACCACTAACATAGGGGTGACGAGTCCCCATGGGAATGGAGTGCTGCTGGTGCTGGGTTCCCAGGGCAGGCAGTACTGCCTGGAGAAGCCTGCTCCTGTCCCTGTAACTGCTGCTTTGCCAAATGGATTTAAGTGTGGATCTGTGCCCCTCTTGTGGCTGCCTTCCTGTGAGCAAAAGCCCCAAACAGCAGAGCCTTTGATATATAGTGCAGTGCAGGGGCCTTTAAATAACAGCTTTTATCGCTCATTATTTGCACAGCCACCTTGCAGGAGAAAACATAAAGGAAAAAGCGCATTGCAGGAAATGCTGATGCAGGTGTTTGCCCTGGCCTGACCAGCAGAGAATGAGAATTTACAAGCTGCAGATCCACTGCTCCAGCATGGGTTTGCTGTGGAGATCCAACATGTGCACAGGTAACCAAAGAACAGCAGCCTGTGTTTCACAGAGCAGGACAATTCTCCTTCTCCCAGACCCCCATTAACAGTTTAATTTGACACAAATGGCAAGCAGGAGGGCAGAGCTGCACTGTACAGAAGGCAAGCTCTTCTCATATGTATAAATACTAATTTAGGTGCTAAACTTTGGACTCCAGTAAATTAAAACATAGCCACTGCTCTGGAAAGCACAAGCAGCACATGCCAGGAACAGCAGCACCACTGTGCATACACCGCATCCTTGAGTCCCCCCACCTTCCCAATTTTAAGAGCCATACCCACCTACAATAAACCGGTTGGGCTGAGCTGAACACTGAAAACATCAGCAGAGATTCCTTGTGGCCCAGAAAGAGCTGGATTTGCTCAAGTTTGTTGATGGTAATTTTTACCAGCTGCTCAGGATTGCAGTCTCCAGGTGCTGACATTTCCTGCAGCTCCAGTGGTTTGAGAAGACCCTTCCCAGCCTCTTATATGGTGGCTGAAGCCCTCGCTCTTTCCTCTCACAAGGCACTGCAGGCTCTGCTAAAAGCAACCCTGCTTAAAGTGAGAAAGTGCTCTCCCAAAAAGTACATTCTCCAACTACAATGCATTTTTAATGTGTTTTGGTCTTGCACAACAGAATGACAAATGTTTTTTACAGTTTTATTGATAAGTTTTACAAAAAGAAGATACAAATAAAGAAGACACCATAACACAACACACACATGGAGCAACTACACTAGTTAAACGATCTGTTCTGGATTTACATCTGTTGCTGACATTAGATCATTCACTAATGTCTCTCATATCATGACCCAGTAAACTCCTGATTTCCTGTAGAGTACTTAACACTGTAATTACCTGTTAGCTCTTTAATAGGACACATGATTTTAAATTAAACACTGACTTAATTGGTTTGCTGGACACACACAATTTTAACTGCTATTGCTCTGTTGGGTCTCAGCCAGTTTAAGGCAGTGGGGAGAAAGTGTCCATGACCTCCTGTTACCAAAAGCTTCATATCCACCTAGAAATTCACTACAGCAGTTTCTGCAGAGCTCCCTGCTTATTCCAAGGAAACATGAGACAGAAGGCTGTAAAACCGAGGTGCCAGTACTCACTGATAAACGAGCCTCCCATGCTAACTCCAGGTTTGCATCCTGAGGCAATCCCCTCGCCTGGCAGTGCCGTGCAGGGCCATCCAGAAGTTATTGTGTTTGCAGAAGCCATTCACCAGAAACTGAAGGCAGAGTGTGGCCCTGGATCATGGGCAGCCAGTACAGCTCATGGAGCATCCCTCTGGCTATCCCTAAGAAGGGAGAAGCTGACCTAACAAGATGAACCCCATGGGCTGGAAACCTGGTGGGCTGGCGCAGGAGTCACCACGTTAGGAAAGGCCAGCAACAAACCCAACCTGGTCTTACTCTTCCTCTGTTAAGAGGAGTTGTTGAGGAGCCACTGGCCTCCTCCAAGGTGACACTATGGTATAGCAGGAGACCCTTTGCAGATGCCTCCAGCTTTGCTCCTGAGCAAACCTCCTGGTGAAAATCAAGCACAGCCCAAAAGGGCAGGTATGGCAATTACCAACACAGGGTGGTTTCAGCATTTTAATATCTATATAAGCCTTTCAAAGGTCAGCTGGGACTTGGCAAAGAGAGGAAGGGGAGCAAATGAACTGAGAACTCAGGCTAAAAGAAAATCCAGACCTGTACTTGCAGCTGATGACCACACTCCATTTGCCACAGTGGGATGTAGCAGGGAGCTCTCGACTGAGCTGAACACAGCAGCTCTGAGCAGCCTCCTGTGCTCCAGTGAAGCATCTGAATGCAGATGCTCTTCTGCCCTGGGAAAAAAATACACCTCATAAATCTAAACATGTTACCTCAAAGAGAAGAGTATTTATTATTAATGGTACTATTACTGCTCTTTTTTCAACAGACTGAGGAGATTAAATAATAGTATCTGAAAACTAACCAAATGTTCTGACCAAACTTTAAGTAGCGAGAAGACAGAGACACACAAACTTTGCAGTGACTTAAAACAGTTTAATGTAATTCCAAGACAAAGTGTGATTACATTTCTACACATATACAATATGCATATGTGAGTTGACAAATTCTGATTAATAACTCGTTTCACCTCAGAGACCGAAAAAATGATCAAAAAGAAACTGTGAATAACAAGCTATAACATAGTTCACCACAACGGGACCTCCTTTCTCACCCTACAGTTAGTAATATTACAATTAAAATAACTATATTCTTCTATAATGTATTTTCTGTTAAAATCATCTCATAAATTTACAATGCTATTATTAGTTTCCAAGACTAATATAAATTCACTCCATTTTTCTACAACGAAAATGATTATTAATTAGAAGCACACAACGTCATGATGAAAAACACAAGCATTTTTTTTAGTAGCAAGAACTTGATTGGTTAAGAATTAGTTTTCTTGTAAAACATTCTAAAGCCAAGTAAAATATCCATTCTTATAACATACCTATAATATGAGACTAAGGAATAGGTTACATATAGGTCTACAACACATCAGTTTGTTTTTGTTTTTTCTTTTAAAAGAAGAAAGACATATTACTAAAAGAAAAAAAAAATAAAAAAGAGGAAGGAAAGAAAAAAAAGGAAACAGAAAGGGACAATTCACATAGGTAAAAAGCAGTACACAAGAAAATACTGTTGCACACAATAATTTTCACAAAGATTAACATGGATTAACACTCTTATTACAGAAACCGTACAGTGAAGGAACACAACGGCTCAGGGCTTTCGTGGGGTTACTGGGCTGAGATGATACTGTAGAGAAAGAACCACTTGAGATCCAGAGCTGGGGCAGGGGCATCTTTTCCCTTGCGACTGCAATAGTGTTTCACAGCTCTGCCCCCACCTTCCCTTAATAATTTTGGTGCAGTATATATTAACTTCCACTTTCCATCCAGAGTATGCTGGGCTTGTGGGTAGTTGAAAGGCATAAAACATTTCCTCCATTTCACCCCTCCTGTTTTTAAAAGGATTTTACAGCTCATTTTAAAAAAAAAATGTTTCACCTGTTGGTTCATTTTTAACTACCCGAAATCTAGACTTTTCACCTTCCAAGATGCCCCTTGTTCTTCTCTCTTTCTCATTCCGTCTCTTTCTCTCTCTCACACACACTCCTTTATTAAAGCTATTAATGACACTTCCTCTCCTTTCAGAAATTTGATTTGGTATGAAATATACAGGCTACATTCTGGTTCTGCCCAAGTAGAATCTGGTACCCAAAACGCCTTGATTGCTTTGTTGGTGAAACATGGGATGTGGAGATCCTTTTTTACACCTGAAATGGTTGTGCCCTGGAATAGCTGTGGAAGTTTTGTTTCAAGAATACAGAGTAAAAAATATATAGAGAAAATTAAAAAACCAAACACATAAGGGATAATGGGGGAAAAAGAAAAGCCAGAAGTGTTGTATGTAACCATGTGAGGTGGAAGCGTTGCAGAAGGGCTTTCTTTCCTTGCTGAGGGCAGAGGTGCTGTATGTAACCATCCAGATCCTATGGGATGTGAGTTGCCAGTGTTGGAAACCCCTTCTCGCCTAACAAGCTGTAAGCCAAGGTATTCGACAAGACTCTATGGCTCCTGGAGCGTGCTGGTATTTATTTGTGAGTGTGACTCCGCCCAGGAGAACAGGGGACCAGGCAGGAGCCGGGCAGTGAAGCCTGTTGATTGAGTGGTGGTGCACAGTGAGGGGCGGTGGATGTTTGCCAGCTGGCCAGAGTGCTGCTGGCTCTCCTGGCTTGCCGTGTGACACCTGATGGCTTTGGCAATGCGGCCGGCGAGGCAGGAATGGGCAACCACCGGAACGGTGCTGAGGAGGAGGAGGCGGGCTGAACTCCCGGCCCCAGGGCTCTGATTGTACTGGGAGCAGCACCGGTGCCCAGCTCCAAAGCGTCGCCGATTGCTCCTTTCCACCACCTCTGCTGCGAGCTGACAAATACAGCCTCCTCAGGCACGGTGGAAACACGAAAGGAGCCCTGCCGTGAGCACCCCAGCTCCACAGCTGAAGCCCAGATGTACATACACGTATTTTTAAATGTCAATTCCTGTACTTTTGGGACCTCAAAGTACCATTTTGCCCAGCAGACATTTATACCATGTTCATTGATTACCCAAGTGAGAGAACACAACAGAAAAAACTAGACAGCTAAGTGAGACCAGGGAGCGGGGAATGTGATATATCAAAATGCAAAATACAGGGTAGCAGCAGTGGGGAACAGCATTAATGGGGACTGGCATGTGCTGAGAAAACAGAGTTGACAAGGAGATGGTGAGTGAACTTTGTATTTTGTTTACTGGTTTAAAACATTTCTGTGGTGGTGAGCATCATTTATAAGAAAGGGGTGAACAGATGAAAGCCAAATTACAGCATTGCCTCTGAGTGGCTCACACAAACACACACACACACACATGCACACTTACAAACAACCCCCCCTCCCACCCCCCCAAATAAAACAAGCATTCACTAACTCAGGAATTAATCGTTTGGCTAATGATTTATCAACAGTACAATACAATCCTTCTTATGAATATCCTTCATTCTCCTTATGTGGGTATCTTCATCCAGATGAGGATCTTACATAGAACAGTGAATTTTGTATCATGCTCCCTGCTTCAACCCAGGGAGGCCTGATAAAGCACGTTATTAAAACAAGCAAACAAACAAATAGCTTATCTGTTGAACTAAATCTTCAAAGCGGGTGGAGTGTTTTTTTCAATCAGATTTTGGAATACATTGGATTACTTCATCTCTGGACTGACTTTCCAACACTATGTTATATCTCAAAACAGAATATACATATTAAAAACACACTTGTACTCTTCTACTTTTAACGGGCAAAATTAAAAAAGAGGCAGCTGTATTGAGTTTTTGAAGGTGTCACTTATAAACACAAGATTTCCCTTAAAAAGTACCAGTTTAAATGTAAACTATAAAACACTGTAGTAACTATAAAATGTAGCCAGAAAACTGTTTAAGTAGCCACAGTCTATTATTCAGTTCATATTGGTTTAAAATGTGACTCATTAAATATCTTCTAGAAGGCCAAAGCATTTTACAGTAGCTATAAACATATATACTTACATGTGCATTTTAACATCACAATTGATTAAAATACATAAAAGAGTAATCTATTCCTTGGTTTAATTTTTTTTCTTTTTAAAGATTCACTATCTTCAGAATTCACTCAAGCAACAATGACCAGGGTGGGCATTTATCGCTATTCTGCCCCTATGGAGTTCAGAGTCTTTGAATCAAAGTTCAAGCTGGCTACATGATTTCAGAAAGGCTAAAACCAGGATGAATGCCCACATTTGAGGTAATTATTGCCATTAGGTCACAGTTTGCGTAATGTAAGTGTATTTAAATCCTTCTTTTAAAAAAGCAAAAGTATCCCACAGTACTGGGGGATACCCATTGAAGCAATCAGAATCCAGAATCCTGATCAGTGGGTTTGCTTCCAAAGGAGCCAGTGGTCCCAGAGCACAAGGCACTCCCAGGACAGCTGTCAACCAGCCTAGAGCTCAGGCAAGCAAGCCTGCAACAAGCCTTTTTTAATTTTTAAGTTTTTTTTAAAGAAAAGGAAAACATAAGAAAAAATGCCATAAAATAGACGGGTAACTTTTCTGATCAGAATTCCAGACCGAAGCTTTTCTATCCGTCTTATTCCTTTCCAAACAGTTTGCTGAAAAATCAAAATACATCGGCTTAAATATTAACTCTATGCCAGCACTGCAAAAACTCCTTGGCTATGTTCTGAAAGTGGGATAAGCTTTGCTTTTGCTGAGCATTGTTGNAAGGAAGGAAGGAAGGAAAAATAATCCCTGGCTGTCAGAAGTACACACAAGTATTTACAAGGTTTGTGTGAATCTGCACACAGTTCCCCTCACAGCGAAAGAGTTAAGAACAGAGATGTCACAATATTTATCAGTGCAGTAAAAAATATCATTTTTGGAAAAAAATATACCTTTAGTATTGCCTTTCTTAGATTAACTATGATAAGCAAAAGATTAAAAACAAAAACTTTATCTTCAAACACACATGAATAGTCTGTTATAGCAGCACTGCTAAAACTGGAAGGACAAAGCTAACCCGTAAATGAGAAACAGGAGTTTCAAACCACAAATGCCGAACGCAAAACCTCCTAGTATGCTTCATAAGACTTCTGAAGAACCAAGCCAATCTACCGTTCAATTTTCACTCTCAACACACACAAATGCTTTAAAACCACGTCTTCCCACTGAAAGCATTTGACACATGCAGAACTCAGGTCAGTTTACCTCCAGACCGGTTCTCACATCACCACCTGCATCAGCAGCTCCTCACAGGTAACCACTGCCTCTAGGGTCCCTCACAGCAATCACATTTGTCACAGGGGACAAGGAGCCCTTGAGCACAGAGCCTTTGTGAGCACAGCTCCTCTGCACACTGCCAGGCCTTCCTTCCAGGGGCCACCCCTGCTGTGGGTCTCGCTGTGTCCCTGGGGTGCCTGGTGAGCATGGTGGCATCACAGCAATACACACACAGGTAGTGGTGAGGAGGATGAACCACAGGGATGGAGACCAGTGTGGAAAGCCCAGCTCGTCTTACCCAGTGCAGTACTCCTGCAAGGAGTCTACACACAGCCACCAACAACAGGACTGGCACCATTTCTTCGAGCACCTCACTCAGCATCTGCAACCCAGGGTGAAATTGTCACTGTCATCAGAGGCAGCTTTGTTGGAGTATGGCAGTGGGGGAACCTCAGCAGCAGAGAACCATCTCCTCCCTATGTCTGGAGGGAGACAAATTATTTGTAGGCACAGAAGTGGGCCTCAAGAAATAAGCTGGGGATTCCAGTTACTTTGGTCACAGGTACTTTGCTCACAGGAGCACCAGGAGGATGACGTAGATAAGTGCCCAGGACCACAGATCAACCGCTTTGAAGCTCACACAGCAAATGGGACCATGGTAGGGACAGCTATGTCAATAGGAAGAGGGAAAACATTCCCTTCCCACACCTTTCCCATCTGTATTGCCTACCCACGGCAGACTTTGCATACAGGCATCCAGGATTTGGCCCACAAGTAGCACTGCAGATCTCTAATGATTGCAAAGCCATGGAAGAACACAAGTCTAAGTCCAACACCCTTACCCAGCTGGCCTGACCACATCATCACTGTTTGGGATATCAGGAAAAAGTTTTTCACCTTTAGGGTGGTTGGGCACTGGAACAGGCTTCCCAGGGAAGTGGTCACAGCACCAAGCCTGCCAGAGTTCAAGAAGCATTTGGACAATGCTCTCAGGCACATGGTGTCATTCTTGGGGTGTCCTGTGCAGGGCCAGGAGTTGGACTTGATCTTGATAGGTCCCTTCCAACTCAGCATATTCTATGATTTTATGAACCCACAGAACAAAACCAGTGTCCTAAATCCAGAGGAGACACTACAGAAGCATGCAGAGCATCCAGAAGCTTATCCCCACTACACAGCTCACCATTAGCACACTGCAATATCACCACTAAAACACTTAAATTAATGTGAACAATAACAAGAGAAGAAAAAAGTTTTTGACATCCCCTACAGTTTAGGATAGCAGCAATATTTAGTGTGAATTTCTCTGCTCATCAAGCTAGCTACTCAAAAAGATGTCAAAAACTTGAGAGAGAGAGAGAGAAAAAGAAAAAAATAAGTGAATGGAAAGATTGAGTTCCACGGTGTATCCTCATTGCCTGGTGCTCATGACTCGTGGCTTCATTTAATTTCTGGAGTAGGTGGGCGTCTCTTTCTCTCTTTTTTTAAAAAAAAAAAAAAAAGTATCTTTGGTTAAAGAAAAAAACCAGGTTTATTGCCCTTCAAATTGCTAATGGAATTGCCTTCAAACCAAATTACAATACACAATCCCTTGAATATATAAAAAAAGGAAAAATGTCACAGTCAAAAGTGTCCCTTTCTTGGAATGTTTTGTGTATTACACCAAAACTACTAGAGAAAGAGAGAGAAATTAGAGACCTGCCAAAGCCCAATTTGTTGGGTACAAGCAGGTAAAACCTGCCAATGAAGATGCAATTGCATTTGCTCTCTCAAATGACTGGATTTAACCGCTCTACAGTGAGATGTGATTCCATTTGGGTTTTCCAGTCTGCTCATGTTAGTGGTTCTCTACCCTCCCTCCTGCATTCTGACCTCACAGCAGGCAACAGAACATCCTCCTGAGGAGAGACAATGTCTGTGCTCCCTTCTGCTTCCTGCACAGGCAGAATGCAAGAGGACATGGTGGGGAAAAGAACCACTTCTTCTCTCTGCCAGCCATAAGCCACCCATAAAACTTCCAGTACCTAAACATTCTCCTACCCCCACAAGTTTCCACACCATGTACTCCACGCACACAAGGAACACCAACTGAACCAAACCATGCCAATCCCATTTCCTCTCCAAAGGACTCTGCAAGCGAAACCAGCTGGCTATTATTACGTGTGTGGTACTGACAGCACGCAAAGCTTCCACTTCCTCTGCTGAAATGACTGTGTTTCCCTATGACCAACCACATCTTCATCCATACAATTCCTTTATATAGGTGTGAGGGAGGAGGTGTTGCTCAGCTCCCTTATATCCACCAGAAAACACAGCTCTCTCACAGTGCTGCACCATCAAAGCAATCTGATGGCTGTGCTGTGCATCCCTTGTAATCAGCATCCCATCACCATGACCGTCTGGCAGATCAGCAACTCCAGGATGGACAATGTGAAAGGTGGCTCCTCTGACATGCACTGTAACCCTTCTCTCTGCCAGTCTGTGCTGTTTTAACAGTCCCACTGCCAAATACCCCCCAAAATCAGATCTGAGCCCATGTGGGAGAGCAGGCCAGATGGGTACACAGGGAAAATGCAATTAATACAAGTAAAACACTACTGTGATTGAGACTGTAACCTTCCATGCTTCACTAATCTTAGGCCAGAGGAGCACATAAACAAGTTTTTAACTTGGAGTTCTTTAGCAAAGCACTCAAGTGCATGATTAACTTTTAGTCTTTGCTGAAGTCCTATAATTTTTTGATGGAATTTAAATTCAGTCACTGCTTCTCCCTATTCTAAAAGAGCAGGTGATGCAAATCAAACCACAAATACCTAAACTGTAGCAACCAGAACAGCATAACAAAATTCCACAACAATTAATTGTGAAAAAGAAGGGAAAATCTACATCAGGAACAAACAAAGAAAAAAATCAAACCAAGCATCCTGGCCTGTGGACACTTAATTAGTCTTCAGTGAGAGTGGAAGAGCAGGTGAGGAACACTGCCCTGTCTGCAGCCATGCTTTACCCAGCTGATGCCATCTGTGTGTGCCAGTGTGCTTTATCCAGTGATGGGACTGAGAGCCCCCCTTGTGGCTCTGCTGCGGCTCCTTCCATAGCCCTGTTTCTGGCGAGCCATCCATCTGTGTCTTCCTTTAGGAAAACCAAACCCTTAATATGTAGTGGGGCCTTGTGTTCTTTGCAAGGGCTCAATGATCATGGCTTGGAGCACAATAAGTCTCAATCTTAAACAAACGTCCTTTCAAACTAAGGGATGGTGAGCTGGACCCTGGGGCACCAAGGTCCTTACCTGCCTTTGATCCAGCTCTCCTGACAGATCATTATGTTAGCTGGTGTCAGGTGTTGTCCTCTGAATGAGTGTTTCTGGACTTATCCTGAAATGCAGATGTGACCCAGAGGATAACTCCTGTTCCTCAAGGCCATAATCACTCTCACTGAGCGGTCCCACTCCCCCAGATTAGTGGCAGAGTTTTCATCATCAGAATAATCTCATTTCTCCTTCCTCCTGCAGTTCTCATAATCACAGTAACCCTTCCAATGCCACTGATGAAGAGAAATAAAATTAACAACAATAACAACAATAAGAGAAAAAAAACCCCACAAAGTTTAAGGAATGCGTGTGCAATTAAAACCAAGAGTAAAATATAATAATAATAAAATAATAATCATAACAACCATACAATAAAATAAAATTATCTTTCCTTTTCATGACATAAGCAGCATGACGCTCTCGCTCCCGAACTGGTGAGAGAGGAGAGGAATGCAAGAGAGAGAGCAGGGCTTTATTTTCCTGCCTCAGACAAAAGGGGACATGTCTTTCCAAAACAAGAGCGGGGGTAAGGTGCATAGGCTGCTGGGAGATTGCATCCTCATCTACAGTATATTGAGCTGGAATGAAGGACAGGCAGGAGAAGAAAACTGTGCAAGAGTAGCCCAGGAACCAGAGAGAGCAACTCTCTTTTTTTATTGGTGGTTTGCCAGAAGACAATAGCCTTGTTGAACAGCCTATGCATAGCAGGATCCCTTCATCTTCCAGGCCAGCCAAGCACTTACCGCAAAACAATATATTTGTGCTTGTCTTTCTGTCAGCTTTTCCAACCTGAGAGAGCCTCCTTCCTCACTGCCACTCAGGGAACCCATCCCTCACCACCCTGCCAACAAACCTGCTATTTTCCAGCATCTTGCAAAACACCTGACTACTTCATGCTCTAGTTACAAGGAAATGTAGAGTGGAACTGAGCAGCCCCATAGACTTCAGCTTTCATGGAAACGTTCTACCAAACTCCTTTCTCTCCTTCCTCCTCAGGACATCCACAGGCATGATGGTACTGATGCACCAGTGCAAGTGCCATTACCAGGGAAACTCCCCGCTGAACCAAACCAATGACAGGAAAGGCTCTCTTTAGAAACTGTTGGAAAACAAAACAACCATGTAGCATTCCTTGGTGTGGAGGATCAACCTACTCTCCAGTTCCAGGGTCACTCTGCCACTGCCGGCAGTTTTTCGGGGTGTAAGTGAAAAGAGAGCAGGGGAGGCACACAGTGTCACAGCTATGTTAGAGTGGGTAAGGCTCTATGTATTACAATACTCTTTTCACTTAAGAAACCTGAGATTGACTCTCTCAACTGGATTTTCTCATGCTTGCTTTGGGACTCCAGCCCTTTCCTGACCCTTTCTCATCAACAGACACAGTGAGAGATGTTGGCAACAACTAGTGTTTCCCCCTATAAAGGACTAAATTTTTGTTCCCATTTCAGACACATCACCAGGACAACCTGATGATGAAGGTGGACACTGTCCTCCCACTCCTTTGAGAACATCGGCAAACAGCAGAATGAGAATTCAGTTTCCAGGGAGGAAACCTGCTATTTCAACAGGACAGAAACAGACCAGTCCACAAATGAGTCCCCAGACCCTCTGGGTCCTCACAACCGACCTGGTTGCTTCCAGCCCATCCAGTGCTTGACAAAACACCCAGTTATATGCACTTCTGACCCCAACGAGCCACCCCAACACCTCGCCAAGTGAGCTACGATTGACGACGTGGGAAAAAAACCCAACACCACCAGCAGGAGAAAATCGGCAGTAACAACCCCCCCCCAAAAGAAAAAAAATAAGAAG
>VXBC01002396.1:58056-125849 GCA_013399945.1 Ploceus nigricollis | reverse complement strand
GGTAAGGCACTACGAGGGAATGATGTAAAACTAAGACTGTGACAGTTGTAATGGCTGTGCCGAGGAACACATCACAGAGAGAAGGCAGCATCTGCACTCACACACACACACACACACACACACCTGGACAATCACATTGTTACATGCCTATGTTATATCACTTTTCTTTGTGCAATCATATTGAGGAATANAAACAAAACAAAACAAAACCTTAAAAAAAATGCAACTGAAATCCAACATACATTATTAGAGATCTTGTTTAGGAATAGCATTTCTCAGGGATTTATCCAGTGTGTCCAAGAAGAGGGAGAAACACCCCCATTGTTTCTGCTCTCAACCAGTGCTGCATGGCCTGTTTTTCCCAGGTGTGTTTAAGTGTAGCAGTGTTAGGCCCAAATTTAGAGCACTGGGACAACGTTTTGTCCTCCGCCATCAGCCTCCCTTACCCACTTTTTTTTTCCATTAAAAATCTCCCCAAACCTATGTGTACTCTGGGATACAAAAACTGTTGTATAAACCCTTTGAAATGCTGGATAAATCCCTAATCCATATACCTACAGGATTAAAAACCTAATGGATTTCATTTTAGGTGTTCTGGACAACAAATTTCTAAATGTAGCTCACTATTGGATGAAAATAACCTTTAAAAGTCTGTTGGTGAAGTTCTTCAAAAGACAGGACCCGCTGGAGGGTCCTTCTCCTTCTCTCTTTCTCTCTAGTTTGGTGCAGAATGGTTTTTTTTTTTTTCTGTTCTTTTTTTCCATTTTCTTTTTTTTTTTTTAAATAAAAATTGTAGAATTGGTTTTCCCCCTTCTTTCCTCTTTTTCTTTTCTTCCTAAAGTCTCCTTCGTTCAAGTTTCACACGAGCCTCCCATTGCATTGTTAGTTTGTCATGTTCTTCAATACAAAAGCGGCTGCCTCACTCCCCCCGGGCTGGGTGCGTCTCTCGCTCTTTATTCCAGTGTTTAGATGTAAGGGTACTGGTTGACCTTGGTGGGGCTCAGTGGGTATCCAGTGTAGACTGTGGAGGCTGGAGAAGCACTGATATAGGTCTGATGGGCAAACTGAGCCTGGTACTGACTCGGGTGGATGGTGGGCGAGGGCAGGACGCGCGGGCCCATGCTGACGGGGACCTGGTGGACGATGCTGGCGGGGTAGGTGGTGTGCTGCACCGCGTGCCGGGCGGAGCCTTGCGAGGCCACCAGGTGCGCGACGGTGCCCGTGGAGCCCAGGGCGGCGGGGGCGGTGTATGTGTACAGGTGGGGCTGGGTGGGCAGGTGAGCAGCGGCAGCCGCGGCCAGGTGGGGATGAACCGTACCGTGGCTGGGGCTGTTGTGCGGGAAGGAGTACGGGGCCTGAGCTATCGTTGGAGTGATGTAGGCTTGCTGTCTCCGGTGACTCCCTGTGCGGTCAGTCGAGATGTGCTGCTGGCCCTGGATAAAGACAGCAACAGTGATAGGCAGTTACAAGACAAGAGATGGCTCTTTACCTCCTCAGTAGTGTCTGGGAGCCTTCCTGCAATACCAGGACAACCTCAAAAAGTCTCCTGAGCTCCTCCTGACACCCTCAGCATTTCCAGTCTTCCCTTGGAAACCAGTGACAGCAGTGGGTCCCTCACAAGCCCAGGAAAACACTGTAGTTTCATACATTGACCAAAATGACACCCAGAAGGTAAGCAAGTCCCCCAGTTTGAGCTACAGCCTGCTGACACAGCTACCAAAAGACACAACCTTGGATGCCCAGCTCCCAGGAACATCTTCCTCAAGTCCAGTTGCTCAGGCAACAAGTGTTTTTTGTTGGTGAACTCTCTGATGACAAATTGTGGTCTACAGATAGCTCAGGGGAATGAGATTGCCTAACTATGCCTGGAACAGGCAATTTATTTTTGCTCAGTTTGGGTATTTGCAGTTAATGATTTCCTTGGTTAGTAAAAATAACCACATTATTTTTTAAAGAGAAAACTCTCAGCTTGATTAGATCCTGCAGGTGCCTGGTGCCCTCATTGTCCTCAGCTAAAATTACCTGAGCACAGGAAACTTCTAGCAGTGGGAAGGGACCAATGTACTTTTTTTTTCAGGGATTTTTTTAAGTTGTTTTCTTGCATTGCACAAAAATGTAGGGAGTTTTCCCAGTCATTTGTAGTCAGAGTATTAAATTACCAATAAAGCAGGAATTAGAAGACAAGAAGGAAAATGCTTCATGCTATTTCCTTCTATTCTTCCAAACCTTTACATCCTTTTTGTAAGCACTCTCTGTGCTGTTACTGTGGAAATATGGCAGCCACACTCCTCCCCAACTCTTGCAAAGAGCATCTGGCCCACTTCCTCCATTTTCACTCACTTTTATTTAAAATTTGTTCACATTTTTAAATTTCCTCTGCATATTGAAGGAGAACAGACATTCTTCTCCATCAAGTTATTTTTCTTTTTAAAAAACAGTTCTGCTAATATCCAGCTCTGGATGCCTACCCAGCACCATCCTCTGAGCTCTCCAGACTTTCTTCTCTTGAAACACTGGTAACTGGGCTGTAACTTCCCTACTCTTCTCAACTCACCTCAGGGAAGAGACAGGCCCCAGGTGCAGGATGTGAAAAGGGCATTATTTCCTGCAGTTCCTGGGAAGCTCCCTGGGAGTCCTGATCACAGATTGGGAAACATCTCAAGAACTACATGCTGCCAAGAAATGGGATTTGTCCAGATCTCAGCCGAGCTTTATCACAGGATGGATCAAACTCTTTACATGAGGTCACCTATATATATAGAGGCTCTGGTTTGCCTTGTCCCACCTGATGGGGACTTCTCTCCCAGTCCCACAGCCAGGCTTATTTGCTCTCTTCACTGGGATGATATTCTCCCCATGGTTACTTACAGCTAAGGAGAATTCAGGCCTTCCTACATGCTCCTGCTCCACTCCTTTGTGGCATTTCCCCTCTCACATTATTCCCACTCACACTATTAGACAATCAGGCTTCAGAACACACAGGAAGAGTACCCCCAGCCCACTCAGGGGTGTGATCTGCACTACCTCTGCTGCCTGAGCTGGAAGATCAAGGTCTGCAGTCAAGTATTAACAAGTTGATCAAACTCAACACGGGGTCCAACTGTCACTAGACTGGAAGACGACAGCCCATGATGGAGGGGTGGTAGGTAATAGCTGGATGATGCACCACCAAAATCAGTCTTGATTGACTTACCTGACTTAGATTTAGAGGCTGCTGCTGCTGGAAATGTGCTCCTGGTCGCTGCTGCCTATAGGCAACGGCTCCAGACGAGCTCCCTGAAGAGTGACCGCTGGTGGAGGTCACGGTGCTGGAGGACTTGGACTTGTAGGAGGATGAGTGGTGACTGGTGGTGACTGTGCCAGGAAAGGAAACACATTTGTAGCTTACATGACATTGTTTAATTGCTCACCCTACCTTTTCCTCACCGAGTCTCCTCCAGAGTGGCTTTTGGGAGGAGACATACAACAGAAGCAGGTTAAGAAAACTGTTTCTCTCAATTAACAGAATTCCTCAGTAGGGCTTGATATACACGACAGGCCTGTTATCCTAGAGGCAGACAAACAGATTAACTGGACCCAAAGCAGGTCTGGAGCAGCTTTATAGATCCTTCAGAACCATGAGACAATGTTCTGCCAGCAGAACTGTACAACGCAGGTACAAATCCCAAGGAGAGGAAGGAAAGTATGGTGTGCACAGCTTAAAAAAGCCCTGGCTTGCCTAACGTCAGGTGGGTGGGAAGGGAAGGAGAACGAGCTGGTGGGGAGCTCACCCTTTGAGCCTATGTGTTCACCAGCATCCAAAGCAAGGACTGCCAAGTCGCTCAAAGCCAACAGCTTCAGGCCAGACTTCCACCATAAAGCCCTTTGCAACACATCACACTATCTAGCAATGCAGAGGTTCTGGATGAGCAAACCTCATCAGTCCACAGTGAAGATCCTGGGAAATGTTCTTCCCAGGAACATCATCAAGTTTGGATGAAAATTCACATGTTTTCAATCTCTTACCCGTTTTAATGAAAGCCTATGGAAAGGCACGGCAGCAAAGGTTCACACTTGCATTTGGGTGCCTTTCATGTCAAGTGTTGAGCTAAAGGCTGCATTCTGTTCTTGGCTTTGTACAGAACTAACTGGGACAGACACTTGACCCATGACTCCTGAGTGAACCAGGACACATAAATAATGCAATATGGCTACCAAGAACAGATGTGTCACTTGAGAGAAGTGCAGGAGCACAGTTTCTTTGGAAAACAAACCAACCAAACAAACAAAATGAAACTGAACAATGAGATTCTTCCAAGATAAATCATTTATTTCTTACTAATTTTCTTGACGGAAGAGGTGCAATTTACCTGGTGCCAGGCTATCGCACTCTACCAACACCTCACTGGCCTGGGTTTTCAGTGGTGGCACGATGATCGTTCGGGGGTTCCCACTGCAGTGAGTCTCTGGAACCCCTTTGGTGTCGTAGCTGTTCCCATTATTCTGCCCTGTGCGATGCTGCACGGCGTAAGGGCTGTTGTTGCTGGAGGAATCGGAGTAGGGGGAGTCATGCACGGTGACACAGCTGATGACATTCTTCCTTTGCTTGGACAAGGTGCTGCAACACAAGCAGACAAGTGGAAAGTGTGAACGGGCAATGATCGACTGGACACCATTAGAAGGCTCTGCCTGTGGCAGATGAGCTCCGTAAGGACAAAGCACAGCCTTCAGTCCTCTGCCGGAGAGAGGCTGCTTAAGCCAAATCCCGGGCTTCAAAACTCCCTCGTTACTATTCCAGGAAAGCCTTCATGGAGGTCAAGGAGTGAGTAAGACATTGTGGATAGATCTTATATTCACACTGCTTAGAATAGCACTGAACCAGACTGCCAGATTTATTTTCAGACTGCTTTTTATGTATGTGTGCAGTAGAAGCCCAGCAGTTATACTATGCTTTGTTGCAAGTCTCACCACCCACACAAAAACGTGGTGGTTTCTCCCAGCCTTTCAGCCATGATTTAATAATAGATGCTATGACTTTTCATGCTTAAATTCCATGAATCTACAAAACACACACCATTCTATTTACTAAGATGGTACAATGGACATACATTCTCAATAAGCATTTGAAAATGAGGAACAAATGAGAAAGAAATGAACAAAGTATGCAATGCTTTTGATTTTCTTCCCTTTCTCTGAACAGGCTCTGGGTCTCCTGACTCTAGTGTAGATTATCAAGGTCCTGCTGCAACTAATCTATCTATGACATCAAAAAAGTGATTAAAAAGGCACATCAACACTTCCAAGATTAGTGCTGGAAGTTCATTAGACTAGACTGCATGAGTGCGATTGGGATTTGCTCAGGCTATTGTGTCTAATTATTCTTCATGGTTTCTCCTTCCTGTTATGAGCTTGTTTAGGGAGAAAAAGAGAGTGAGAAAGAGGAGGGAGGAAGGGGGATGGTGAAGATTTGCTTAAATGGCTCACATCCTTGACAGTGCACAGACCTTGACTACAGAAAATAGCTGTTATGTTTCACTGATTGCATTATGTTGTTATGGCAACTGAAGTTTTTAAAATGATGAAAAGAAATGGATAGCACATAAAAAGCTAAGTAATTAGGCTTAATGGTGGAAACAGCCCCAACAGGAACAGAAATGCCATGGAGAAAAAGGAATCTTAACTTCATGAGTGTGCACTTTAAACAGAGAGAGATCTCTTTCCCATGGAGCGTCCTCTCCATTTTCTCAGTCTGGCTACTCCAGTCCAGGGAACAGCTGATTAATCTGGTCTCAGTCCGTGATGGAGCTGTTTGTTCCCTGGTCTCAGCATTGCTTCTTGCCCAAAGGAAGGCGGAGCAGACACCGAGAACAGTTTCCTTCCACGGACATTGTTTGCCTTATTTATTGTTCATAGTCCTAAAGGAGCACTGGTGGGTTCCCTTCAACTTGCCCATCCCAAAGTCTCTCTGTCAGCATTACAACCTGCAACTCACCACCTGTATCCCAAGACTCAAGGCTGAAAATCTATTTTCCCTTTAAAGAACACCTTGGGTTGCTGCCTTCACAAACAAGTTCCCATCACTCAGACTTTCTCTGGGCTATCATCACAGGGTCCTGGTGTGCCCCGAGGAGGACAAAGGACCATGTTGTTCTACTCACAGTGAAAAACATGTTTCGAGAGGCCCCTGCCACTCTTAAAGACTGTAACTTGAAACAGGGCAGACGATAGAGAAGGAGAGGGAGCTATTGCACAGCAGTTGGAAAGAAATCCTTCCAGGGGCAGGGATGGATTGACAAGGAAAATGTACCACAGCAAACCCTCATATTCTGGCTTTTCACAAGGAGCTGGAGAGCTCTGGATTAGAAATGGAAAGCGCAGCAGTGCATCTTAGATGGACAATGACTGTGTGTGAAGAAAGATGTAGCAGTTTGGATATGCTGCTATGAAAGAAGAATATTAAGCCAATAAAAATAACTAATATTGCATCAATATTCCCCTCTCCATCAGTAGAAGGGCCTGTAATCACACATTTATGAGTATCCATGCTGCTTGCCCTTTGCAGCTACCCTTGGCTGCCAGTTGGGAAGAGAGATATATTCTTTATCTCTGACAGTTATTACATTTTATAAAGAAAAATCAAGTCACTAAAGAGTTTTCTGACAACTGATAAGGTCTAACTGTTCTTTTACAGTCCCTTCCTGATCTAAGTGGCTGAGCTGCTGAACTGGAAATACTTGCTCTCAGCTGACAATTGACATGAGAAGGTTGAGCTGTAGAACTGGAAGTGTAATTTTCTGTGTAATCTGTGCTATTTATTGTTTTAGTATGGGCATATTTTTCACCAGTTTGATTGAGGGCTTGCCAAAGCAGGGACCATGGGAAGTTTTCTCCTTCAAAGTGTTAAAGCTCCTTGGTTACAATAAAAAATTCAAGTATAACTGTTTGATTAAATAAGTAAGTGACCCCAAACCCAAACCCAAACCTTTCCAGAGAAAGGGACCATATCAGAGTATTATCTCATTTCATGGATGAGAATCTGAAAAGGAGCTATGGTCCTGCCAGGCCTTATGCAAGTGCTCAGCACTGCTAATACGTGTCATTTCCCAAAGTCAACTGGACTATTTCTGTAACAGAGCTAAAGCCCATGGGTAAATATTTGCAGGATTAGGGCCCAAGTGATCAGCCTCTCGATTCAGCAGGCTGCATCATTTCAAGCACACACAAAGAGTGCCACCGAAAGCAGCTGGATTTCTGTCTCTAGGAAAGGTAACAACTGTGGTGGATGTTACAGCAGGCAGAGAAGTCCTCAGTCTGGACTAATCACACATGCCCAGAGCTCAGCATCTGCTGTACCAGAGCCTGCCCCAGAGATTAAGGGTGGGAATTTCAAAAACATCAAAGGCCCAACTCATGCTGAAAATTGGTTGATTCACAGGCTTAAAGATACACTTTAATCCAAAATGGAGGCTTTTGAAAATTCAGCCCAGCAGTTAGCATTCCTCAAAGTCTACTCAAAATCTTCTTGGTAGCCAGCAGCTTTCTCCCTTCCAGCTCCCTCTCAGCTGCTCTTCCCACCTTGCAGTAACCCAGGAGTTATCTGTGTGAGGCCCAGGCTGATGGATTGCCTTCTCTGCTCACAAACTATCAGGACTGAGCACTTTTACCTGTTGACACAGCGCTTGCCTACTCAGCAAGTTTACTGTATTCCTATAACTCAGCCACAGCTTTTGGGGATGTTTGTGCTTACACAGAAAAATACTATTAAAAGTCTTGCCCCCTTCCTATTAAGCTCTCTCCATGCCTGGTAATTGCTTTCCCTCCTGCTTGCACAGAAGCGGCAGCAAACGTGATTTAGTAGTTTGGGGAGTTGGTCTGTGGTCCTGGGCAGCTTGTGTGCCTGCCTGCATTATGTGGGGAGGTGTTTTTTAATTCTCCAGAGGAGGGGGGAAGACTGGTGAAGTGGCAGGGAATCCATCCACATAGAAAGAAAAGCACTGAGCCAGGTAGGCTTTTTAACCCTTACTGCCAGGGTTTGTGTCCCCCCTTTTTGGAACAGCAGATAAAATAAGCATTGCTTTGTACTTTTATTACTAGTTTGTGAGTAGTATCCTGTTCCCACCTGGTCCTGAAGAGCTTATCCTCAAACTTGGACCAAAACAGTTCATGTCTGTCCAATATGCAGACACAGAGCACAACCATGCCTTTTAAGTAGAAGCAGGCCTTGGAGATGGCTCTCTAACATATACCACCCTTGTGAGTGCCCAGCAGAGATGGATGAGGGTCCCTATTCCCTCCAGCAAGGAGAAGCCTGATAGAGGAAAGGGAAGGAGGACAGTCTGTGCACAGGCACCCTGCAAGAAACCAAGGTGGTCACCTGAGACACTGTTAATGGAAAGATGCTGAAGACAGATGTTGAGAACAAAATGTGAGTGGAAATTAAGGAATGGAAGATGCTGAACTAGGTGTTAAAACAATGCTGAACCCACCTCAATAGCCAAAGACAAGGACAGAGACAACAACTCCTGTAACAATGCAACTTGAGATGATTTTTACTAGCTGAAGGCCCAGCCCAAAAGCTTGGTATGTGGCAGCATAGCAGGAACAGGAACTTTTCTTCCCTGAATACCTTGAGTTACAGCAGAATCACAGAAAAACCAAATGGTGTCTAGTGGGAGCAATTCTTCAGTGCATGGTTCACTCCAAGAGCTACAAACCTTTCTGTAGCAACAGAGTCTTTTAGGTCTCAAGGTCACCAGCGTTTGGGGATGAAGGCAGCCATAGCACAACTGTACCTTTGAACTGGTGTGCATACACACCAGGGCATGTTAGCTTTACCTCACATTACAAAAACTCTGTTCTAGGTCTCTGAAAACTTAATAACATGCAACCCTTTTAGTTTGCTGCTTCAGAATAATCCACCTATTCTAGGAAAGCATGGAGTCAGCCAACAAAAACTCCCACCACAACTGCAATCAGTCTCCTCGTGTTGAAATCTTATGCCATGCATAGCTCAGTGTTGGGAACGTGCCCCCTCTCTTCAGCTCAGCCTCCATCCTGACCTGTTAATCTGCTCTCACCTTCTTTGTGAATTTGTGATGGTAAGAAATATTTATCAAGTACTACACTGAGGCCATTTTATTAGGCTATACAGCATGTGTCGTTGCTATTTAAGTCATATAAACTGAATTGCTGAGCAGGTTGTAAAGGTCCTGCTGCTGAAGGTCTGCTGACAGACCTACTGTCTATTTCTGTAATTTTAAGTATTAGCTGCATGTCGGTGTCTTCTGGAGATGGAAGGCAGCAATCTTTTAACCAAATGACTGTGGTTAGTCAGTGTATTGCTATGCAGAGTCAGTGCATTACTATGCACAGCAGAACACAGCCACAATAGGCTAGATGTCAAAAGAGAATTACAAATGGTGCTTTGCCCCTCACAGTTGACAAAAACACCTGGTTTGTGCCTGCCAGCAATTTCTGTGTGTAAGTCTTCTGAAGTGGGCTCCACCACCACTGCACTACGACGTGAACAAGGTGAATAAAAACTTGCCTAGGCTCTGTTACAGAGGTGAGACTGACACAGAAACTACAACACAGAGCTTCCCGTGTTAAGAGGGAAGGGAAAACTCCAGAAGCCCGCAAGGATTTTGTGCCAGTGAAGATGGTCAATGAGGCAGTTCCTCGGTATGCCAACACAACAGCAGCGGTCAGTCTGCCTTGTCCAGAAACACAACGATTACTGTCAGGATCCCAAGGAAAACCAAGCTGGAGAGATGTTACCTATGACATCAGCACAGGCAGTGGGGAACAGAGGGGCTCTTCTGCCTCTTTGGAAGCATCCCCAAAATCACCCAGCTGAAGGCCACCATCCCCTTGGAGGGGAGGTCATCTGGGCATGTCACAACAGCCATGTCCACTGCCCTTCTTTCCACCCCTTCCTCCTGCCATGCTCTGCAATGCATGGATGCAGAAATACCCCTCACTGGACCACCAATGCATCCCTCCCCAGGACCTTGTGTGCTCTCCCTCCCTGCCACAGTTCCAAGGTGCCTTTGTGCCTCTCTGTTCCATGTCTCAGCTCTTGCTTTCTCTCCACTTCTAAGCTTCAGAAATATTTAATCACGTGAGGATTTACATTTAAACCAGTGCAGCAGGTGAAGCTGCATGCTGGGGAGCAGTTAACCCCTGCTACGTGCTACTTGCTGAGTGTGTGCTCCGACCACTGCGACTGCACTTGCACTATCAGCCAGCTGCCCTGTCCACTAGACTTTCTTGCAAGAGGAAGCAGAGAAACTAAAAAGGAGTCAATTTTTGAAAATAAATATCAATCTACTTTCTGTCTCACTCTCTTCACAGTGCTTTACAAGTAATGGTTAGACCTAGTATCTTCCATTCAGAATAAATAACAGTTGGAGTTATTATCTTACAGCACAGCACTGAAAGTCTCTTTGCCCTATGAAATCTCTCTGTAAAGTATTCTGAGCTGAGAGTGTACAAGCTCATTAAACAAACAGAGTGACAAAAGTGTTTCCTGTTCATATAATGCTCTTTATAAGCCATTATTCCCCTGCTGTTCTATAGGACAAAATATCACATGCAAAACTTTGTGAGCAGCAGAAACCAGGTAAAAACAGTTCCATTTGGTAAAAATATTCCCTTTTTATTTTGACCATTTCAATTTAATTTTCCTATTATTTGCTTACATTTTGAAGGAACACAACCCTCCATTAAACCAGAAATGAGAAGTCTTCTACTTAGTTAATTCCCTGGCACTTTCTTCCCTTATACAAAGGTCAAAACTTTTTGCAGTTTTGAAGCTCTTCCAGATTTCACTGTGCTGAGGGTATTACTAGAAAAAAACTCAATGTAGCCAGCAAAAACACCTTATTTTTGAAGAAATTACTTTTCTAATCAGGCATTTGCTCCCTGAAAATCTGTGGCCATCTCTCTGAGGCTGGGCCCTGCTGAACTGTAGCTGAGGTTCCTCCTCGGTGACTGTGCCTTAGGCACAGGGCTGGGGCCCAGTAGATGGCCCCCTTTGACAAGGCTCCACTGAGCAGGTCCTCCAGAGCTCATCTCATGCCACCTCCCCAGCACCTCTACCCAAGAGGAGCCCAACATTTTGAGATGACTATCGATTTTATAAAGATTACACCAAGCTACACTCACCAACGGTGCAAGATGAAAAATGTGCTGTCCTGCCTTCCCGATCAGCTGGTATTTCATAAACCCATAACAGTTCCTACCCTTCAGTAGGAAAAAGACAATCCTACCCACATCACAATTTTTCAGATTTTTCTTTCACCAATAAAAACTGTGCATTCCCTGTATGAGAAAAGCTCTCTCTGGTGCTCTGGTATTACAGAAAGGCTTTTCTCTCTGAGTAAGTCCAAGCTGCAGGGCTCCTTTACTGCATCAGCAGTATCATATTTTAGCAACATTACCAGTACTTTTTAAACTGAGACTGACTAACTCTTACATTGTCAAAGGATCTACTACTTCTCACAACCAATCTCTCTTCACTGAGGAATCAATAAAATAAACATTTTTAGTCTCATGGGTCAAAGGGCAATTTCTAGCCCTGTAAGAAGTAAAAGAAGAAGGTGCTGTAGCAAATTCAGGAGCTGATTCAAAGACAGCGAAGGTAATGCAAAGTTACCACTGCTATCAATAAGAGGTGATCAGACGATTACCTTTGATCTGTCAAATGCCATTTGATTTCTATATTCTAACCTAGAAAAAGCTAATGTTTCTAGGATGTGAAAAATAGCACGTTTCAAGTGATATGTTGAAATTTTCACCCCCACACCACAGCTATTACCCAATATGGTAATATTTGCATATATGAGCCAGACAATGCATTCTTTGCATGGTTTCATTTTCTACTCAGATCCTGAACCTTTGGGCCCTGATTACATTAAGCACATACTTCACTGTCACTCCCATTTTTCTTGGAGCCAAAAAATAGGCAAGCAAGAAAACTTAGAGGCATTTTCCTGAATGAGACAAACTTTCAATGAGAAAGACTTCAACTTCAGCAGGGACAAAGTTCATTGGCATTCAATGCTGATACAGCTTCCTTGAGTGGAAGCTACACTCTCACTCCAGCTGAGAACCTGGTCTTACATCTACCCATGTCAAAAGGTACCGAGCAAATTGATTTTGCTCTCCTGGAGACTTTAACCAAAAAATACTCATTCTGGCCATGCTGTTTTCCACCTGTGTCTCTACCTCTGATTCTCCATTTGCTCTGGTTACATCTGCACAGGCAATTTAACTCGCTCATGTCCATGCAAAATGTCTCTACGTGGCTCAGAAATTAAATCTAGCTCTTAAGCTCTGGCTTTTCTGGAATGCTGGCACACTGGCACTCTATAGATATGCCATATGGATACAAAAAGTAGCCAGGGATCTGATCCCAGGCAGGAACCTGTCCGGAATATGCTTTAGTCATATCAAAGCCAGTTTGTTTATGTATGTCTGGCTCCCAGGACAACTTTCTAAGCCCTTCAGCAGACCCAAATCTTTTAATACCTCAGACTCCCAACTGAATTTCCAGACATGTTCCTGAACTTTTTTCTGTCTGTCTTTCTGGAGAGGTGCTGAGTAAAGAAACTAGTCAGATAGCAGAAAAGTTGAAGCAGGGGAGACAACAATTGGCTGAAGTGGCTGCAGTATCGCAGCTCTTTCCTCCACCGCTCTCTGGACCCAAGAATGACACCCTGATGGTAAGTGTAGGGATTTGCACATAATTGTCCCAAAGCCTGGAATCAGCAGTATAGGTAAACATGCTTTAAAAGAGCTCCCATGACCCTTGAGTTTTCAGCATCTCTTTTGTCTTGGCCTTCCTTTCCCAGAAGTGCCCTGGAAGCAGGGGCTCCTTATTTATAGTCCCCCTGACTTTCACACTGGTCTTCATGCAACTCTTTCTGGAAACATGCTTTCTTCCCACATCTAAGCAAGGAATGTCGTAGCAATTTTAATTTTTTTTCTTTTTTAAAGTGAAATATGTTACACTGCCCTGTGAACAACTGCATTCATGGCAAGGCTGACTTTGAGAGGCACTGAGCCCTTGCTGCCCAGTGGCATCCACTAGCACAGAGAGAGGAATGGGAAGCAGTGGTGGCTGTTGGGAAGCACATTGAAATTCCAGCCTGGATGCCTGAATCATATGGCTTTTCTTTACAGATTTTTAGCTCCTGGAGGCCAAATGTGTCACATCTGTTCTGTGCACATTTGCAGGCTTCACTTATCAGCACACTGCAAAGATGCAGAGATAGAGAGAGGTATCTCTGGTGATTAAAGGAAAATCTGCCATGGAGTGTGTTCTAAATAAGTAAAAAAATAATCCTCTCTTGAAAATACTGGAAGGATAAGGTTAAAAGCTTCCTATCTCAGTTACCAATATAGAGATGGTATAATTATTCAGCTGTTTGCAAAGCTACTTCTCTACATCTTATAAAGCAAAGCGATGTCTTGTGACTGGCATCAGATGGGAAACCTAGAGCACTTGCACGTGATGAAAGGTGCTGAAAGGACAGCCCTAGAAAATTAAGTCCTTTCTGATCCACAAGGGATGATCAGCAATGGCAGCAGTCCTGGGCCATGCTGTTCATTCGGATGAGTTAATTCTCTGAGGAGCAAACTCAGCCACCACTTTCTAGCCCCATCTATGCCTCTTTGCAGAGTCAGACAGAAAGCTGTTTCTGCCACTTTTACTATAGTTCAAGGATATTTTGGCAACACAATCAAGATTGAGCAACTCTCTTGTAATATATTTATCATTATTGAGTATTTATGACAGAACCACTGTTTTTGAGAGCTTTTTAAAGAAAATATGGAAGAAGCATATGGAAGATGTCATTTAATGCTCTTTAGAGATGCCTGGATCACTTAGAAAGAGAAAAAACAAATTTAAGGTCCTTTCCTTCCAAGCCTTTCTGTCTTTGTTTTCAACAGATGTCTAATTTACAGAGGCTCATCACCACAGCCTATCTAAAGTCTTCTTTCCATAAAAATGAGATAGAGAAAACTGGTCTTTCCTCTTACAGATGAGAGACTGTGGTATGGAGAGACTACTGCACTTCTCCAAGGCAACACAGCAGATGTACAGCACAGAAGGGAGCATCACCCGAACCTGCAGAGTCCTCAGCTAGCAATTTTCCTCACAAATCCAAGACAACCAGGCTGATGAGACGCAAACGTAGCTCCTGGAACCCTACAGCAACTCCAGCACTTCTATGCCCCTCTCTCCCTCTCCTGCACACAGAGAAGAGCAGAGAACTAGTGCTCACCTGGTGGGTGCATGCTTCTGCTCTTCCTCTTCGTCCGTGTCGCTGCTGATGGTGATGACGCTGACGGCGGGGCTGGGGGTGTCGGGGATGACGATCGTCTGCCGCTGCCGCTCCCGCGTGCTGCTGCTGGCCACGTCGCCCCAGCCGCACGTGAGCGAGGTGCTGCAGGCAGGGCTGTTGTGCACCATGGCACAGCGGGGAGGGGTGTTCTCCTTCACTCGCTTGGACCGCTGGGGCGAGCTGATGGACTGGGAGGATGAAACTTCATAGGTGGATGCATTGCTGGAAACGGGGAAAAGTGTTAGCTGGTTAGAACTCTGGATGCTGAAGTCGCCCGTTGCCATGGTTTGTGAGTCCTGGTCTCTGATTCAGTAGCACTGATTTATGGGGTCTAGGAAAACTGCAAAATTGGCAGTCACTTCTTCAAAGAAGACAGTGTCTTGCATGACTTATTAATATAATTGGCTGAAAAGTAGTTTCTTTTAATAAAAAATTCAAATATGTTTTCCCTGGAAATTTCCAGATGAGAACTGCTGCCTCTCAGGAGTTTGCACTGGGAGGGTAAAGGCCAGCCACAAAGCCCAGACATACAGAACAAAGGCAGGCACAGCATGGCTGACACAGGAGGAAGAGCCACCCAAATAATAATCCCTTCCTCCTGCATCCTGCATGGATGCATCATGACCAGATACTTTTTGGCCAGAAAAAACTAGAGGTAAAGTTAGAATTTGTTGTGGAAAACCACAATCACTTATCAGGAAAACTGCTTTTTTAAACAGAAATGAATTGCTGTTTAAGAATCTTTTTCAATGAACATTTCCAGCTCAATAATTTATCCTCTAGGACACTGGTGTCCCATGGATGAGAGCAGGCAGATGGGAGGACATATACTCAGTTTTATTCCTATGTGAAGCAGCATACAACATATATAAATCAGAAAGAAATAAACAATGTATTTATTACACAGTAGAGAAACATTCCCAGTCTTCCTACTTCAACTTCCCTGCCTGACTAGTCAGAAAAGTGCCACTTGGATCAGGGATCCAAACACAAAACTATCGGCCAAACAGTGCAGTGTGGGTCTACAGATGGGGTTATTTACCAAAGCACACTGAATAAAGCCCATTTCACTCATTTCCCACACTTCCTTTCTTGGTCGTGTTTCTTTTTGCTATTGCAGAACATCTGGAGATTCAAAAAGGAAGAAAACCCCAAAGTTCTGGTTTTGTTCTACTGTGGGGCCTGGGCTGCATGTTCAGCCTGGCCCGAAAGCTAACAAAAGGAATAGGTGGCATCCATCAAAAGGAAGTCATCCTGGCAGTATATCACACTACACCAACTTACACAGGCTCTTTTGCATAACAAATGGGTGCACAGTAGCATTCAAAGTGCTTTTTGAATATCAATGAGCAGCGTGGAGTACCCTCCTCTCCAAAGGAGCACGGTTCCTCATTTGGCACAAAAAGAGTCACGGTCAATGAAGCTGTAGAAACCCTTTGCTCTGAGAGTGCCCCATTCCTCCTGGACACAGCCACCCCACCCTAAAGTGACAGGAGAGGGGAGGCCCTGCACAGGCACACTGGCTGCAACAGGCACTCTCTTTTGCTGGCTAGCTGGGGACAGAGCTGCCTCTCTATGTTATGAATAGACTAAGACAGCTGGAGCCCACCCAAAGTAAATCCAACATTAGAGAGCAGATAAATGGGAAGGATTTAAATAGTGGCCTCTTAACTTGAGTTGAACTGGTTGCGAACTCAGAGCCACTCTGGCACCAGTCCAGTCACCCAGGAAAACCACAAGCTCAAGTTTTTGCCACTGCACAAGTGGTGACCCATTTTGGTTTTCTCCCCTACACTGTTTTGTGTTTTTTCTTTTAAAAAAGAAGTGTGCTAGTTGCACAGCCCAGAGGACCTACTCCAGAGCAGCTGCACATACACCTTGAACAGCCTTGTCCTCAAAACAGGATTACAGTGCTGTGACAGGCACTGCAACCATCCTACCATCCGAGCTGTGCAAGAAACCCCAGACTCCTCCTTCCAGAGCCAAATGGTCCTACCGAGAGATGACAGATGCTAAGGACTGCTCTGTATGAGATATCCTTATAAAATGCTCCCTGTTTTATGCTGCCATAATTGTAATAAGGCCAGAGTATAATAGTGGATATCTGTTGCTGGTGTGGACTGTTGAAGACAGGGGCTAACGACCTATGTTAGGAGCAAGAGAGCTCAGGTGGCCTAAAGCTACCCCAGTCCTCCACTCCCCGTGGCAATGAAGTTCAGAAGACTGTCATCACCCCACTGCTTTAGAAAGGGCAGATCTTGTGTGCACACATCAGGCGCACGCTCCTGAAGATGCAGCCCCCTCAAGGTGCAGACGCTGCACCTCGGGATTGCTTCTTCCAGAGGATGTGGGAAGAAAAGGTGTGGCAACTGGGCACTGCGTCACACTGACCTGAGAATACGGTTATGTTTTTAAATCATCCTGACTGCAAGGCTCTGGGTAACTGAAGCAGTGTAACAACCTGTATGAACAGGGCCTGAGCCTCCCATTCTGCATCTTCCCCAGCCACTAACTCCCACACAAAATTAAGCTCGCTGGGTATAAAACACCCCTGACTACCTCATTGGTACTGAAGAGGTGAGGCAGTGAAGAGCCCCATCACAGAATGTGTGATCTAATCCCTCATGGGCTGTGGAACAAAACCTCTTTTGCCCCACAGGAGTCAGCGAGCACCTCTCTTGCCAGCACGCCGGCATGGCGGGGAGAAGCAGCCAGGCTGGAAGCTCCGGCACTCACCGTGGAGCCGACTGGTGCTGCTTGCTCTTCCTGGCGGAGGCAGTGGCAGGTGGCTGGCGCATGACGTGAGCGACGCCCACGTTGACGGGCTGGGCGGCGGGCAGGGCCACGTGGCTGGCCAGCAGCGTGGGCTGCTGCATGATGGGGTTGTAGTGGCTGCCGTGGGCGTGCGTGTTCCTGCGCAGCGGGGACACAGGCACACGTTGAGAATGCAACCGGCGGCTGCTCAGCAGGCTCCTCCACACAGCCTCCCACCACCCTTCACCGAGGTGCCCTCTCCTCCAGGGCCTGTTGGGTTCCCAGCCCTCCCAGGATGGAGCGTTTTCCCCAGGGAACAGCCTGAAGGAGTGGTGTGGGCACAGCATTCCACTCCAAGGGCATGGAGCAGAAGTCTCCCACAGCTGTCAGACAGTGGGGTCACAGGCTGCCACCGTTCTCCCCTCAGCCCTGTAGCCTTGCAAGAGCCCAGCCCTCATGCCTCCTCCAGCAGCTGTGGGTACTTCAGGGCACCTCCAAGCACCTCCTGTTTACCTCCAGTCTGCCAGCGGTTGGGTGCCTGCCATGGACTCCGGGATGACGGTCGCGTGCTGGACAGAAGTGTGGGTGGCCACCCCGGTCAGCTGCTGCCAGGCAGGAGGGAGCAGGATCTGCTGAGTGCCACTGGGCCATGCTTGCTGTCAGACAGAGGGAAAGCAATTCCTTAGCAAAAGGCATCGAGCACCGAACACGAGCGATGGTCCACACTCAGCTGGGGCCCCTAATAGTGATCATGGTCATACTGCACAGCTCCTACCACCTTTCAGTCACAGAAGACAAACACTGTTAGGAAACCACAGTATAAGCAGGAATAGTTATAAATATAGAGAATGCAAAGGAGGGGGTGAAAAAATCCTTGCCATACAAAGCAGCAGCTGTGTTTTAGGTTAAACAGGGAATGGAAGGGATCAAAACTTGCTGGCATTTCAACCCGAACATCAAATTTTTTAGCACATTCTAATTTTGACTCTCCAGATCAGCCGGGCACTATGGCTCCATTGTTAATTTCCCCTTTCTACAGCCAGCTTACTTTCTCAAGTAATGCACAGCTGCACATTGCATACCTGTCCTCTCCATGTGTTCTTCAACTTTTTCCCCCCTCTTACAGGGCAGAAAATCTCTGCCCTTTGAGTTGAGCCATCATTCTGCTATACAATCACCCCTCCAGCTGTGCTGCCACAGGCATGACTCAGGTTGTCCTGCTCCAGTGACTCCACAAAAATCAGATGATTGTTTTTTGGACTTGGAAAACCTTCTTAGCTATGTGCTGCCCAACTGTGGCTCTGGCAGCTTTTCGCTGCTGGGCTGAGGAACTCAGGAGTACCAGCTACAGCCCACCTTAGTTCCAACCTGCACTACTGTACTGGACCTGTGTTGTGTTATCTCACTGCTCTAAGGAAGCTAAATTTGAGGGGAGGCTTCTTCCAGACATGCATTTATCCCCTTCTCCACCCTCACAAAGATCATGTTAACTGTCCCTATGATTCCCTCCTATCCTTCTGTACACAAACCCCAAAACAATCCACCCTGCAAAAAACCATTTTTCCCAATTCTACTCCTAAGTTTGATCATCTTGTAACTTTTTGTGTTGCTGAGTTACATGAAAAGGCTGCTATAGTGAGGCCTCTCAGCAACATCTGCACAGGATGGAGAGTCACAAGGCTCCTGAGAGCCCTTCATCTAGGGAGCCACAACCATGGTGATGCTTGGAGCAGGTAAAAGGATGAGGCAAAGGCACAAAAAGATCAGGGAGGAAAAAAGCATTCTTATTATTCTCTTTTCTTTTTTTACCTCAGCTTTGCTTTAAAAGAGGGGACTGAACTACTGTTGAAGTCAATCCCAGGGGACTACCTGGATTTACTTGCAGACAAAACTGCTTCCTCCCTTTTCAGGAAGGGAATGGAACAAATCTAAGCTCCTTGTCTGACTGCAGTGCATAAATTTAGATGCAGTGTCAGGGCCTAGGCACAAATTCCTCACTTATTAGGTAAGGATCACTGAATCATTTAATCTGCAGATAAGACTTGTCTAGGCTGATCCACCAGCACTGTGTGCTGTGCTTACACATAGAAGGCTTGTCCTGGCAGCTGCAGCCTGTTCCCAGTCAGTGCATTACTATGAAATTTTGGTGGGGTGGTGAAGCAATGCTCTGGCCCTTGTCCTCAGGAGCTGGTGGGTCCCCTGGAGTGACCATGCTCATACTCCGGATATAGAGCAGGAACAACTAATGGAATAACATTTTGAAAGCCAGTGGCAGGACCTCTGTAAGACGTGTTGCTGGGAAGGAGTTAAAAGGAGAGAAAATCAAGAATTCAGGGTGTTATTCAAGGGCAGGGGACAGTTCTGGGTCACACCATGGAAGCCTGCTGGAAAACTGTACAGCTTTGCCTCTTCTGACATCTGAAGCCGCAGTGAGCTGTGAGTAAAGACAGGATCAGTCTCCTTTCACTGGTCTCTGTGCGTACAGTATGTGGACCACACTTGAGAGGATGAAAAGAGACCCAGAGAAGTTACAAACAAGTTACTTTAGCCACTGACCCTGCATCTTGCAGGCTGCTTGCTCTGCCTTGCGCTGCCTAGCTCCATGCCACAGGCTGCAGACACACAGCTGCCAGACATGATGCTCAAGCTCTGTCAGTGCCTCCTGCCCTGAATCCCTCTGTCCCTCATCTGGGACAGCTGGTCTGGTACAAAATGCACAGGGAGAACTGGATGCCAGCTGCACTGGGATGCAGTAAGGCTTTACCAGCCACAGGCATCCTGAGGAGTGCAAACACAAAAAACTGCCGTGTGCTGGGCAGGGGAAAAAGCCTGACAGCGCTACACAGTTCTGGGAGCACAAGGAGCAGCATCATGCCTCATCAGTGGGACAAATAAAGCAGGGGACAGACAGAAGTGGGCTCTGGAGGCGCTGCACTCTCTGCTGGGGCCAGTCCCTCTCGCAGTTGCAGCAGTCACACGGCCCAGGCTGAAGAGCATTAGATAAGCAGCTGTGCATGAGAGGAACAGCTCTCTGCTGGGAGAGAGACACGCAGCCGTCGAGATCAGATGTGACTACAATGCATCACAAAGAAGCTGTGTTTTTCCATTCAGGAAACTGGAATTGGGTACAGATTTGTTTATCAGACCAGCTGCTCAGCCCGAACCGAGCGAGGCCCACGGACACCAGATGCCACCAGCATCAATCAGAGCGCTCTGCCATCAGAGACAGCTCGCATTTCTCATTGCGCGAGACAAACAGGCACAGCAACAGGCACATCTCCTCTTTTATTACATCAAAAATTAAAAATCTATGCAAGTGAGGAGTATTTCTCAGAAACAGCCAGAATTCCCTTTTGGAAGTGACAGTGAATGAAATGTCAGTAGAAGGTATGAAAGGGGACGCCCATGAAACAGGTGTTCACGTGGCAGAGGCAGCACTGAAATTGGTAACCTGTAGGCAGGAGGGTGCTCAGGAGGAGCTTTACTACCAAACATTCCTCACTTGCATAGAGCCCAACAAGTCCACCATAAGAAGAAAGAAGGAGGAGGTAATGAGATCTTTCAGGATCCTGCTGTCTTTGAGATGTTTCAGATCCAACCCTCACCCCTTCAAGCCCCAAAGGACAGCACACCACAGGAGGCCTGGCAGAATGGTGGGGGCATGTAAAGCTAGCATGTAAAGTGACCTCCCTCACTCACTGTCTTGGCTGACTTCTTCCACAAGCAAGAGGTGCCAGCCACTGAGCACAGACTGCTCATGGCTTTTGTTTCCCTGCCTCTTAGGCTCTTCTTTCCCACCAAACAAGGGAGGTGGCCCATGCCAGTTGTTACAACAGGCTGCAGCAGAGATCGGTTTGACGTTTCAGACAAGCTCTCTGACAAAGGCTCTGCTATTGGGAAGGGGCAGGGCACGCTGGCTGATGGAAATCACACAGGCTGCAAGCTGCATTTTGATCTGTCTTCACCAGATAAGTGTGACTGGCAGCTGGCAAAGGAAGGCAAGAGCACCAACAGTCTTATCCTAGCAGTGCAACACACAGGCGTAAACCCTGAAGTCTGCTGGTTCCTGACTGCATATGAATGTGCTGGCGTGGCAGATCAAACAAGTCTGAGACAGAGACGTGCCTTTATAACTAGCTGGTCATCTTTTCCAGCTTGCACAACTTAGTTTTGAGTATGCTAGGTGGTTTTTTCCCTGTCTGGTATCAGCAGAGGTACCATGGTGCCAGCTCAGAAACAGTTGAGGCAGATTCACTGAAGCCTGCACAAGGAGGAATGAACTGCTCCTCTGGTTTGAGGAGCTGGGGTACCCCTCAAGGATGTGCATGTAATCAATAATACCCATTCCTGTTTGGCTTTTTTTTTTTTTAGGAGGAACCATGCTTTTCCTATGAGAACATTTCAGACAATTGTGCCAATAAGAACTGCTGACAAGGAGAGCTCCTTGAGTGTGGGGCCCTTGCCTCTGCCTCCTACATCTCTCTCATACCTCACGAGCAGAGGCCTCATAAAACAGAACAGTGAAAACTTAAAGCATGAAAGGTATTTATCAGCAGCATGCAATTCATCAGTGCAATTCCTGGCTGTAAACTACCCCCAAGATTTCGAGTTCAGGAGGATGCAGGAGGTCATTATAGGTTCCCTCTCAGAAGAGGCCTGACACTGCTTTCCCTGAGGCTTTCCCACAGATTTCAGTAGAAAAGCAGAAAGAAAAAGGGTTTTTCCAGTGGCTTTTGCAACTTTGATATAGTCTTTGAGCTGAACAATGAGCTGGGGGAGATTTTGACATTTCAGAGAAAGCTGCAGACCCATATACTGTTGCTCAAGTCTCCGAACTGCACCACAGAAGGCCCTGAGAGAAAGCTTCTCTCCTCATCCTCCAAGAGCTAAACAACACAGTAAATACCTGCTGAGCTTGGTGCCTTTAGAATTCCTTACCTGTGCGAGGAGTCCTGGCTGGATCTGAAGAGGCTGGGCCCCAGGAGCCTGAGTGACAATGGGAACGGCGTTCTCCATCCGAACCGAGTACCCAGCGTGCTTCGAAGGGGAGGCTTGTAACCCTGTTCCACCAGCACAGAAGGTACAGCATAAGCCACCAGCAGCATTGCCAGGAACAGGGGCTGGCTCTCAGAGGAGCCTAAAGGCACTCGCTGATGTCCACTTAAATTGCCATGTTCAGTCCCTCTGAATAATCAGCTATCAGAGTGCCACCTGTGCTACCCTGGCCCAAAGACGTCCATCAAATGTTCACAAACATGATACGGGCATAAGGGTGCAGAAAAGACATTTCCAAAGGCACTAAGGGATTAGCTGAGTTTGTATTTTAGGGTACCTCAAGCACATGGGAAATATTGCAATATTACAATGTGCACAGGCAGAAAAGGAACAAAGGGGAGTGAATGGCTTCTCTTCCCCATATTCTCTGGTTTAACAACAAGAAATGGTCTTTATCAGCCAAAACCCATTGCTATATGAGAATGATCTCTTTTCACCAAAGTGGGATGGGAATCCAGAATTCCATACTCCCTCAGCCTTGATGGGGACAGATGATTTTCTCTAGCACAGTTTCTTGGGACTCATATTTGAAAGGCTCTAGCACACCCCAAACTCCAATCACTGCTGGCTGAGCCCCACATTAGCCGAACTGAGCTGGAGGAAGCTTCCCTCTCCAGCACCTCAGTGCATGGCACAGCCTGTGCTGCCTCCTCTACTTTGGAGCCTTCTCAAAGCAGCAAGCTGAGGATGGTCTCTTACATACTCCACTTCTGAAGTCAAACCCTTGAGATGCATTTTAACTACGCTGAAGAGGTCTAGCTAAACTTCTCTAGTTCAAAAGAGCTTTGATAATCTTGCAGAACATTTAACAAGTGCCTGGAGACTAATGCACAGACAGGCTTGTAGAAATGAAGAGCAGAAGTTGCACCAGCTGAACTGAGGTCTATTTAGACCACTTCCTACAGACATTTGGCAAGTTTTCCCAAATTGCTACAGCATATAAAGTTAACAGAAGGACAAGTGGTTAACACTGAGCATCTCCCAAGTTGTCTGACAATAGTTCCTTCCACTAGTATACACAGGCAGAGCTGTTTGCAGCAGGGCTGGAGCTGAGGGAATTGTCCTCATAAATGGTCATGGCCTCTGTTATGGGGGAGAGCCCTCATATCCAGCAGCACCACACTCCCTGCTGCATTACCCTCCCAAGTTCCCCTTTTAGCAGTCGTGTCACTGAGGAGTGACAGTATGACCCATTACATACATATGTACTGATTTACTGGTATTGTGTGGGAAAGCTTTCAAGTTTACCAAAGTATGGCAGAAGAGCCTTAAACTTTATTCAGGGCAAAGAATGACAAGTACCACATATTCCCCCCCAGCCCCTTCTCAGCATCAGCTGCCTCCAGCTCAGGATGTTAGAGGTGCCTGCAAGATCCTCTGCCAACGCAAACACTTCCATCTGCAACAACCTCGCTGCTCTGATTTACTCGGCCAGCCCTTTTTTCTGCCACATGACCTGCACTGAGGAAACCCATTTCCAACAAGAGCTGGATGAAGCAGCAGGCCAAGACCTGGTGAGGCTGTCACTTACCTTGGAAGCCTGGTGGGCAGACGATGAGGGCTTGTTGCAAGGGGTCTGGCCGGGCACAGATCTGCGCTGTTCCCGTCTGCAGGGGCATGCTCCGCTGGGCCACCGCAGCCATGGACGCCGCTGAGGGCTGGTAGAGTGCAGATTGGTAATTTAGTATGGAGACCTCGGGGTTGGCTAAGGAAATAGTGGCACTGGAGGAGGTGGGAGCCAGGTTGGTGGTCTAAAGGAATGACGGGAATTAAAACAAAAAACAAACAAAAAAATGAGGGAGATGGGTACGCTGGAAGAAGCAAAATCCAAAAAATAATAAAGTAAAATAGTGTAAGATAAAATAAAAACCAAGACAAAACAGCAAACAAGGGGTAGAACAGGACACTGAGGAGCAAAGAGACAAGGGCAGTGCTGGGGGAAGGATCACAATCTGCCTGAGTGTGCCACTGCTGTGCCATGCCATGGGACCCCTGGCCACATGGCACTGCTTGTACTGCTCAGAGACACAGCACATTCCCTACAGCAGAACTGCAGCCCCACGTCTCACCCAGCTGGCTCTGATTTGCAGCATGATGAAGATGGGCTCAGAAAGTGCTGCTGTCCACAAATCACATTGTTCACTCGTCATGTACGTAGCTCTAGAAGCTGCTCACATTTCTTAGGTAAAATAGACTCAGCACCTCCATGCCCTATGAATTCTCATCCTGAGAAGGAAAATCCATTCTGGCCTTTCCTCTTAGATACCTTGTATCTAAGATGGCACATGCCCTTTGAACTACGTTTGGAATTTGAAGTAATCAGAAGGCATAACAGGAGGTAATGCTAATACTTGCAAAGTCCAAACTTCACTTAAATTGTCCTTAACATCTCTTAGAGCAGGAACTCCAGTAGGGGATGTTTCAAAGCCAAAAAAATCAGCCCAGAGTTCTGTAAAAATCTAGAAATCTGAAGACTTTTTTTTCTTTTTTTAAATTTGGACTGAGTCTAACTGTTGCAAGCAACTAAACAGCTCTGCCACTGCTCCAAATATATATTCTTAACATGTATACTAGGGAGCCAGACACTACCAGACCAGAGCCCATCCTTCCCCTCTGTCCAAACATGCCAGCAACACTGCTGGAGACGGGTCAGACAACACTTTCTCATGGTGAATGTACAAACCCAGGAGGAGGCTTTGATCAAGGTGCAGGAGCGAGCAGACTAAGCATTTTGCACCGCCCTGGTTGCTACTGGACCTACGCTGCACTGCCACAGCCACAGCCATGAAGGATGTGACAACAAAATATTTCTTCCTTCTCCTGATCCCCTCTCAGTGCAGGAGCTGTGAAGTGCAATCTGCTCTCCTGTGCAACACACTGAGCAGCACCACAGCAGCTCCCATACTCGTAATCTCAGAAGCCATAACTGGAAGGAGGCAATCCCCAGATATTTCACAGACACAGGAAACAAAAGAAAGCCAAGACAAGTGGTATGTTGAGGAGAATTGTGAAAGGCTGAGAGCTTGTTCAAACTAAAATACCCTTCCAGGAAATATTTCTTCCAATTCTTCTAGGAACATTGGGCACACCGGTTCTGCTCAGAACACACACCCCTTATGAGAGTTCAGAAATGACCATGGATCTCCCCAGCCAACAGCTGATCTTAATGTCAAGTGAAATGCGAGGAAATGAAAGCAAGTCTGCCTTTCCTACAAGTAACTGTGGTACAAACGGTGTCTCTGCCCTGCAGCTGGGGCCTAGGGGAGCACGTAGCACGCATTTCTTTAGTCAGCACCTCAGAAACAGCCTAGAAAGGGAACTGGTGTTTGTAACTAGTACCCTCTCACACCAAGTCATGACCTATCTCTGTCTGTGCCTGCCTGAATTGTTTCAAAAGGCCTTCTGTGATCACATGTATCAAGACCTGAGTCAGAAGTCTGGTTTTCCACTGACACAGGAGCATCCTGCACATCTACACAGACTCCTTAAGCTCCCTTGCTTTCCAAACACCATTTCCGCAATGCCACCTGCAATCTCTAGAGTGAATCTTGAGCAGCCTGTTCCCAAAAGGCTTCAAAGCAGCAGCTATTTCTTGAGCTTCAGTCTCCTAGAGCTCTCCCTGGGGAGTTTCCTTTCACTGCTGTAATACAGTACCACAGCAAACAACTTTGCCTGTTAGTCACATAAAATTTGTTAACGCAGCACCCCCCAACACTGGGGCAAGTAAAACTAATACAAAGCATGATTATAAAGCCAGAGCCCACCAAACTGGAGTGCAATGTGTTCACAGTGGGGGCACATGCACATGGTCCCCACATCAACTTTGGTCCCTGGAGTAAAAGCAATGAGAGATAAGAATAAATATTATCACTAAACTCTTCTTTCCTGTTGATCAGTTACAGTGCTGTATCTGTTACAGAGGGTTTAAATTCATTTTACTTCAATGCCAATTAGAAGAAGAGCTGTAAGACCACAAATACTTCTGCCTGACCCAGGGAGTGAAGTACTGCTTGCTGCATTAAGGGACTAATGAGCTTTTCCCCATAGCAACCTCCAAAGTAAGCAGGATTTATCACCCCAACAACAACATAAACAACGAGGGCAACATTTCACCATCACACAAAATGTCACAAGATTACTGCTTGCCTGAAAAAAAGAGAATGAGGAGAAGAGCAGAGGAAGGAGAGTAAAAAGGCACCATCTCTTGGCAGGCATGTTAAATGGGATGCTACTTTGCTTTTCATCTTCTAGGCCCTCCTGACATAAATGTTTCAAGCATTGGCTGCTTGTGATTGATGCCCTCACCTGGTTGTGGACTGTGTTGAGCTGGTTGTTAAAAGTCATGGTCAGGTTGGTCGATGTACTTGGGGCTACGTGGGTGATGAATGGTGTCTTGCTCTGGTTCACTGTGTCGTACATATTCACCCGCCGCTTGCAAATCTCCATGTTCTGGAAGCAGGACTTGACACTGCGCAGGGAAAGAGGGGCAAGGAAGGCAGAGAAAATCAACCAAGCGACTCACACAGGTAACAGTTCATCACAGGGGCCCTGCAATAGGTCTCCACGGCAGGCTTAGCACTTTCTAGGCTCTTAAAGCCCTTTGCTATTTTATGCAGGTCTCTCTTAACCCGAGAGAGTCAGATTAACACTGTACTGAAGAAGGCCAGGATGAGAGCAGCTGCCCTGGGACTCCTGGGTGCTCCCACAGGTCTCTGCACTGCAATACAAGTCACAATAGCAAGCAAATTGGTTGCTCTTTAGGGGACAGGGCAAGAAATACAAAGTGGCTATATTAAAAGACTGAAAGAGACTGAGAGCAAGAAAGAAAGAAGCTCTTTTTTTTCCTGATGATGGAGCCTAAGAGGAAAAGAAAACTCATGCTTTTTGCCTCAGCGTAAGCATAAATAAAGATAGTTTTATGTGTCTTTTGCAAGGAAGAATTTTACTGTTCTTGATCACTGAGACCCCCTAAAAAACTCATCCTTGTTCCTTTTAAGCAGTTGAGCTGAGTCCAGCTAAGCAGTTAAAACATTGCCCCTGTCTGGCTAAACGCTTGTGCAGATGCTTATCTTGAAGCATGACATCTCCTCTTGCAGTCAATGGGACAATTCATATCAAAAAGTTATTCCAAAGCAAATTCCTCAATGCCCCAAGGGAATCTGGTTCTGAGGTTATCTCACACTGAGAACTGGATCTCTGGGGGAATGATTACAGCTTCTTCCTCTACACTGACTTTCCCTTAAATGTTATCGATATAGCAATGGAAATTTTGAGAAGTATCCTATTTTGTGCCCCAGTAAAGGAAATTAAATACTCTCTACTATGCTAGAGCACAGTAGGCATCTGGTAGATGAAACTGTCCATATTTCATTAATTAGAATACCAAAGCATACAGAGGTTAAGAGACAACAACATGGTGAACCTGGGCAACACTGTATTTTTAGTACAATCTCGCTTTTGATATCTGAAAACCAATACAGCTTTTCCACAATTCTTCCACAATAACTGTTTTTACAAATGTGACCTCAGAGTCTGAAACACAACCCCAGAAAATATAAAGGTATTTATTTTATTTCCATTATCCCAACATGGAGAAAGAGAAATTCCAAGCAGTGAAAATTAGCTGTATGCTGACCGTTTTGTAATGATCTCAGCTGTTGGAGGTAAGGGGTAAATCCTCACATCACTTTTAAGAAACAGTGTCCCTTCAAAAGAAACAACCTTATATGATCCCTAAGGTTGATGAAGAGGACTTGGATATTTTTATCCCTGTCTTGTCTCTTACTCAAATGGTCATCTCTCTTATCCTACAAGTAATATCTTGGTAACTGGATCTGGGCCATAAACACCTGCAGACAAGCCAGGCTCAGGACACTATGCACAGCTGCCCATTATGTGCATTCACTTCCAGAACTATACCTGTTGGTCACAGAACATCCAGCAAAATCAAACACTTATCAAATAAATGCAGAAGTCTATTGGATCACTTCTTTTTAGTCAAGTATGAATATAATTCTCCCTGCACAAAGAAGAAAGCACTGGGAAGAGTATAGGTTCTGTACATGGTGAATAGTGTGTGTGTTACCAAATGGTTTTATCTAACAAGATGTAAGCTCTACAAATGCAATACCATGTTCTCTGGCTTTACTTTAAAAAAGGGTGGGAGCAAAAACCAGCAGGGACAAAGGAAAACAGACAGAAAGTCTGAGGAGTACTCAGTAATTTAAGAGCCAGGAAGTTAAATATGTGAAATGGGAAGCTAAGCTTACTTTGTTGTCTCCTTGTAAGAAAGCAGAACAGCCCCTCCTGCATTGCTTGAACTTGCAGCCTCTCTGAAACGTGCCACAGCAGAGATTCCCTCCAGAAGCTACAGCTTCCATATATTCTCACTTTTTCTGCTGCCCAATTTATTTCCAAGAGAGATTAGAACTCCCTGCATCTTTCAAGGCTTTGAAGTTTCTGTTCTCCAAAGCACAAGTAATTACAGACAAAAGCTCCATCCACTTGCCATGTTGGTTACAGCTTATTGCTCTCTTTGCCAGTCACTGTTTCCAGCGTGGAGGGGCTTGCAGGGTTACACACCCAGCTGGCACACACTTGGTATTCAGAGACGTGATGCTGAATTCTTTATTTGGCTAAAATTCTCACTGCTGTTGGCCCCAGTGATATTTTCAATCTTTCTGGGGCTTTGCCTGAGCAGCCACAAGTGAGCACTTCAAAAATGAAGATGTGGTTATGGACTGTTGCGTTAGTGGAAAGATTTCTGACGGCAATGGATTAGGTCACGAATCTCTCATATCTTACACAATCAGTTGTTGCACAGTCAGAAGGACTGTTGCAAATTAAAAGACTTTTCTCTATGATGCTCACTCAGTATTTTTGCTGTCATATTTTATTCATGATTTTTTTTAATATGGAACTTTACTTTTTTCCTGTTTAGCACAATCATGCCCCATCTTCTTTTCATTTATCACTTACTATCTATTTATAGGTAACAATGCTCAAAGATGGCTGTGCAGGCTAAGTCTGGGTCTACATAGATCGTGCACCCACTACCTTCTGGCAAGCAGATGCTCTTATCTTGTGATAGATGTAACAAAAAGGCAGCTACAGCTCCTTCAAAGGGGTAAAGCTACCTTAAACAAACTCAAAATACTGCAGCCACCCATACAGGCAGGGGAGCTGACACAGTTACCTGTTGCTCTGCAGCACAAAAACATACTCTGCAGCTCTTCAAGCAGCCCCCTTTAATTTTGTACCTGAGCTCCTGACAGCCTCCAAAACACTCATGCAAATGGCATCCAATGAAGTACAGCACTGTGCCAATAATTGTTCTCCTGTCAAGGGGAAGGGACAGCCTGTGAAAGCACCTGGAACTGCCAAGTGCTGTAAAGCAGGATGTTCAAAGCTAAGTGTCCTGAAGGCTTTGCAAAACTCCCACTATGTGTCTGCCTTCTCCACTTACACCTGAGAAGCCTGTCCCTATGTGAACTGGACATGGGCAGTGGGCTGGGGACAGGCATCCTGCATTTCAGGCTGCTGTGCTCTGTGGTGCAGCCTTAGGAGAAGGGCAGTCAGGCTTGAAGACGTGACTTCTTCTCATCTCCACCAGGCAGTGGAGCCTGTCCTCATTCTACATGTGTCAGATGAGGTCAGAACGTGATATTTAAGGCGACATAGGTGGACAACAACCAAGCTGAAAATTTAACTCCTCGTCCTGGTTATGCCTGTAAAACAGCCTGCTGCAGAACAGCTCTTCCCTTAAAAAGCAAACAGCCCCAAGCCGACTCCTGGCACGATGGGAAGGTTCTGGGAGGAAGGGTCGGCTCCCCACTGCAGATAAGGTTGATTACTCCAGTAACAATCAGGACTATATTACTTTGAAATAGACTGATACTTTCAGCACTAATTGCATAATTTCTCCTGCATTTTAATGCAAAAATATGTAATTACTGAATATTTACATAATTAATGTAGACACACTGCAGCGTTTTAAATGCCAAGCACCTACAACACAATTCTTGCAACCTTGAGTTGGCAATCGTATTCTTTTTTTTAAGCAGGAAAAGATTAAAACTTAGGGATTAAACATCTTAACAAAGCCCCTCAGATACACTTGGCCTCCACCACAACCAGCTCTCCTTTTCACCCCTCAATTCAAAACCCAAGAGGAACAAAAACCACGTACTGTGTGCTGTGAGGGAAGTCGAGCAAGTGTGTCATGGTGACAAAAGGGTGGCTCAGAGTTTCAATGGGTGTTATCCTCTTATCCGCGTCTATCGTCAACATCTTCTTCAACAGATCTATGAACTCCCGCCGGTCTGCCTTTTCCACCAACATATCGCTTCCTTCCAAATCCGTTGTCATGTTCACCTAAAGGAGAAGGGACAGGAGTGAGCGCTAGAGGGGAAGAGCAGATGGTCAGGTGTCCAGCAAACTGTGTTTACTCCTCCTGGGAGCACACGCCCTGCGAGCCTCCCCATCTAAAGGAGTAGCTGCTGAAGAGCCACACCAGACTCTGTGGTGGCCACTCATCTGGCTCATGCATGTCACATCTCCAGACAGACTGTTAAGTGTTCAGCTCGCCTGGGTCAGTGGCTAATGAAACACTTAGTCACCCTCCACTGAAGATGAACAGCTTCCATGTGGTAGCAGGCAAGCTCTGATAATCACAGTATTTATCATATACTGTGCCATCAGATACTTATCTATGTGTCCTATGGGCAAAAAATATATAAAATACATAAAAATTGTCAGTAGGTTTATGAGAAACATCCCATTCATGTATCAGGTGCCAGGAAAAAAAGACTTGTTGTATTATTTCATTAATTATCCAGTCTCCTCAGATTCCAGTCCTCCATTCCTGCACGTTTACATGTTTTACTTGCTACAATGTCTAGACCTTGCTAGCACAAACTTCAGTTTGGTGCTAGTGGTGGGCCAGTTTTGCACACTGGTTTGTCAGCACAAACTCCTGTCACAGGAGTGGATATGCTGGGATTAGCTCTCACAACGACATGGAACTGACACAGTGAATTAGTACTTCCCATTCTTCCCCCAGCCAGCCACGTTTTACAGTGAGCACACTCTTCTGTGGCCATGGTGAATATTTCCACTGTCACCCTTTAACAAATGGAAATATTAAAGCACAGAGAAAGCAAGTGACTTGCCAGCGGTGATACAGAAGAGCACTGGAGAGACAAGAGAAAATGCAGGATTTCAACACTCAGAGACGTGCCTTAGCCACTTTCCAAGGCTGCTTTAATACAGCACACATACCCCTGTGTGCAGTCACTCCTACAAAGCAGCATGTAACAGTGAAGTTGGCAGGCATAATCCTGGTATTTTTCAGGAGCTAGCTCCAGAATGGGATACACAGAGAACTTCCATAATTCCCTTTTGTTAGTGTTGCTGGAAAGCATGTGAACAGTCTTGCTGGTTACTCACCAATGCTCTTACCTGTGCCATATCATCCAAGCAGTTGAAAATATACTTTCTTGCTTCCTTTGACTTAATCCCCGTCTCTGCCTCATGATCATCTGGTGTCTGCTCAAAACAGGACACAGGCATTGACCAACACTGCCCTGCAACCAGCTGCAGATTATGTGCTACTTCCCACATGTGCCTCATCCCGTCCTCATCAGGGACCATCGTGCCTCTCTTGCCTGACCAGACACCATTTACATGATCCCCACCACGGTTATGTGACATCTTTTATGTCACAAGGTGATTTATCTCTTCTATTTCACTTCTGAGGGTCCTCCCAACTATGGTGGGTCTCTTACATCCACCCTGGCGTGAGGTACAGCATCCCATCCCAGTCAGAAGCCCACTGGCCTCTCTCCTTGGGGACAGCATGCAGCCAAACCCACTGGCACAAGACACTCAGGGCTCAGCTGCTTTACTAGAGGTTTTGACTGCAGAATTAAAATTCTTGCCTTTTCTTCCCCCCACAATGAGTTAGATATTAGAGCAAAGTCTGCCCACTACACACCAAATCATTGCCTACTTAGAGGGAGATTTCCAGGTCAGCTCTGGACTTAAATTTCCTACATTGCAATGCCAAGCAGGTGTATTATAAGCTCCAAATTTTGGGGATGTCAGTTTTACCATGGGCAGTACCCACCCCAATGTCTGTGCTGCACTGCAAAGAGTAGAAACTTAGGCTCTGAGGTGACCTGAATGTCTCCTCACTTCCAACCAACAACTGCAAGGTAAAAGAAACAAGGGAATGTCTTCCTACCTTCAGCCTCCACAAGGGATACGGTGAGTCTGTATCCCTGTTGAAAAACCTCGTCGTCTTTGTCCCTGCACTTAACAAATACTCTGCTGGTAAGCCCTGCGTCTGTGAAATGTAGCGAATCTGTAAGAGAAGGATGAGAGGTCACTGTTCGTCCTGTGGAGATCTCTGGAGGTCTTCCTTGAAGGAGTTCAGGAGGCGTTTGAACCAAGAGAACAGACAAAAAAAGAAGATGTAGCACGTAGAGAAACTTCACCCTGAAAAACTCAGTGCAAGGAATGAGAGGAAGAAAATTTCTGAATGGAATTCCCTCCATTTATCACATACATCACTGGAAACTCACCCTTAGAATGCACTCCCACAAGGCCTAAGGATGAAAAGTGGGAAGTTCCTAAATTCTTAAAGTTCAAAGAGAAGGACCCACACAGCGATTTCAATGGGATGTCTCAACACTTTGCACCCTCTCCTCTCCATGAAGTCATTTCAGCAATTTGATATTTGCTCTCTAACTTTTGCTGATTTTCTCAATTTTCTTCCACCTGAGCACACAGCCTGTCCTAGGAGTGGTCTGAAGTTCCAAACAGAGGATTATGAAGTGAATGCCTTTGAGCTAAGGTGAAACATACACTCAAACCAACTGACGCCCTCATGGTATGGAAAGTACTTGTCTCTACTGACTACATGACGTTATTTGGGTTGCATCCATAAGCCTGACCTCATTGGCACCCATACAGCTGAAAGATACTCTATTTTGTATTTCCAGGATCTCAAATTTTCATTTATTTATAAAGGAGAAAGAGTCTGTGATTACACAATTAAAGACCGATGTCACAGATGCCTGAGGTGCCCCACACAACCTTAACTTTGGCACCTCCTGTCTCCTGCATGGCTTTATTCTGCAAAATTGCTGCAAACTCTGCAAAACTACTAAAACCAGTCACCTACTCTCGAAAATTCTAGGAAAGAATGGAAAGTGTTTTTAAGAGAAGAAACAGAGAAGGATAAAAACATTAAATAAATAAGGGCATAAAAATCAGCTGTGTTTTCAATCACTTCCAAGCACTCAGGCCGCAGTTCACTGTGCATGGCTTGCTCAGCTCTGCAGCTCCTCAGGTCCATCAGAGCTCACACACTTGAGAGGCACCAGGATCCTGCCTGCAGCCCAGTGCCAGGGCTGCAGCCAGTGGCCAGGATCAGCCCCTATCCCTTTCCCAGCTCCCCAGGAGCCCCTGTCACACTTTACCAGAAGAAGCTTTGTGCTGGGCAGTTAAGCTGGCCAGTAAGGTATGGTGATTTCTTTTCCAGCTGTGTGTTTTATGGCTTCTGGGGTGCAACGGGGAAGAGAAAGAAATCTACTTTTCATGCTTGGCATGTGATTTTCAAACGCTTGTAAGTTTCTCAGCTACATTTGATTTCCTTTAGAGTCACTAATAGCCCTGCTCTTTGCTGCAAGTTATTTCCCCTGCCAAATTTTACCTTTAGAGCTCTGATTAAAAAAATACTGGTTTCAAAAGAAAAGTCAAGAAAACATTTCAGTATGTGAAAAACTTACTTATTTCCGTGCCTCTTTTTTTTTTTTCCCTTTCTTAAAAATTTATTCCTAAAAGAAAAAAGACCCTTTTCAGGCTGCATTTGCAGACAGCTAAGATCAGCCTGAAGAATACTATGGGAATGCAAAGTATTCTACAGCGCTGGCTCTAGCTGCCACTGCATTATTGGCTTTAGGACTACAAAAAGGGCATAAAACCTATAGGGAGAAAAGGAACGACAGCTTATATTAACTGGAAACCTACATCAATGCCAACGTTCTCCTTCTTGTCATTGCTTTTAATATGCACTCTCATAAAAGGGGTTATGAAATGCAGCTGAGTTCATGCAGTTTCTTCTAACAAATAAGGCTTTATACTGCACTTGCTGTTACAGCAGAGAACGGGTGCCTGCTCTGCTCAGTGAGCAGGGACATGTACAGAGCTCTCCAGTCAATGGCAGTGTTGACTCTTGATTGAGATTTCACTCAGGTGGCCAGGTCTTTTAAAAGCCAGCGTACCAAGCTGCACACTGGTTACCTGGAACAAATACCCAGGTGCATCGTGACAATGTTGACTTGGGAGAGCAAGAAATACAGATCCATCATTAGCAAAAGTGAAGAAGTTGGCATCTGCTCACTCTGACAAGAGAAGGGAAAAAGATGTGTGCACTTACCAGGGCAATATCCACACCCACCTGATCGTACTCTGAAGCTCCTGGGTACAAGGGCCAGCCCAAGAACAGCTCTGCAATGACACATCCCAATGACCACATATCGATTGCTTCACAAAAGGGTAAACCGAGGATGATTTCAGGGGCTCTGCAAAGGAAGAGGTCAGAAAACATCAGCATGGGGAGCAGAGCTGCTCAGCTGGTGCCCATTGTGACACTCACAGAGCTGCCACCAACAAGTGTCACTGCTCTGACAGAGCTGAGGGGACACACTGGTCACTGGCACAGTGCCTGCTAACCAAACATTAGTCAGTGAATATTTAGCCTTACAGAAGAGTACTGTGGCCATATACAGCCAAGAGACAGCCCTACATCTGGCAGCATTTTGTAAAGGAGGGAACTACCACTGCTTTCATCCAGCAAGTGGGAATACGAAGGCACCCAGTCAAGGCCCCCACTCGAGTCTCTCAGGCCCAGCTCGCTGTCCTGTGGAGAACTGTGCAGATCTCCTGCGGTGAAGCATCCTCTGTTCGCACAGCTCCGTGGGTTCACAAACAGCCAGACATTAAATAATCATTACAGGACTGGTATAAAAGGATTACTGACTTTTTAAACAAATGGCTGTAACAATAAAACAAAGAAATAATGTAATTAGATCTTTTAGACCTAAGCCTTTTCCTCAGGAGGAAGTAGCCAAGAAGCCTTCCTTTCCCAGTCTGTCCCAGGCACCTGATTAGATTTCCTTTTCCCTTTCAGCCCAAACAGCCAAAATGCAGCAGCTCCCTGGCTATGCATTTATTGCTGGCTCCAGGAGATGCCACCAAAGCACCTCTGCTCCCTCCCCTTCCAGGGGGAATCTGTCCCACCGCCTTGGGGTGGTTGGAATCCTTCTCCACTGATGCTGAAAAGGTCTGTAGGATGAGGTTAGATGAACTTGCTCAACTCCAGTGGCCAAGGTGAGACGAGATGAATCCTGACCTATGTGCCCCAAACGTTTTGCGTTTCAAAAACTTCTGTGTGAAAGAACAAAAATATTTTCCAAATACTGAAAACCTTATACACACAAACACCTTCCTTACTTATCCCACCTCTGCCTAGATGTCCACACACAGTTATATGACACAGCCTCCTATTTATACAAGGATCTCCTAAAGCTTCTCTCCTGCTCTTGCAATGCTTCTAAAGCCCCAGCTTCTGGTTTCATGGGATGTACAGCAGGAAGAATAACTTACTTGCCCATACTCCTCTAACTATAAAGAAAGAAAAAGCAGAAGACAGATAAAAGAAACACACACTGCCTTAAATCTTTCATCATTTTAAATATAGCCTTGGGATTTCTCAGGCCCTTATGCATATTTTGGAAATGCCTGAGGTTGGCTATTGAGCAAATCAAATGCCACCATCCAAAGCTCGAAATAGGACCCATGGTTCCCAGTTCCCCATTTGTCATCAGGATAAGATCTGACACTAGTGAGATCATACTAAGGATTACCAATTGCAGTGGAAAATATTATGTTTTAATCACGCCATTACATAGTCATGTCAAGACAAGTCTTTAGCCAAGAAACCAAGCAAAATGGTAATTTTTTTCCAAAGAGGCAAAGACCCTGTAGCAAGAATCCACGCCCCATCTTCAGTCCACAAACTCCCTCAGCTTTGGGGGGACTTGTAATGATAAAAGTCATAAACTACCTCTTCTTAAACCAGCAATGCAGAACGTAAAAATGACAGGAAATTCTAGGACTTCAGAGTTCTTTGTGCCATTCCCACAAAAAACAAGTCAGAAACTTAATTAGTGGCTACCTTTAGCCCTTCTAGCTTCATCTGTGCTTGTCATTGTCATATCCTACTGCTCTTTAGGCCACTGTGACAAACTCTTTATTCTAACAGCAATCTCTCCTCATGAACAAGGGGTTAATTTTCCTCTTTTCCTCCCTATTCCGTCATCCCTGTCATCCCTACACACTACTCGACACCTAGACAAAATGCAGAGAGAAAAAGACAGCTATGGTGACCTGAATCTCATTACTATGTAAATCCTGCATTCAAAGCCATCTGCCTCTCCCTGCCTGCCTTCCACATTGTGAACGGAATGTCCCTGGTCACTAATGAGAGCTCAGCCTCGAATCGCCTCAACTTCAAATCCCTCCCACTAACTCAAGTGGAGGGGTGGACTATAGGGATATTCCCAACATGATTTTGTGTAGAAAACTCCCTGTGCATAAAAACCACTTGCACTGCTGTCATATGCAGCACACACCTCCCTTCCTCTCTCCCAACATTTAGGCTGCCAACACCCTCAGACCCCTGCTAGAAGGGATGACCTAGAATTTTAGGTTCCAAAATCTCTTAATTTTTTTTTTCTCCTGAGTCTTTGGCTGTCCAGTGGGTTTTCCTGAAAGCTCCATTTTCTGGAGTGCAGTAATAAGGAGAGAATTTCTTTTTACATGTAGAAGTTTTCCATCTTCGTTATTGGGAAGAAAAGCACAAATCTATGTCCATATTATTTACACACAAAGAATGCAACTAAACAGAACACCACTCATTCTGTGAATTCTAACAGTGGTGAGAATGCCTGTGGGAAGGGGCTGGATCTAGGTGATGTGGTGCCTTACGTACACCACAGCCACCACTTGCTGTGGTTTTCTCCCAGCCTTCATGTAATCATCGTGATTTTTCCATGGAGAGGGAGCAGCCCTAAGACAAAAAGATCTTGTTAACTTAATTAAATAGTCATTAAGACACCTCAAGAACAACAGGTAGTGGACACCACACAGGATTGCAGATTTTCAGCCAGCAGATAGCTCCTGTTTGCTGTGGGAAAGAGGGAGCTGCAGTCCCCAGGAGCAGTGCCCTGCCTGCTTGTAAAAAAGAAATGGCCAATGCCAAGCATTTTGGTGCAGGATGCTATGAGCTCAGTAATGAAATAACCTGTCCACTGATAAAATACCTTTGAATCTCCACTGTGGTAGATATTGTTCTTTATACTCAGTTATGGATGCATACATCCTTCTGCACATAGTATTTAACATGTGCAACTCCTCTCTTTCTTAACATAAACATGTCAATTTTTAAAGACAAGGTGAGATCTTGACTTCCATCACATGTTGTGGCACAGAGTTCCACAGGCAACCTTCTGCTTTCAATAGCATCTTAGCTCAGCTGTTTAAAGCTTGATTTGCCTTCATCAGGTTTAAATTTGTCACCTCTCACTTTGTTCACATAGATTGGTCTAGAGGTGAAGATGGAAGTGATTGAATCACCTGTCCTTTACCACAAGCTGTTTTTATATCTCTGCCCTGTTCTCCCATGTCTGCAGCAGCTTCTGGCTTCTCAGTGTACCATCCCATGGATGTTTCAATCCACTTCCACTGCCTGACCTTGCAACTCCTCTTCCTGACATGACTGCTTGGAGACAGGCTGAACAGACCTAGAAAGAGTTAAACACAAGGATATTCCCCAGACTTATTTTACACTATTTGCAGAATGCTTTCACGTTCCAGTCTTCCCTAAGCTTAATATTTTGTTTGCTTTTGGAGTGACACGAGGCATTTCAGCAGATGTTTTATCTGGGAGATCCTCTGAGACACACAGTCCTTTCTCCAGAGAAGCTGCAGTTAATTTAGGACATAGAATTATGCAGAAATAGTTCATTTTTTCTCTTCCAATGTTTACTGCCTTTCGGTACTGCACTGATCTGGCATAACGTTTTCTGTAATCTAGATCGTCCTTTAAATGCTCCTCACTCTTTTCTGCAGCCTAACCTAAGCCAGTATGTGATATCTGCATGCTTGAACACTTCACTACTGGTCCAGCACTTTCTACAGATAATTAATACATTAAATAACTCTGGTCCTAAAATGTGCATGCAGTCCACTCCACAACTGACCCTTGTTTTCCTAAAAGCACTCAGATTTATCTCAGCAATAAAAACAGTGTAATTCTCTTTCCCAAAGGGAAAGAAAACAGTTTCCATGTCTTAAACAGTTCTTGTGTGGGATTTCTCCATTCTGCAGCTGCTACCACTGTGTAAAAAGGGAAAATGCCCTATGAAAGTGTGCACATCCGAGTATTGCAATCATAAATCGGAAGGACGATTCACTTGGCAGCAGATCCTCCCGAACAGCACTGAGATCTTCAGCAGATCTCTCCATGACTGCACAGAGAAGTATTTTCTGTACCAACAATACAGGGTTTTTAACACAGACTCACCAAACCTTTCGATTGTGGTGAGGGATCTTGTCTGACAGCACACAGTGGAGCCAGCTGCCAGATACCTCAATACATGCAAGAACATCCCCATCTCCTGCTCTCCGCCCATTTCTTGGCTGTGCATCTGCAACACTCCTGGCACAGCAACTCCTGCCTCCAGTACAAGACACACAGAAGGAAAACATAAAACTTTGCCCTCCTGTCCTTCCTCTCCCATGAGCTGCCCTCGATGTCTTCCAACAAAAGGCACTCCCCTTCTGCATGCACAGGCACAACCTGTTCTACAGCTCGCACAAATCACACCAGCACAGACCAAAGGTTTAGAAACCACTTGCCACCAGCCTGGGGAAGACTGAAGGAAGAGCCCTGCCAAGGGCCTCTATCTCCAGGACAAAAGCAGCCATCCTATCCCCACTTCCCACATCTCCTACCTGTTTCCAAACTACTTGCCTGGACAGCAAAGGGTGACCTGCTCCTTGGCTCAGCAGTGAGTCCAGTCGGTGCCCCATCCTTTGGAGCCCAGCTTGAATATGCCTGTGTACACCAGAGAGCTGCCAGTGCCCCAGGGCACCAGGGTCCCCGTGCTGGCGGCACCTGCAGGTCCCCAGAGGCAGAAGTGCCATCTCATCATTTGCTTGCACCTCACACACGACCCCGTCCTGCTTTCAGGCCTGCTGCTGGCAGAGTATTTACTCTAGCAACCCTGCTTTGTGGCAGGGTAATTTCATTGTCTGGTGTTTCTGTCAGGAAAATTAATTACCAGTCTAGCTTGCTGGCTTTTTCACCCACACATCACAGGACATTAAAAACAAATGCCAAAAAAATTCATTTCCACAGACTCGGATTCAGAGAGCTGGGCTCTTTCTGAATTTTAAAACTTCCCTGCAAACTGCCCTCCTCAGGGATAATTTACCACCTCTGGTAGGATCCCATGGCCAAGCGCGATAGCCTCAGCAGAGTCCTTCATGGACAAGTATACACCTCAGACAAAAATATAACTCAAAACGTGATACTTGCTGGCACCTTGAGCAGAGTGTTCCTGCTCCCAGAAGAAGGCTGGGGGCAGCTGCAGGCAGTGCAGACAGACCTCCAGTGAAGAGGTCTCTGAGCTGGAACACACAGCTCCTGTCTCACTCGCTAAAGCCTGAATTCCAGGAAGCAGCAGCTTTCACATCTCCACTCAGGAAGCCCTGGCAGAGGCAGAGAGGCAGGAGCTGAGCTCCTCTGCCCAAGCAGGGATGCACTGACCAGCTGCACACCCAGGGCTTCACCCCACTCAGAGCTCATGCTCTCCCACGCACCAAAACACCTCTTGTGAGGACAAGGAACTGCATCCTTTGTGTGTCTTACAAAGGGGTTTTTATTCAAGTGATGGAGCTCTATCCTCCTCTCAGATGAACCCTTTCTTTGGCATCTTTATGGACTCTTTCTCACATCTGCTCACTTGACTCTTTTGTATTTTGTAGAGGTGTCCACCTTTTATTGCCATGTACTGTAGAATGCAGAGTACCTTTAACTCTGAGGTAATGGAGGTGGAATGCACAGAGAACCTTTTCTTTGCTCCTCTGTACTTCTCAGACTCCAAATAATTTCTTAAGTGAAGGGATCTAAAAGGAGACAGGCTCCTATTCTGGAAGTAAAATGTTACAGTTGCTATTTCCCTCACTCCTCCACCTCTCCACTCACACAGACACCCAGAAGGGATGCAGACATCAAACATGGATGACCCCCAGACTAAGGCCATCCTCTGCTCCAGGGCTGGGCATCTGCAGACTTTTGTGTCTGTGATAAAGACAGCCACCAGGGCCAGAGCTTAGCACACCTACAAGCACCAACAGCTCCTGCTTGCTCACTCCCATCCCACGCAGCGGACAGGAGAGCAGCTCTAGGCCCCACTCGTGTCACTCAGCAGGGAAATGCTGGGCTCACCCTCATTGCTGGACTTCTGCATTTCTCCTGCATCCCTGAGCAAGGGACAGCCCTGGGAGTCCAGACTCATCCCAGAATATGCAGGCACACTATGCCTTTCAGATTCCAGCATAAATTTCCAGCCATGGAGAGGTCAGTCAGCACAGGGTTATTCCTGAGGGAGGGAAAGGACAACAGAGGAATGCCACCCAAGTGGTCACAGTATTCTGTTTGCCCACAAAGATGTATTGGTTTGAGTGATAAGGAAGGACAGTGCCACTACAGGGCCTCCTAGCAGGCTCTGTATTTCACAGGCCAAACACAGGCACACCTGGTTTCTGGGAAGGACTGTGGGTGTAACCAGAGCCATTTCCAGGGCTGCCTGGCCACTTGTACAACCACCACTAGAAGGGAGCTCCAGTACTGCACTGCTCACATTGCTCTTGCCCATCCCTCAGGATTAGTCTGCAACACTTCAAAAAATATCTGAATCAGCTCAAAAGACTGGAAGCTGGATCCACTCAGCCCTCAGTGATGGTTTATGTTACAGGACATAAATATAAACTGGAGGTAACCAATGAGGTGCTGCAGGGGTTTATCCCAGACTGGTCCCATTTAACATCTTTATCCCTGACCTGAGGAGGAGGCAGAGTGCATTCTCATCCAGTTTGTGGGTGATACCACACTGGAAATACCTAGCCATGCACGTGAGGGCAGGGCTGCCACCCAGAGGGACCTGGACAGACAGGAGGCATGGCCCGATAGGGACCTTCTGAAATACAGCCAGGAGAATGGCCAGGTCTGGCCCCGGGTACAGACGAGCGCTGGTGACAAGTGGGGAACTGCTCAGCTGGAATGGCCATGAGCACCTTGACTCAAGGGGCAGTGGGCTAGAAAGGAAGACCCTGGCAGCAGCAGGACCAAAAGCATCCCTGAAACAGGGCCAGCAGACCAAGGAATGTGGTAACCCACCTCCAGCCACATCTGGACACCACTCTTGGTCTGGGGATCCCAGTGGGAGGGTGAACAGGAGCAACCTCAGTGTGGGGAGGGAGAACCATGGTGTCCATGACAGCAGCCTGCTCCTCCTCCTCTGCCACATGCAGAAAATGGTGCCAGGCTCTTCCCTCAGGTGGGCAGCAGAAGGCAGAGATGACAGACAAACTGAAACAGGAGAGGATCCCTCTGGGGATGGAATGGGGCAAACACCTCCACTGTGCAGATAAATGAACCACCAGCACAGGCTACCCTGAGGGACTCTGCAGTTGCTAACCTTGGAGGCTTTTAAGACCCAGCAAGATGAAGTCTTGATCTTGATCTCATGGCAGACTCTACCTTGACCATCAGGTTGGACTAAATGACCTCCCAGGGCCCCCTATCACCTGAACTTCTCTAGCTCTATAAGGTCCAGTAACCATACGTTTCTCAATAGGAAGGTCACCAAGATCCTCCTACACACAGGGGGAAATCCTACACAGCTGGGAGTGTTTCCTGTGGTGCAGGTGTAGGTTCCCAGGTATTTTAATTGAGTGTACATGCACACAGTTCTGTCTTTTAAAACAGAGAGCAAGTTACACAACAATTACTTCTGAACTTGACTGGAGTAATTATCAACCAAGTCTCGTGAGCATTTCATTGCTAGCTAAGGGTATTTAATAGCAAATAACTCATAGAAGCAGACTAGACCACCCACCCCTGGCCACTGCTCATGTTCCATCGGGGTGCTGACTGGGAAGGGTGAAAATACTCCAGAGGATGGTGTCAGAGGCAGACAGGGAGAGCCTGAACCTCAGGGAAGTCACCCACTCGCTCCCTGCCCCAATCCTGGGCCATCCCAGCAATGCCTGTGTCACTCTTGGCAAGCATTCAGCTAGCCTGTCTTAGAGACCTCCCATGGTGGAGCATCCCTAAACTCTGCTGTGCCCCAAGGGACCTCACCCCTTGTAATTTTAAGGAATAATACAGCTGTGCATAGCTGACTTTATGTCATGCTTAATTGCAACTTGTTGTCAATCTGGCATCTATGTAATACATATGGAAAAACATAATTTAATACATCTCACTTGACTTTGCTTATACCTGGCTTTCTGCCAGGCTGCACCTCCTCCCTCTCCTCACTCTGCCTCGGCCTCAACACACACTCAGTACCTATAACCTTGTCCCTTTTTCTCTCTTGCTCACTATGTCTGTCTCCTTTTCCTGCTTCATCTTTTCCTCTCTTCCCACACTTACTGTGGATATCCCACACAGGAACTCCCTGTGAAGGGGAGGGAGACCCTGCACCTGGAAACACCTGGAAACTATGCTGGTATGGGTTTGCATCCGTCTTGAAAAATGGGGAATCACAAAGACACATATCAGGCACTCCAACAGGATCCCCCTGCTTGCTGCCACCATCCACACGAGGCTCTTGGAAAAAGCAATTTCCATAGGTTAATCCTGGAAGACTTTCAAGTAAACCACACTTACATATCAAGCACTTGCCATCCCTATGCACCTTTCTTGGGATTAAGAAAGCTGGATTCAGCCATGAACAAAGCCTGGGTTTAAATGGGGAGGGAGGGGTCCCTGCTGGGAGGCTCTGCACCTCTCTGCTCTCCTATCTACATACACATTTCATTTGGTTAGGGCCTTAAAGAAAACCTCCTGCTCTCTTCGACAAGAGCATGTGAGCAAATAAATGACTGAAGCCCAGAGCTGGAGAAAGCAGTGCAGCTGTTTGTGGAAACAAGACAAAAGATTTAGAAACACTTGCTTTTTTTTTCCCCCCTCTCCCATGTCAGGCTGTTTACAGAAACCAAGGGATGAAATTTTGCAGACAAAACCACTGAGAGCAGCCTGTCAGTCTCGAAGGGAAGGAGAAAGGGAGGGAGACAGAGAGGGAGGGGAGCGTAGGCTTCTTTCAAGATTATGGATCATTGCTAAATTGCTCTATCAATTATTAAACCCATCACTCAAAGCGCAGTAACCAAAATATAGCAGATAAAGCCTTTCTCATCCACTCTCTACCAGCTGCTCTCCTCCTCCTAAAGCCAGAGGGGAATGAAAATTCCCATAGTTTATATTTTATAAAGATCATTTTCCCTGAGCCTTGAAAATAAAAAAATTTCAGGACAAGGTATAGTGGAACCAAGCCCATGGCAGGAAGACATAAAAGGAGGAATTGCCCTTTTGACTAACAGACCTAAGGAATAAAACTAAATCTCTGCAATCAATATGATTTCTTAACACTGACAGGTTAAAACATTTGTCTGTGAATAAATGAAGAAGCAGGCCTCAGTCATCAATATCTGTTAGTTGCTGTTTGCTCTCTGCCACTGCTGCTGAACAGATCTGAGATCAACAGCAGGGTGGGCATGGTCCCAGAAAAGGACAGAACAAAGGGGCACGAGGCACCTGGTCTGGCCAGTGGCTCTGTGGAGAAGGAAACTGCAACCATGCATCCAGGGGGAGACAGGAAGCCCTGGGTGAGCAGTGCTGAGAAGGAACCACACAGGGGGATAACCCGGACTTGACATCCAGCTGGAAAGGCTTCCATGTGGCTACCAGGGTCTGGGTGGACCTAGTGATTCTGTGAGTTTTTAGCAGCACCACATGCACTTGCTGGAAGCATTTACCAAATGCATCATCTGAAGCAAATACATGTCTGAATCCTGTCAAGGGCCTGGCTGCAGCTCAGGTTAAACATGCACTCATGTGTTTTGCTGAACCTAAATCCTCTAGCAAGTCCTTGCTGTGATTGAGCTGGAAATCATAAAAGGCAAAGAAAATGCTAATAAGTCCAATAATGGAAAAGAGAGCCAGGCCCTGGGTTTGACCAAGAGCCTGCTAAGCTTGTCCCAGCCAAGCATCTTTGCACATCCCTGGAGGAAGCCCTACTGAACTGACCACAATCATATTCACCTCTTTGCACTCAGAAATGCAGGACTCCATAAACTTGAGAGGAGGTGCCCAACACGGAGCACCAGGACCATCGCCCTGGGGGTCGACAGCTCCTCGCTGAGCCAGAAGCACAAAAACACGCACAGGGGGTGATGCAACAACAGCTACATTCAGCACAGCGTGACCTCTGGTTGTTCTCCCAAACAAAGGGCCATGCATGGGGGGAGGGTTGGGGCTTTCCCAGGTTATGGAAGAAATCAGAGAATAGAAAAATCATAATTTGAAAACAAAAGCCCTACCCATGCCAGGCAGTGAATGGATGAGCCTCAACGTATTGGGCGCAGAAATCCCCTGAAGGAGGCATCTGATCAAGAGGGGAAGAATGCCAATTATGTGCTCCCATTCATGCCACTGCAATGAAAGCATAATTCTGACTCTGCTTTCTGACCCGCAGTATGCAATTTATGCAAATCCAAGCTGTTCTCGCTTCCCTCAGAGCCAAGTGTCCACCAATGCCAGAGCTGGCTCTAACTTTTTGTTTTCCTTTTCAAATCTATTGTTTTCACTGCTGAATATTTAAGACCTTTTGTTGTTGCTGTTGCATTTCTTTGGAAATGAAATAATAATTGAAAAAATCCCACAGCACACAGAAACAAACAAAAGTTGACTTCTCCTCTCTCCAGCCATTCTGCCACGCTCAGTTCAATCCCAAGCCCTTATCGTCCCAGCCCAGAGCCTTGCCACGTATTGGCCAAGTGAAGCTTCTCATGTCTGATCTGCAACACTCGTGACACTTTTGTTCACAGCAAATACTGAAAGTTGCACCAAGCTGCATGGTGGTTTTATAGGATTAGCCCGAATACTGAGCCAACTGTCAATATAAGGCTCCAAAAGATTTCTATCCCTGGCAAACACGGATAGGAACCAGACTCAGGCCATGATCCTAAGATTGGCTTCACAGAACAAGTAGCAGGTCTGAGGCTAAAAATATCAAATTACTGCATCCTTCCTTTATTTTTTTTCTTTTTTTAATCATGTCTACTGGCTGCCTTCTTTTTTTATAATTAGAAGACAAAAACAAAGCACTTATCCTGCCTGCTCCTTGGAGAAAGGAGCATTGCCCTTTACTTATCTCTGAAGAGCCACACAGATTTAATATTATTATTATTAGCCGCAACTATTTGTATTTCTGTAGCACACAGAAGCCCCAGCAGAGCCCAGAGCCTCACAATGCTAGATGCTAAAACGTGCTAAGGGACTGTGTCTGCTCCAGAGAATTGATGATCTAAGACGATGTGTGGTGACAGGGGAACAGATTGGTGGAGCAGTTCGCCCAAGATCATACAGTGAGAGCACAGCAAAGCCAAGAAAAGAAGCGGGGTCCTTGTGAACAGTGTGCTGTATCTGTCAGACCACGACTTCTACTTATTATAGCAGGGAACAACAACAACAATAATAATAATAATAATACATGGATTTGAAGGCTCCTTCGAAACAGATGGGTATTACTGAGGTAAGGCAAATTTTAGGTCAAAATGACCTGTAGATATCACCCAGCAAGACAGCAGCCATGCTAGGAACAACACACGAAATCCAAAGCCCACTTTTAAGCCCCGCCTGGTGAGTCACAGCACCCTGCCTATGCTCTGAGGACCTACTTGGTCCACGCAGGAATTTCAGGAAAAGCCTGGGAATGCCTGCTTATCCGCACATGGAGATCTGCGTGGCAGGGAACAGCAGGGACACGTCAGAGCTGCCCCAGTTGGCTATTCCTGCTGCAGAGAGTTGAAAATTCCCTCTTTCAACTCAAGCCCTACTTGAGTCAGCGCAGCCGGTGGAACGGGTGACAACAGCCCCCTGTACAAGCAGCAGGGCACAGCACAGATTGCAGAAATGCAAATCCACTCTGAATTTAATTTATTTTTATTACATTTATATTAGGACTAACATCTGGAAGTGTTAAGTAGAGCCCTACTGTACTAGATGATGTAAAAAAAATGGAAGAAAACAGTCCTTGCACTAAAAAACTTGCAGCCTAATTTGGGATCCCTCATCATCCTGGAAATAAAAGGTCTAGGACTTGCTGCTCAGCATCTGCTAAGACAGGATCTGCAATCAAGCCTGAACAAAATGCAATCCCTGACCACTATGAGTCTAGATCCTGCAGCTACCATATTTTAGGGACAAAGACTGCAATTGCTCCCTTGTTCAGAGATGGAAGAGGGCCCTTGTAGCTGTAGCAGAAGAACAACTCTAACAGTTAATGTCACACATCTTAGCAAAACCAGACAGAAAACCAGGATACAAGCAACAATGCAAGCGTGATGTGCAAATAGTCCCGAAGGAACCATGATGCTTGCGGGAAGAAAGGCACCTCTTCAGAAGACTTTTAAAACAAAGTCTTCTGCGAAGTTAAGTTCATTCTTTATTTAAAACCATCACATAGAAAATTCAATTGTTCTCTAACGCATCTCTGTACCAAATCAGGAACCTAAATTCAATCATTAAAGTGTGAAGCTGATGAATTTAAATCCATAGTAAGTGCAAATTTCAACACAATTTTAAGTAAGGAGTCGCTCCCAACACCTTCATAACATGTCAACACATAGTCATATATTTGTTTCTAGGACTCTTCAAATGTCTCCTTTTACTGTTTCATTTTTTTCTTGCCAAAACAAATTCTTAAAGCTATCCTGATGCTCTGAAAAAACATAAATATTTTCCGCATGTTAAAATCTAAAGTGGCTATGACAGAAATTTTGGAGAGACAAATCTTGCAGGGAAAAAAAAAAACATACAAAAGAAACTTTTCACTATACACAGGGGGAATCTGAACTGATTCCCATCTGATTAACTTTAACTTCTAATTTGTCCTTGGATCTCACTGCAGTACGGATGTCATCTTTCAATTTCACTGTTTTGTAAGTAGCTGGTACTGTCCTTGTAAAGGGTGAAGAAATCCCCATATAATCAGGAATGCTTTTGGCTGAGAGGAAGTTCAGTAATTATTCCAGAGAAAGAAATACAACAATCCAAAGTACTTCCCAGGACATGAAGGCAATGATCCACCCTTTCTTGAAAGAAGGGGCTGTCCTATGTATACATTCCTATCTTCAATTATTGTGACTGCCTGTAACATTTAGCTCTCTGTTAAGTCAACTGCAGGGTTCAAGAACATTTCCTGGCATTCTTCACATTTTTTTTACATGTTGCAATTTTATCTGGTGTGTATCATATGCTTCCCCCCGAAATGCCTGAACTGAACCCTCTTCCTCCTGTCAGAGGAGTTCAGGCTTTGTGAACTTGACTGCAGCTCTCAGAAACCTCATCACATGAGAGCTGTGTTAGAAATTACTGAAAACAGAGCAGGTTTGGCTTTGATAGGTAAAACCGCAGTCCGCTCAAGCAGCGGGGGACGCGAATGGACCAAAGCCTCCCTTTAAAGACACTTTCATCCAGTTCTAAGCCCGTGAATTTATTGCCCCAATGTCTTGGAGCTTCCCTGTCCCTCCATCAAAAATCCTTAGTGTACGTTTTGTTACCTTTACTGCACCCTTCCCCACCTCTATCCCTGCAGCTCCCCCGACACCCCTTTGAGCTGTGGAAAGCTGTCATTTTGGTTTAACTGGGGCTGTCACAGAGCTGGTGCCTGCAGCACATGGGGCAGGAGCCTCCAGCTGGATGGGGGCAGGACAGAAGGGCCCTGCCTGAAGGGCAGCTCACTGCCCACCTGTGATTTACTACCAGCACACAGCAATATTTAGGGTGCAATAATAAGGTGGTACACGAGTGCTTTACCAAGAAACAAGACGGGGAAGGGAATAACTGTATTTCCCCTGTTGTTCTAAGGGGAGGTTCACCAAAAGGTTAGCGAGAAAACAATGTAGGCCCATCGATCACCGGGACAGCTACCCTAGAAAGGTTACCCCGTGTTCCTGCCTCATTTTTCACATCTGTAATTACCCTGCCGCTTCTCCTCGCATCCCACCCATGGCCAGGCAGCAAATGCCAACCACTGCTGCTTTATTAATTATGTATTTTGCTCATGCCCATTGTCGCCGCCCCACAAGATGCTACAGCAGCCACAGGATTAAGTGGTACAACTTCTGTGATCTCCGCAGGGTGGCGTGGCCAGGGAAAGGGAGCTGCAGGGCTTTCCTGTTTTTCCTTCACCAGAGAGGGGAAAAGACCAGCTCCATATCCCGCTGAGGTGGGATGGAGGTGGGAGGGATGCAGCTCTTTACATCTGCCCTGCGAGAGGGAGAGGCAATGTAGGGGCATATGAGGGAAGACTGCTTCCATTCATGAAGGGCTGAGATTTCTCTTGGATCTTCATCCAACTGAAACAAAATGCCAATATTGCTGAACATACTTAGCACCTCCTAAAGCGCAATCCTACTCCGAACAGTGCCTGTCTAAAAACAGCAACGCCAGGCTCCTTGTTTACTGTGTCTTCCTGATGCCTGATCTGAATGTCTCAGTTTAAAAGGAAAAAGAGGAAAAAAAAGGAATTTTTTTATCTCTCAGTCCAGCAAACCCAACCATGGCTTCAAGAGCCACTCTGGACTCATTTCTTGCACATTTATGCACACAAACACGAGCAGCCAAATTAAGAGTTATGCAGAGATGGGCAGGGGAAGTGCAAGACAATGATTTGAAGACAACAAATTTGCATGGAACTCGATATGTTTCTACTCAAAGTACAGCATCACGTTCCTGATTCAGGGGAGCCTGAGGGTTTTTTTTTTTTGCTTTGAGGAAACCTAAAATAGCTTCCTTTGAGAACACGCATACTGTAATCACCACTTCATCCTTCTGCAGTATTTTTGGATCCAGGCTTTTCAGTTGTAGAATAATAGTAAATATGTATAAAATAGGGAAAACTTCTGCTTGACTGAGAAGTATTTTCTATTCTTGCTTTTTTCCTGTCCCACCAGAAACTACAATTAATTTATGTTCCAACAATTCTAAAATCATTATTTTCTAATTGTAACCATTTCTGCAATAGAACTCAGGGTTGATGCAAAGCGGAATAGAAGAGAAATTGCTGACAAAAGCAAAAAGATCGCATGACAAAAGCCAGCACAACGACACAGAGTTGCATGACACAGAGTTGCATGCGTGTCGAGGGTTGGACCACAGAGAAGTTCACACCCGTTGAATGGTAATGAAAAAAGAAACACCCTGGAAAACCAGTAGGAGTAGACTCAAGAGGAAATTAACTACAGAATTTCTCTTGAGAAAGAAACCTAGAGCAAAAGCTTCTGCAGCGTCTTTGGTGCTGTTGAGCTTGGAGATGCTCACCTTAGGATCCTGACAGCAAAGTACTCGGCACAAGTAGGATCGAAAAAAACCAAGGAGGTGTAATCCTCCTTCAGACTGCCAAGAAAAACCAAAAGCATGGCACCTGCTGCCCTTCGAGGCTAACTCACTGTGTCAGATGTGCTCCACAACACATCCCTGAGACTGGAGGTGATCCAGGCACCTCTGCCAGACTTGGCTGATGGCTGAAAGCAAGGGAAAACCCACCAGAAGCACTGGCTTTTTGCACTGATGCCTATCCCACACACAGACAAGGCATGTGTTGCTCCTGACCAGAAGTCAGAATCACCATCAGCAGAAAACAAGGATCACAGAGCTCATTTAAATGCAAGAGAGTGAAAGCCACCTACACCCTCCATCCATACCCCTCGTGCTGACTTCTCCAGTCAGGCCTGGTTTAGAGTGATCTTCCTTCTTCCCGTGGAGAGGGACAGTGTCAGTGCAGTGCTCATCAGCCCCTGAATCCATAAGGCAACACTGCCTTGTCACATGAGTGTCAGGACTGACACTGTGCCCATGGTTTGTTGGACTAAGAGAGAAGAGAACCCTCAAAGTGACCAGGAAATCACCTAAAGCTTCTGGTTTTGACAGTGCCTGTGAGATCCTCAGGGACATCAATAGAAGAACAGGAAATGCCTTTATTGCAAGAAAATTTATAAGAAAATGTTACTACCTCATGTATGATCATTTTAAAAAATCTAAGATTTAATGATGGGAATTTTCTTGTCCTCCTGATTAAGCCCATTTACAGTTCTTTCAGGTTGATTGTTTATCCATAAGCTGGGGCATATGTACTTGAGGACACTTCTTGGTTGTTTCTTTGAATTCCATTGTTTACTTATTTGTTACAGAAACAAAGAACAATCAACAACATGGTACAGAGCCACATGCTTTGGAGTGGAGCAACAGCCACAGACCCTTCAGAATTGAGATGGGTCCTCTGAGGATCTGTCTCACTCACTTTTAGAAAAATCCCTGCTTTCCCACTTTTCCTTGAAGCAGCACACTAGACGAGGGAAGGATTAATTAGCTGACGTTTCTAAAGCTCTTTGAAGATGAAAAGCGTTATTTTTATTTTCAAGTCTCACCAAGTGAAAAAAAATTAAAAAAGAAAAGGTTAGAGAAAGACTTCTGCTGTTTCCTACAGAGAGAGGTCTTAGAACTGAGCTCCTGTACAGAGACACTCCTCCAACACCATATATTAAACAGCAAGCCAACACCATGGCCCTTCCTCTGGGCCATCCATTAACAGGGGCTCTGCCCAGCTGCCTATTTTCATGGAGCATGTAGAACTCAATACCACTGAGACCTCTCCCCCTGCATCAAATTTGCTGAACTTGTTCACCAGATTCAAAACTTAAGAGGAACAAAGCAGCAGTGTGATCACACACACACACACTTTGTTTTTGTAGAAAAGCAGACTAAAATGAGGAAGGCCCTTGAATACAGATGCAGAATGTCCAGCTACCCAGAACCCAGGTGGGCTATTTTTTCCTGAAGTGTAGTGATTTATCTTTCTTAAACACTTTGTACCTCCTATTGGAATTTCTGTATGTCTCTATTTTTTTTTCTCCTCTTTGGCATCACGAGGATGCACTCAAGCAGCAGAGGCTTGCTGTGGGGAGGACTAGGATCCCCTGGCAGGTGGAGAGCAACAAGAAGCTTACAGGTAGGGTGCCCTGCCCTAGGAAGACAAAAATAGCAAGAAGACAGACAGGATTGCAATGTATTAGTCAAGCTGTGCTTAACACCCAAGACAAGGACGACAATGAGCTGTTACAGGTCAGACCTGAAATGAGCTGGAAACCAAGAAGGGAAAGACTCCCATGTGTAGCCCATTTACAGCTCCTTCAACTCCCTGATCTCATCAAAATCTCACCACCACCAAATATAAACAGGATGCTTGCTCTGAGTTATCCTGTTAGGTACCACTGAATATTCATCTCACTGATGCCTAAGGTCCAGGACCGGATATATTCCTTCCCTCTGACCAGGCAGAGCTGGCAGGACCTGTCCTGAGCCTGCTTTCACCAGAATTCCTCTCCCTGCTCTCAGCTCAGCAAGGCAGGCACAATGCGCAAGAGCGGAGAGGTCCTGCAGAAAAACAGCCATCTGGTGAAGGGGCAGGAGGAACCAGTTAAAAACAGAGTAGCTCCACCATATGGAGAAAATAATTCAGTTGGGCAGTGTAGGAAGAAGCAAACCCTATTATAATAATTGTGTTGCCAAGTGATGTTGCAGACTTGTTTTTCCCCTCACGGCTTCTGCACTGATTAAGAACAGATCTTCCCCCATAATATGGCACAATCCCCACAGCAAGATCAAACTGTTCCACCAAGTGACTTGTGGGAATATCAGGTTAATATCAAAATGTTCACAGCATGAACTGACCATGGAGACAGGAGCATTGCACCCCCCTACCTTGCCTATCCTTCCATTCTGAGTTTAAACACCAAGACTTTAGGATAATCCAACCTGGTTCAGCTGGACAGCACCCTGAGGAAAGCTGACTCAGCACAGGAGGCACTCACACTAGTGACAAGCTAGGTTTGGAAAACTTCTGGCCCACCAAACCCAAAGACAGGTAATGCAAAACATGCTTGGGGCTATGGCACCTCTCTTCCTACACATGGGAATTCTGCCCCCCCTGTAATCATCCATATACTCAGAACAGAGTAACTTAATAAAGCCCTGATTATAAACAGGTCCTTCTAGAACAGCTCCCTTTCTTCTTCAGGCTGTTGATAAAAAGGAACCAGGTGTGGCAGCTCCAGAAGTACTCCTTCCCCTGCAGACTGAAGGTGACTCCTGCCTGGAGATCACCCTGTCCCCCCCACAGGAGCCATTACTGCTTGGGCTGCCAGGGTCCTGCAGTCAGACTGTCATCACTAAGAGCTAACTGTGTGCAAACACTGAGTTGCCAAGGTCTCTCCCTGGCTCTCCTGGTCACAGTGGCACGCCCCTGTTGGGAATACATTAGGTAAGGGATCCACCTCCACTGCTGCTCCCTGCCCACTCTCCACGATGCCCCAGCCAGCAGTGCAAAGAGAGGTGCTGGCACCATCTCCTCAGTTAGCACACGCTGCTGCTGAGCCTGGCACACAGGCAGAACAGATGCCTAGGCCAGGCTAACTCTGGGGCAAGGGCAGATCCGGATGTCAAGATAGCCACCCCACTTTTTCCTTTGTTTCCAACCCCCACCCCCTTTCCCCTTTCTTCCTTTGCACCCATTCCCATGCTGTGGCTTTCTACTGGCTGCATTTATTTCCAGATTCATGCATGCTTGTAAACAGAGTGATTTCCTTGCTTGAGCAGTCTTGCAGCTTCCATTCAAAATGGACAAACCCACTCATGTCTCCAAGGGCACGGAAGACGGAGAGGGGAAACACAGCCTCTTGCTGCAGACATCTTTCCCAAGAAAGCAAAACCCCAGTCTGAGGCCTGTTAACGTATTAGTCATTAATTCTGGATAAAAGGAAACATATTTGCATGGCCCTGCTTAGACAAGACTGAAATCTTAACATGCCCCTCCCCCTTCCCTGCTCTCCTTTAATACCTTATTAATATTATACGGCAGCACAAGCCAACATGCAAATAGAGCTCTATGCAAATACAGCTCCACGCAAAGACAGCTGCACTTGGTTCAGCGCCTTACTGCAACTCCAGAGGAATAGCCAGGGGAAAAATAAATCATATAGATGATAGAGAAAGCATGTCTTAGCTTCCAAATTTCCAGGGAGAAAGCCATGTGTGCACGTCTGTCAGGGCAGAGTTTACCAAGTTTCATCAAGGAGATAAGGTAGTTAATACTTCGCTTAATTAGAGGCTGCAATGTTCTCTTTGGGATGCTGAGAGGATTGCCCTCTTAAGTATCTAAGGCTCTGTCTTGCAAAACCTAATTCTAAAGTGGACTTAGAAGTACACCTCTGCTCACTTAAAGGAATAGAGTCAGCTTTCCTGTACATTATTTCTGTTTAGTATTTCACATCAGATATACTTAGTTTCTAGACAGAAGCCTTGTTACAGGATTTCCCCAAAGCACAGGCCTGCAAACAGAAACCCTGAATTTGAAAGTCAATCACTTCCATTCCTTCCCTAGCACTGCTCCCAGCGTTGCATTAATTGCTGCTGGCAATCAACAGGTCCCCAGGTATAACACTGACGAGGGGCAGAAGTATTTCAACTGAGAGTGTTGAAGACAATGAACAGAATGAAAATTTTACTCTGACACATTTGTTGTCTGGCCCCTTGGAGCAGGATCTAGATCAAGGGTGCTCTCAGAGCTGCTAGTAACTACCATAGCTGCCTGCAAGCAGAATGAGGTTCCATTTGACTCTATCTGTGAGAAGCAAGCCAGCAGGTCAGCCCTTAGGGTGTGGGTGGTATCAGAAAGACTCAAGCATTTTCCATTTCCATGAAGACACCTGTTGGATTCTCAGAAACTTTAATATACTCAGGTAAGGCAAGTGCAATTTATTAATCCCACCTTATGGCTGGGAAGCCTATGAGATGTAGCAAAAAAATAATTTCAAGTTCACAGAAGCAAACAAGAAAACAACTTCCTTTGTCCCAGCCTTGTGTGTTAGCCAAAAGATCGTATTTGGATGCAAGTGCCAAGTTTAATAGCAATGCATATCACTGCCATTGGTGACCTTGCATTCAGAAATACTTCTCGGCTGTAAAGGACAGCTGAGAACGCATTAAGGTCACTTGGTGCACTTTTTGAGAACAAGCAGTCCAAGGAATGTGATTTTTGTTGAAGAACTATTTGGAAATGAGGTTCCCAGCTGGAAAGCTCATCTGCTGGAAATGGCAAAGGAACGAGGGCATCTGTCTTGCCCAATAAATACTGAAACAACATGTCCCTGCTCTTAGCACAGGAACCGTGAGTCTCCAAGGAGCTGCAGCTCAGGAAAGAACTGAGAGGAACACCTTGCATCCCTAACTGGCATCTCTTACAGCTGACACCATCAGTGAGCCTGAACAAGATAGCTTGTACAAGCTATCTCCACATGCTTCTTCCAGGCACTGGGTTTTAGATTTTTTGCAAATAACAACTTCAAAATGAGAGAGAGAAGAAGGTTACAAAACAATATAACAACTGAAATATTTACAAAGCAACATGATGTCTCTGGTGATCATTGATTCGAGCCAAGATGTGTTACTTTGCTGTTAACTGTACTCCATACTATTATCCCACATACCGTTTTTTTATTATAGATAACACCATAGATCCGTGCCTGCTCCATGGGCAGGGCTTTTATTTATAAATATCCATAGGCAGACATCTGGCGTGTAGCAACATGTCAGAAAGGGCCTCAACAATTTTATTTTTATTTTTTAAATTTCAGTGCTACCAGTCTTTTAGCATTTTTCCTTTATGTAACTGGGAAAGGGCTGAGGTGAGAAGGATCCCACACAGAAAAAGAGCTGGCTTGCAATGCAGAAGAATGAAAGCACTGCTAAGAAAATGAGAAGACAGCTGGCTGCCACAAAGGGTGCCAGACCTCGTGTCTAAAATTAAAGAATCTCATGTTCTGAGGAAAGCACCTAGTCTCGCCCTTGAGTGGAAAATTAAAAAGCAAGAACTGGAGCACACCATATTATCACTGGTGCCCAATAAAAACCTTACACAAGCTGGGATCCAGACTGAACCCTACACATGTTGGTAGTACCTGACAGGCTTTATTCTTCAGTGCTTTGTTTCAAGACCTGAATGAATGAAGATCAACAAAAGGCTGGTCAATGGCCAAAGGCTGGACCTACCTTACAAGAATAGTCACTTCTGGTAGCACAGTTGGGCAGCCCTAGAAAGGCTGCCCAAAAGCCAAGAGAGTCATAGGGTTGGCTTAGCTCTTTACCTAGATACCATCCCTCCAGGTCATGCAAGAAAAAAAGAAAACAGGAATTTTACCCCTGCTCCAACACTGGTCATGCTACCAAACTCCCCACCTTCCCTGTCTGCAACCCAACCAGGAGCTTAACTGTTCTGGATTGGAGGAGGACATCCTGATTAACAGAGATGAGTAACAAAGAAGGTACCAATACAGGCAACTCCTGTGCAGCTCTAGTCAGACATCAAGAGCAAGCACCACCCGCAGACTTGGAGTTTCACCTCCATGCAAAGTTTGGGGAAGCACAGCCCCAGCCTGGCTGCTGTGTGGGCTGTGGTTTCCAGATATATCTCCTCCTGGTGGCACTGCTGTTTTAACCAGCCTCTGCCCCAAACCCCAGATTCCCCTGCTGCTTATGACAAGCTGGTACAAATTCTCAGTGGGTCATGGGAGGGTAGACGAGCTCTGACGCACCAGGGAGGAAAGATGGGGAGAGGGAGGCAGCAGTGCTCAGGCAGCCGCTGTCACCAAAGGGCACGTTTGTGAGCCTGCCCCAAGAAGACAACTTGGTGAGCTCAGGACCAAGCTATCACACACAGGTATGTAAAAATCAAGCCAGAGCAATGAGCAGAGTGACAGAGATCAAAGTGAGGGAACACATCGCCGGCCCATGGCTCATTTCTCCTACGCTTCCGGCACCATGGTCTTTCAGGTGGTGCTGGGCAGTTTGGACGTTAATCGCAGATGAAGGGTATTTTCTCTCTCTTGAAAGCAAAAATCCCCCAGAAGGCAGCCTGCCAGAGCAGGCTGTGATTCACCCAGCACCCAGAGGAGGGACTGGCAGAGGCACGTACCTCATAAGGGATCCCCGACTTTGTGCTGTCCCCTGCCCTCACCCACGGAGCTGCCAGGGAGGCGAGCTTGGCTCTTCATATTAGCGCATAGTAAATTAAACATCCTTCTTTTTAGAAGGAAGGGGGGAATTTCATCACCTCTCCAGTTTCCCAGCACTTGCATCTTGAATGTGTTTCCCACCAATAGCACCAACAATGCATTTCACGTTCAGAAGGCAAAGAACAGCACTGAGAGGGAAATTGAAAATTTACCACTCCTGATCAGGTAACAAATATGGGAGAAAAACATCCCTGCCAAACAGTCAGAAGTACTTTGGAGGAAAATCTCTCATGCTTTACCAACCTCTTCCCAGATTGCTTCTGTTTACAAAAAAACCCCAGCAACAACAACAAAAAAAATCAATCAATCCACTGTCATTGATGGAATTTTGAAAAATTAGTTTTGCACCTACTTTTCTTGAATTGCTTTAGCACTGACTCGGGAGTTCACATACTACTCCAGTCTTTGCAGATTTTCTTTCAGACATATTTTCTCCCTGGCTCCGGGCCAAGCCCTGGTATTCTTTTTACTTGGGGAAAGTCCTCAGGAAAGTCTGTCACAGATTTGTTTCAAATTATGGGTCTTTGCCTGTAAAGATTCATCTCTTCCCATCACTGACTAACACATGAAAACAATCAAGATCTGGTTGTTGGGAATTTGGCAGGATCACAGAAATTACCTAGCTGTGGCAACCTTGGCCGCAACAGGCTGCGAAATAACCTTCACACTCCATGGGTCAAACTGCAAGAAGCCACCTGAGAGTTCATGTACGCTGTTATCGATATTAATATGACAATCAACACTTATTTCCCCTGTTTCTATTTTCCTGGAAACTATGATGACAAGGTCCCAGGCAGCAGCTCCCTTTGCTCATCTGGTGGGCAACCAGCAGAAGATGGATGCAGACCTTCTCCCTCGCTCCCCATCCTGCCGTGCCCCTGCCCAGTCACCCCCCAGTTCAAAGTCGCCGGAGGCCTTGGTTCTTATCATGAAATGTTCTGCCAAATCAAATGTAAACAAATGACATGCACAGTTGACATGGCAACAAAGCAGCCCTGCACGCAACGCGGCAGCATTTAACTCTGCCGGGCTGGGCACAAATTTGCAGAAGAAAGACCAGAGCATGCAGGAAACTGCAAAGGTAAAGGACAGAATCTTCTCTCCTTTCCCTAGACGCCTGGAGAAATGCACTGCTCAGCACTCAGGGGTTTGCTGAAAGAACAGCCAGACCATCTCCTGCAAAAGTTCTTCAAATTTCCAGGCAGTTTTGGGTGGCACAAGAAGAACTCCAGAGCATCACACATGCTTATAGATCTCAAAGCCCCTCACAAAGGAGTTCAGCATTTTAGATTAGGCTTTCCTACTGAAGACTGGCAGCACATCCCTCTTCCTTCATGACCCACTCTTGTCTACAGGCCACTCACAGAAGCAGAGCCCAGGCATCCACCACACACACAATGATGATAAAAACCAGGAGAGAGAGTGAAAGGGCTCAGGGAAGGGATGCAGCAGCACACTTGGTATACAATATCACATTATTTTCCCCCTTTCTAATCTCTCACCCAAATACAGCTCTAGGCACATGCATACATAATGAAAGGTGTCAGAATAAAAGTTACCACTGCACTTGGGCTCCCTTATATTAAGTCAGATTCAATGGAAGCTTGGAGCCAAATGTGGGTATTTAACTGCAAGCATTTTGGTGCAGGGACTGCAACAGTGTTTTTTGACACTGCAACAGTGTTTTTTGACACTGCTTTTCTCTATAGACCTCATAATCTTCCAATTTTAGATGCCCAGGACAATTTTCATGCTTTTTTTTCTTCATGCTTTAATAAAAAAACACCCCATGCTGCAAAAGAGCATCTTATTTTTATCATGGTGGGAGCACTGTTCCGGGTATGGGGGCACAAAGCCTGCACAGGGTGTAAATACTTTGGAAACCTCAGCACTGGGAAGCATCTTTTTTGGAGCAAACTAGTTTGGTTTCACCTCTCTGAGGAAGGCTTGCAATCTCTGAGTGCCCTTCCCGGCGAGCCTAGCAAGGCACGTCAAGTCTGCAAGGCAAAGCCCCTTTAAATAAAAGCAGCTGCTGATGTTAAGATAAGCATCCAAGCAGTAAAAATAATGAAGCTGGCTCTTAAATAATGAGTGCTGATGGCCCCCTCTGCTTGCATTCCTAGTCTAATTACTTACATGGTTAGCTCAGCCCTATATGCCTTTCAAATGCTGCCATTTAAAAATGAAAGTTAAATCCACTTGGAGAGGACAAGAACTAACGGGAACTACAATGTGTGCACATTGCTGCTAGAGGTGAGGGTCCTGCCATGGGGCCTTTCCCCTGTGTCTCTACTTTCAACAGTAGAAAAACACGATTTAAAAATCAAATTAGTTCCCAGCTTACAGATGGAAGAATAGCTCTTTAAGATGGAGGAATCTGCAGCTTTTGAGCTTGGGAATTCAAACTGTTGCCTACTCTGCAATACTGTGAGGCTTGGGTTATGCTGTTTATGCCAGGGAAGGCACGAGGAGCAGCTCCTGGTGGAGGAACCCCAGGCTGAGGACACAGCCCCACTACTGCCCTTTGCTGGTCCTCCTTCAGCTCTGCCCAGCTCCAGGAGGGCATCTGCAGCATCCTCACCCCACGTGGTCCATGTCTCAGTCCCGTCCCTGCCACATGGACAGGCCACCACTGGGAATGGACACATATGTGAAATGCCACCAGCACATCCAGAGGGCTCCTGGCACAGCTTCCGAGATCAAATTAGAGGGTTAAGGGTTGCTTGGGGGGGAGGAGAGGAAGGAAAAAAAGAAAACACAAGCCCCCAAGAATGAGATAGGACTGCACATACTGAAGGGGATGAGGAAACAGCAGGAAGAGGAGCAGATAATGGCTTTGGGGAAAAGGTCAGGGCCCAGAGCATCATCCCATCACCACAAGATGGGTGCCCACCTGAAGAAAGGCTGCAACCCCACAGGGAAGCACCCCAGCTGGTGTCTCATATGTGCTCTTCCCATTTAGTTTGGCACCAGTATTTTGGCTCCAGAAGCAACAAATTCTTTCCTGAAAATTTATCACATGCCTTTATACAAAGCTGCCAGAATAATTTATAGACACTTATCTAACAATATCTGCTTTTGACTCAGTCATTAAAGAAATAAACAGAGACTGGAAAAGAATCAGTATGGAAAAGGGGGCTCTGCTTTGGAGGAACTACAGCAGTGAATGCTGCTCTGCCTCAGAGACAGGCTAGCGTGACAACAGTGATGGATTATGGAGAGGGATTGCTTCCCCAAATGACGTCCAATTACTCTTCATGCCCAATCAAATTGGTTTTAAGTTATCCCTCAAGTGAAAGAAGCATTCCTGACCTGGAAGAGAAGGCAGGGGCTTTGTGTGTAAATAAATAATTAGAAATAAACATAGGCTGATGGTGCAGTTGCTGGGGTCTATCAGAGAAGAAATGAGAAAAAGCAGCAGTAATGGATTGCTTTCTGTCTCACATCTGTGAGGATTTTTTCTGAGACCTGTAATTTATGACAGATTGTTTTTATCAGCCAGTAAACAATGATTTATCACATTAATAAGCAGCAATAGGTAAGTTCCCCAAATATGATTCCCCTGTGTACTTCCCCATGACAGGGATGGAAAAGATTTTCCTTTCTAATAGAAAGAGAGAACCTCACAAAACCATTAGCACCACCCAGTAACCACAAAAGCAGTCCTGTGTGCTTGTCAGGGACACAAACCCTTTGCAGCCTGCCTTTGTCCCCATCCCTGAGTGCCTGCCCCAGAGCGAGGAGGAGTGAAATGATGGCTGGGCTCACTCACGCACACAAGTGCATGGAACTGGGGCTCCTGGCTTGCAGTGTGCTTGGGGATGGGCTATGCCTTTTGGAAATGAAGCACCAGCTACACATCTATGCTGCTGGATGTATTCATTGCAGGCACTACATGCCTTCAGTGCCAGTTTTCCTGCAATTAATAACTCCAGAACGACCCTGATCACTTCAAGAAGGGCTATTGAGGAGAGCCTGACAATTACTTTTCTTTTACAACCTAGATTTGGAATAAATGGCTTGGAGGAATCCAGAATAACTCCCCTTGCCCTTTTTTCACAAGTCCTCACAAATTTCATACCTCCAAAAAGCACCTGCAACCAGCCAAGAGCTCAGACATAAAATAGGAGAGTTAATGAAGATGTGCCTCGACTTCCAGAATGTAATTCATTAGGAGAGGAGTGAAGGAGAGGGCAAAAAGAAGGAAATCAAACGCACTACCCTTAATCTTCAACAGTATTCTATGAGTCCAGTTCTGGGGAATATGAGCAGTAAATTGCTGAGCAACTTTCTAATCTAATTATTTCACTTGCAATTCAAATTATTTTCCAATTAAAACCAAGCTAATACATTCTGAAATGTAAATCAGACTCTATTACCTTTTTTTAATTGCAATGCTGAAACTATTCCCCTTTTCCCCTTAATTGATAGAAGTCAGGGGGAGATTTCCACACATTCTCTCGCAGTCCTGTAGGGTTACCTCACACCGGCCTTCCTGGTCTCACCATCCTTCACCTCTGCCCTTGCTTCCACCACAGCAGAGGGGGATGCTTTCTTTGCTTAATAAAGCAAAAAGCCTAGAGAATAAGGGAGAGGAACAGCTCTTTTCTCCCTGCCTGATGGCAAAGGCACAAAGGTACAGACAAAAGATTTCCATCAAGTGCCAGCTCTTGCCCTAGAAACAGGGTGTTTGTCCCCGGTCGGTGAGGACCGGACAGCCCTGGTGTGGCACACACAGCAAGTTCCCGTGGCTTCACTTCTCCTGCACTTGACGGCTGCCTTCGGTCAGGAAAAAAAAAAAAAAAAAAAAAAAAACANTGGTGAGGGCTCCAAGGTGCTGCCCGTGGGCTGGGCTTCGGGAGGTGCTGGGGGCACCCAGGCCACGGCTCTGCCCTCTCCTGAGTGCTGAGAAACTGGATGTGCCCAAAAGCCCAGGCTGGGAAATGCTGTGGTGCCAACATCTCTCATTGTAATGTGGAAAAAAAGAAAAAAAAAAAAAAGAGGAAATAAGTACAGAACATTTTGTCCATTGAGCCAGCCCAAGTCAGATATAAATACATAAAGAATGAGCAAGGAAGCCTCTTCCGTAAAGGGAAGCTATTTTTGATTTAGGCAGGGCCCTTTCCAGACTGAAAACTTCTGAATAAACTTGCAACATCTATATTACTTCCCTTTTCTCTCTTAATTGACAAAACTAATCCTGCAGATTATCTCTGCCTCTGAGCTTCTCTCATCCTACACTTGCCTTCTTTTTCTCCAAGTTTTTGCAAGTACTGACACCAATTTTGACCTCAGCAGCCGCTCAAGACCCTCTTGCTCCAGGGTGGTTGTCCCCACTCTTCCCCGGTACCCGTGGTGACCTCCACAGGAGCTGTGCCACTGCATTCCTGCACAGAGGTGCTGCCTAGGAAGTGGCCCATCACAGCCTGCCCACCTTCCTGCAATGCTGGTGAAGGAACACAAGGCACTCGCTGGGGCATGGGATGGGAGCGGGTAAAGCAGTGGGGAACAGCCTGTTCACTCTGCAGCCCACGTCTGCCTCACCCCAGCCTTCCCTCCTGACCCCTGCGGATCACACCGCAGGAGCTGAGCAAGCAAAGGGGCCATGAGGGGTGGGTGCTCACCCCAGAATGAAATGAAAAGCAAGTGAAAACCAGTGCAACCAAGCAGAGTCGCACCCCAGCTGTGTGGGCAGCTGCTCCAGCCGTGACGGGCGACGCTCTCAAGCGCTCCTCTTCTTGAGTCAGAAACGCGAACTAAAGGGAAAAAAAATCCCAAAGACACGAGAATAAGGAGTGGCTGACATCCAGCCTGGCAGACAGTAACTGCACCGACAAGAGCAGCATGAACCCTCACCTGTATTCCACTATTAATGGAATAAATTAATAGGGACTACAGATGTGGAAAGGCTTGCCTTGAATCCAGAAGATGCCTAATCCAAATTCAGTGTGGACTTACACTTCCCACAGTCATGCTGCTTTCAACAAAGCTAATGGAGTTACAAGTCAAAGGGAACTACCTTCCTCTTTGGTGCAAATACGCCCTTTTCTGACGTTTAACTTTTCAGCATTATCTCTAAAGTGCTCTGGGAATTTTCAAAATACAGATTCACTTCATTCAGCAAACACCTATTCCCTACTTGTGCTCTTCCTGAAGTTTGATGTTAAAGCTTGTATTGCTTTGTAGTTTACGTCACTACGACACACTAGAAATTATTTGGTGAATACAAATTATTAATTACTTGCCCTNAAAAAAAAAAAAAAACAACCAATGGTATATGATTATTTCTTTCAGGTTAGTCCTCAAGTGAAATATTTAATCTGGAAAAATATCTCTGAATATTTAAAGTATTTAATACCTATACAAAATATTTTAATTTCATATTATGCATTTAGATTCTTGAGTCAGAGAACTAGCCAGGCAGTTAGAAATTGGGAGGTCTTTTGAGTCTGAACTGCCAACACCTTTTAAAAATTATATGTGGAGATATTTTTTTAAAACCCTGGCCATAAACATAGGCTGTTTTCCAGCAGTTATCTCAGCAGATGGGTGTTGATCTGCAATTATAGAAAGCATTTTGGACTTCTGATTTACTGTATTGTTTAAGGAAGGTACAAACCCCCAAATCTTATATATGAAATCCCCATTTTCAGAGTAGCTGGGAGAAAGGAAAAGCAAAAATCCCTAGTGGGATTTTTATGTGTTTAATAAATCACTGGCAATCTCTTCATGATCCAGGTCATGGTAATCCAGCCTGTTTCTCCCTCTCCAGGACTTCAGTGCCTGTCTGCAGCTCTCCACGCCACAGTGACATCCCTCAAAGCCACTACAGCCCGTTCTGTTTTTCTCTTCTGGGTTTTAAGCCATGTGTTGCCTGGTCTGACCAGTGCACAGATGAAGTAGCACCATGTTCATCCAAACCCCTCCTTCCCAACTGGTTTGTGACTGTGGGGTGGTTTTGTCCCTCTTGGGTGCCCGTGGTTTCTGTGTTTCATTGCTTTGGTCTCTTCAACTCCTTCTTACTGCAAGCACATTTCTGAGAGAAGCAGCAAGTGCAGGGAGGCGGAGGAGGGTTTGGTACTGGGCACTTGCCAACAAGGAGGTTTGAGGAAAAGAACAGAGCAGGCACGACCTTGCTGCGCTTCTCTCCTGCGCCAGGGTTTTGTCTTGCACCTGGTTACCCCACCATGAGGGATTCCTGGCACAGGAGTTATCACCTTCTCTCCTGGTTCTTCCCACTTTCTCCCCTCAATGCATGCTGAGGATTTTAAGAATCTGAAAGGCTCTGGGCAGCTGAGCACTGAGGAAGGATGCCCACCTGGGCAGCTTCCCACTCACCAGGGCCAGGGCTGGCAATAACATCAACCACCCCAAAGCCCTTTTGACAGGGGATACCCCAGGGCCTGCTCAAAGCAAAAGGTGTAGCAAAAACACTGGTCCTGGGACATCCCCCATGCAAAGGGAGATTGTTCTGTAAAACTGAGAAAAGCAGAACCCCCAAAAACCCAACCAGCCAATCAATCAATCAACCAACCAAAAAAACCATACTCTGGACTTCCTCAGCAGCTCCTTTTCACAACTCAGGAAAATTTTGAAAGCAGATTTTCCGAGAGCTGTTATTTCAGTGAACCTGAACCACAAATAACTCCACAGCTGTTGCACTGGAGACGCATGGATTTAAATCAAGAGAGAAGCAATTCCTCTAACTTCCATATCATGGAGAGTCAGAGAGGTATTCTTGTCCCACCCAGGCTGTTCCTGAAGGTTTTCTCCCAGGAAAAAATAACCTAAAAAGTCACCTGCTAATCACCAAAATCATGAGGTTATAACATTTTTTTTAGGAACATACTCAGTTTTTTATATCTAGCTTGTTTTCAAACTCCTTTTTGCACAGTAACATTGAGATTTAGAAATGCTTCACTGTTTTTTTAAAGTTAAAACCCAGATTCTCTCAGGTAGGTAGAATGTCCTACTTGAAAAAAAAACCCAAAAAAGAAAAAGGAAAAAAACCCAAAACTAACCAGGCACATTATAAGACTTGATGAAAACATAAACTAACAATTGAGTGCATCTACACCAGTGTTTCAGTTGGGCACTTCCAAGGCAAACCTCTCAGCTGCTCCCACTGCAAAGTGGTCTCAGAGTGCACAAATGAGCATTCACCCACTGAACAACACCTAGTCCAAATCAGCCGCCCTTGGAATGTCCCAGACATGGCTGTTGGGTCCTTGACAAAGGATTTGCTCTCCAAACCACCTCCCACCTGGCCACACTGATTGCTAAGGCACACAGAGCCATGGACTCATGGGGTCCCACACATGTTCCTTGTTCCCTGCCATCATTCATTGGGAATAACTTTATGTTTAACATCTCTGTGCCTGTACCTGAACACTGTGAATTTTCTTGTGCATCCCTTTATGTGACAGAAGAAAAGCACAGGCCAGATTTATCACACGATCCTTCTTGAAGCCCATGAAAGGATTAAGAAAATTAATTGCAAGGGTTAATATGCATCTGTAACAGGCTATCCTGGTTATGACATTTAGCTTCCCTGCCACAAACGAGTTATCCGGTCTCTTCTCTAGAGCAGAGATAAATGTCAACAGATATCAACAATCATGTATTATAAATATGCAATGCATATTTTTTTTCCCCTGCTGTTTTGAAGCACTACTGCTTTAGATGACAAGCATGAAATACTTAGAAACTTTTGGAATAAGATGTTCTGAATCCTCCTCAACTTTTAATAACTTGCAAATTGTGCTGTCACCCACAGGACAGCACCAGAAAAGTGCCTGTGCCAAGCAGCAACAGCCAAAAACCAGTTCCACTTCCACTGCACCAAGCAGGTACCACTTCCCACAAAGCAGGCGTTGCAGCTGTTGGGTGTCAATTTGTTCTACTCAGACACCGGGGTATTAAATGCAAAATAATGCAAAAGAAAATTTGCAGAAAAATCATCCAAGTTCAGTAAAATCTCACAGAGAGCTCTCAGTGAAAATGATGCTGGCTTCTCTCGCTGTCTGAGAAAGCATGTAGAGCCCACACAGGATATGCTTCCATAGAGGAAGGCAGGATCTGCTTTACAGTAGGCACACATGTGCTAGATAGCTGTTGTTTACTAGGTCATGTTGATTTTGCTTTCAGCTATGTTTTCTTAGGCACCCACGTCTCTTCATGTAGGAGTGCCTTAGAAATTACAAAATATTACTCCCACTCAATATGCACTCGTGTGTGTATACATTAGGTCTGTGTGTACATAGCTACAGAGATGCCCACCATAAACAAACATTTGCATCCATAAGCTTTCAGAAAAACAAAGGTATTTTTCCATCCCTTCACAGGGAAGGACTGCACTCAAAGAGAGCAAGAGCTACATCCTCACTGCTTTCATCCACTCCCCTCATCCCAAAAGTACTTTGGGATCCCAGTTCCTCTGTGCCTCATTTCCAAAGGGACCACACTCAGCACAGCTCTGTTGGCCACCTCCCTCCTGGGGCAGATGGAGGAGCAGAATGGGTTCCTGCTCCGCTGAAAGCCTTTCCCTGCAATGCAACTCGCTTGCAACTCAGCGTTTCCCCACAGAGGGGCCTCCAAATGCGGATAATTTCACTCTTCTCCTTCCCTGCCTCTGAAGCATCCCTTCTGCTAGCTGTGGAAAAGCCCAGTTTCTTGGAAAGCAGCAGATTCTTGCTTAAGATCGGAATTCCTGTTACGGAAGCTGATCCCGATCAAGCCCTTCCCTTCTGCCTCGACCTCCACCCCAGTTTAGGAAATTCACCTTCCTGCAAATGCCTTGGCTATAAATACAGCCCTCAGAACAGCCTGTGACATTTTTCCCTTTACTACATAAACTTTCCACTCTCCGAAACGCTCCCACCGAAGGCCAGCACACAGCAGGATGCGGGGAGAGCCGCGCTGCCCCGCGGGCGGCAGCAGGGAGGGAGCCCGCGCTCCTCCATCCCATCGGCACCGCTGCGGCCCGCAGCTCCCCTCGCTCGTGGATCTGCAAGATCCAGAACCCATCCGAAGGGTTCAGCCCCCCGTGCTCGTCCCCTCGGCCCTGCCCGCTCCCCAGCTCGCTGTCACACCGGGTTTGTTTCATTTTGTAAGCGGCGGCTTTTACAGAAGCCACGCAGCAGAAGTTATTAATGCAGCTTTGGTACGGGGAAAATCTCATTAACGTCAGCAAAAGGAGGAAGACTTCTGAAAAGCTCCCAGCTAATTTGCTTTCTTTTAATTTCTTGCAATTACAGTAAGCAGCATAACGCTCTCCCAATAAATGAGTCTTTAGCATTGTGGCAGAGTCTTCTCCCCAATCAATTCTCGCTCAAATTTTTAACCCTTTGCTGGATTGCTGGAGAGCAGAAATGACTATGACACGCACCTTCCCAGAACAAATGGTTTTCAGACATTTCCAGTAATTTCTCCACATGGTGGAAAATCCCTGTTTTGGCTGTACTTTTTTTTCCCTTTCTTTCTTTCTTTTTTTTTTTTTTTTTTAATTTCTTGCTTTGCAGCCATCACAGCAGTACCAAGCTGGTGCTTCCCACATCCTTTGCTTGGTCTAAATTCAGTTTCTCTTACAGTAAACACAGTTCCTAAAGGCTGCAATCCAGTTCTTTTCTGAAAAGAGGTTCACTGTAGCATATCCCACACACTGGCTGATTTTTAAAACTCGCTGTGTGATCTATTTTCCCTTACTGCTTTGAGAAGTTGAAGAGCAACAATTCTATTTCAGACTGCAGCTTATTATTTTTACTCCACTGCAAAAAAATTAAATTAAAATTTAAAAAATGAATAATGTTGAAGTATGTTTAAGCATACAGTCTGGAGGGTAGTAAGAGGATAAGGGTTTGGTTTGCTTTATAAAAAAAAAAAAAACTGGCAAAAGTTATCTTTTCGATAAAGTAAAACTGAATTGGTTTTTCAACCACCAAAAATGTTACAATAAAGCCAAATCTGAAATTTCATTTACTTAATTTCATTCATAGTGGCCGGTTTTCAAATAGAATGGAAGAAAAAGATAGGGTTGTTGTTGTTGGGGGTTTTTTTGCATCGAAAATTTGATGAAGTGGAATTTTGGAGGGAATTCACATTCTG